>CM056385.1:53484439-53591939 GCA_029718625.1 Synaphobranchus kaupii
TAGAAAAAGTCTTTGGGATGTGGTTCGACTCTCCCGTCGTCAATACAAGATCTCGGCCAAAAATTTATGCAACTCTGCATGGAAATAAATGTTGTGATGTTGCATAAGGTTGTCAAAACAATGCCACAACGAGATGCGCGCCGTAATCAAAGCTAAAGGCAGTCCAATGAAATATTAGTGTGTGCGACTTTTTTTTTTTGGCCAGGCAGTGTATTAAATATAGTCAAATGTAAACAGTAAAAATGTGTTTTCTATTTATTTGTACCAAATGCAGAATGACAGTAATGAACACTAGCACTTGGTTCAAATAGGCATAATTGTATTAGAATGTTGATGTAGCTTAAACGATTCCGCAACAGACAGTTTGTGCACTGCCTGACTTAGGGCATGAAAAATACTCATTCAAATTTACTGTGCATATGTGCTAGATGAATGTAAAATTTTCCTTGGAGTGAGTATGAATGTGTACAGTTGTGTTAAACAAAAATAGCAGTACAACATCAGTAACCTGATGAACCACTGTTATTAGTAGTGATATTTCTGCATGGCAAATAATTTACTTGTAGATGTAGTAGTGTAATAGAAAAACAACAGACCCAACTGTCATGACATGCACGCTGCTTGTTCTGAGTAATTGACTCATTCATTCAAAGGGGGCGTGTTCAAAATAATAGCAGTGTGGAGTTTAATTAGAGAATTCATTCATTCTGTGAAAAAACAGGTGTCATTAATTGTCCTTTATTAAGGAATAAGGGAAGCAAATGTTTCACACATTGTTATAAAATATATTTCCTTCTGAATTGCTAAGTAAAATGGGCCGTTCCAAACATTGTTCGGAGGAACAACGTAATTTGATTAAAAAGTTGATTGGAGAGGGGAAAACGTATAAAGAAGTGAAGCAAATTATAGGATGCTCAGCTAAAATGATCTCAAATGCTTTAAAATGGCAACAAAAAACCCGAAACACGCGGAAGAAAATGAGCAACTACTGTTAAAAACGGATCGAAGAATAGTCAGAATGGCAAAGATTCAGCCAATCATCACCTCCAGAAAGATCAAAGATGATCTAAAATTACCTGTAAGTGCTGTTACAGTCCGAAGACGTTTGATCGAAGCTGATCAGCAAGAAGCCCCCGTAAAGCACCATTGTTGAAAAAAACGGCATGTGCAGAATCGGTTAAAATTTGCCAAGGAACACATCGATTGGCCCAAAGAGAAATGGCGTAACATTCTGTGGACTGATGAGTAAAATTGTTCTTTTCGTGTCTAGTGGTCATCGACAGTACGTCAGATGACCCCCGGGTTCTGAATTCAAGCCACAGTACTAGTGTTGCACGGTACACCGAAACTTCGGTACTTTTTCGATACTTAAAAAAAAAAAACGGTTCGGTATTAGAATTTTCCGACGTTCGGTACTTAAAAAAAAAAAAATTATAATATATTTTTTTTTTTATATAATCTTTTTTTTTCTTTTTCTTTTATGTAGCTGCAATATTTCCCTTACCGCAGAATGCTGGAATGATCAAAATAGCATCTGGAAAAACCCTTGCCAAAACAGCTTCGCTTTCCCGTTAGACTTAATTAAATTTTCAATGGCGCTGATATTATGAGGGGTGTAATTATAGTTTCCGCCTCTACGCAAAATGGCGCACTTTCGTCCGTTTCACTATCTGACCAGAACTCTTACATTTTAGTGTAGAGTAAAAGCTAATACTGCAGAGGCAGGAGTTTGATTCTGCCTGTTTTTAAGGACTGATTATGGATCAGCACTATGGAGGAGTCTCAAAAGCAGCTCTACAGTGCTGCAAAGATAGCTGATCCAGAAACAGTCCTTAAAAACCGGTAGAAACAAACCCCTTGTCCTGGGTTTAAGTTGTATAGTTCTGAATATCATTTGTGAAGCTAAGGGGGGTTTATTGTATATAAGTTCTGTTTTAAGTTTATTAATATTATAAATAACTAATATTTATTTACCATACGCCTTTGTGAGCAAATGTTATTTTAGCTCAGAATGGAGAAATGCACCACTTTGTTACCAACACCCTCCCCATGTGGACTCTCCGTACCCCCGACCTGCGCGATGATACTACCTCGGCCCCGCACGCGCGCTTGATGACACCGTGTACGCGCAACAACACTGGTAGTTTCGAGGGGGCCTACCACCCGGCCTGAAAAAAAAATCTAGGGGAAACACTGTACTGTATGTGACTATTCTGAAATAAATGTATTCTGTAGCAAATTTCTGAATGATACAGCGTCTTCTTCAGTTCGAACTTAAAACCATGGATGTGCAGGGAATATTTTTTTTAGATATTGACATTTAAATAAAACTAGTAGAAACGAGGAGGAAATTGCCTCTGAAGGGCCAAAGTAAATAGGGGTTAAGGTCATTTCAGTAGAGGTAACCGAGTATCGAATCAGTATCGTTTCAGTTTCAAGTACCGTTTCAGTATCGAGTATCATGATACTAAACCTGGTATCGGTATCGAAGTCAAAATTTTGGTATCGTGACAAACACTACACAGTACACTGTGAAGACAGTGAAGCATGGTGGCGCAGAAATCATGGTATGGGGATGTTTTTCATACTACGGTGTTAGGCCTATTTATCGTATACCAGGGATCATGGATCAGTTTGAATACATCAAAATATTTGAAGAGATTATGTTGCCGTATGCCGAAGAGGAAATGCCCCTGAAATGGGTGTTTCAACAAGACATCGACCCCAAACACACGAGTAAGCGAGCAACATCTTGGTTCCAGACAAAAAGGATTGAGGTAATGGAGTGGCCAGCTCAATCCCCCGACCTCAACCCCATTGAAAACTTGTGGGGGTGACATAAAAAATGCAGTTTCTGAAGCAAAACCCAAAAATTCACAGGAACTGTGGAATGTAGTTTGGTCATCCTGGGCTGAAATACCTGTTTCTAGGTGCCAGAAGTTGGTTAACTCGATGCAACGCAGATGCGCAGCAGTTATCAAAAACAATGCTTATGCAACTAAATATTAGTTCAGTAATTTAAAGTGAAGTTAAATCTTGAAAAATCTCTTCAGTTTTATACAGTAAGTGTTTGAGTTTGAAGAGAAAAATGTCGGACTGCTATTTTTTTGAACAGATTAATATTCCTTTTCTTTGCTTCCTGTAAAAGAATAACGCAGACTTGATAAAATGTGTTAATGCTTTGATTTGGAATTGAATGTGTAATGTTTCCACTACATTTGAAATATGGAACTAAAAGCTATTAAAAAATATTTGCACTTTATTCACTTTTTTTAAACACACTGCTATTTATTTGAACACAACTGTATATGCTTTATAATGGACAAAAAATATTTTTCATTTCATGACAGGCTTTGGATAGGTTTCGGACCCATAGATATCTATCCCCCTATACTGATGAAAATGATGCAAAAAGTGAGATTTATGAGCCAAAACAGTTGATTTGTAGTTAAATATATAATTATATTATGATTTACAGCAGGGCAGAATTTATCCATTTTGGATACATTTGGAGACAGAATGGTACACGGCCTACAGTGCCCTCCACTATTATTGGCACCCCCTGGTAAAGATGGAGTAAAAAAGGGTTCTAAAAAATTCACCGTTTGGTGAATTAGCTTAATGTCACACTGAAAAAAATGAGAAAAATCCAACCTTTAATTGAGAGTAAATTTATTATGAGAAAACGTATCGCTGGTAAGAGCACCAGAAAATAAGATATGAAGAGTCTTTTGATGTTGTTGGGTCACAGACATCAAGAAGTCATGGCATGCACAGGATATGCGACCAAATATTAAAAATGATTACTTTATTCTATATATATAATTTCTTGAGGGATTTTTTTTTTCTCAGAATGAATTTACTTCAATTAAAGATTTAATTTTTCTCATTTTTTCAGTGGGAGATTAAGCCAATACATCAAAAGGTGAATTTTTCTAACCTTTTTTTACTCTTCACCAGGGGTGCCAATAATAGTGGAGGGCACTGTATTTTGCGTCATAAATCTTTAGTAGTTCTGCATATCAGCCTCGGACCTTTGCACACTTGTGGATACAGAGTTTATGATCCAGGAAATGTATGGTTTTTAAGCTCTCCGTTTTTCATTGCAAACTAAATAAAAATCTCTTTTTGTTTTGCATTTATCCAAAGGTTTCTTTGCATTTGTGGCACTTTATTTTGACCTAAATTATGAATAATAACAAATCTAGTAGTTGGTATTGTAAATGGTACAACTGTCTTGTTTCATGTAAGCCATTTAGCAAGTTTCTGTGATGCTCATATCTGGAGTTATAAAGCCTTAACTCCTTCGCGACTAGAACGGCCCTATTAAAAATGGTTCGAATTCGAACCATAGCGTCATTTGTCTCTCTGCTATTAGTTAACCGTGGATTCGCGGTTGTTTTCATTTGAAAATGTTTTGGATAGTCAGCCAATAATTGCACAGATATTCTTGGCTTGTGTGACGTGGTTTATTTACGCTGCCACTGTTGCCGCGCTATACGTCTTTACAAGCCTTTCCGAAATGGCTTCGGCCAGTGGTAAAACGCCGGTTTACCTGCAGACGAAGTTGCTGAAATATGCACTATTGCGCAACGATGATAATGACAGTGACTTTGATTCTGAACATGGAGGAATGGAAAGTGGAGAAGAAAGTGAAAGTGAAACGTATTGCGCGGTCAACAGTGCAGCGTAAATGAACCACGTCTACACAGCCAAGAATATCTGTGCAATCATTGGCTGACTATCCAAAACATTTTCAAATGAAAACTACCGCGAATCCACGGTTAACCAATAGCAGAGACAAATGACGCTATGGTTCGAATTCGAACCATTTTTAATAGGGGCCGTCGCGAAGGAGTTAAATAGAACACCCCGAAAATAGGTGAGAATTGACCAAATTTGGCATCTGTGCGAAGGGGTTAAAGTCACAACTGAACTGCTGCTGAAATACAGACTGTGGGAGCAAAGATTATAAAGACAAGCATTACCCATAAAACAATAACCTGCTAAAGCAGCAATAATGAACATAAATTAAATAATGTTCATTCACATGAATTTATTTTCAAGTAACGTTTTCCCAGAGTACAGTATAGTGCTCGAGCAGTCCTCGTCTTTCAAATACGCAAGTCCCTACAATGCCCTAAATGACGTTGAGCTTTTTAAAGCTCTAACACACACACTCACGCACACTCTCCCTCTCGACCTCTCTAACACACACACACTCACGCACACTCTCCCTCTCGACCTCTCTAACACACACTCACGCACGCACGCACTCTCCCTCTCGACCTCTCTAACACACACACTCACGCACGCACACTCTCCCTCTCAGACCTCTCTAACACACACTCACGCACGCACTCTCCCTCTCGACCTCTCTAACACACACTCACTCACGCACGCACTCTCCCTCTCGACCTCTCTAACACACACTCACGCACGCACTCTCCCTCTCGACCTCTCTAACACACACTCACTCACGCACACTCTCCCTCTCGACCTCTCTAACACACACTCACTCACGCACGCACTCTCCCTCTCGACCTCTCTAACACACACTCACGCACGCACGCACTCTCCCTCTCGACCTCTCTAACACACACTCACGCACGCACACTCTCCCCTCTCGAACCTCTCTAACACACACTCACGCACGCACGCACTCTCCCTCTCGACCTCTCTAACACACACTCACGCACGCACACTCTCCCTCTCGACCTCTCTAACACACACACACTCACGCACACTCTCCCTCTCTAACACACACTCACGCACGCACACTCTCCCTCTCGACCTCTCTAACACACACACACTCACGCACACTCTCCCTCTCTAACACACACTCACGCACGCACACTCTCCCTCTCTAACTCGCAATGGAAACCAAAGGCAGCTTCCACAGACAGATCATTTAAAGATAATTCACTTCCCCTCCCCATTTCCCTTGAACCTCAAACCACTGTTGGTGAGGGCAGGGGGGCAGGGGGAGGCTGAAAATGCAGAGTAGACAGAACCCAGATTAGTCACCACAACACCCACCCACCTCCATCCTGCATCCTCGAATCCAGACATACCACCCTCTCCTCTACCTCCTGGCAGGGCCAACCAGCCGGGTCAAGGGTTAACAGCCACTCCTCTGAGAAAGGCTGTGTCCTTTGACCTCCCTGTCTCAGAGCACTGAGCACCCCCCCCCCCACCACTCCCTACAGATAGCACACACACACCTCCAAATGAAGCGCCTATTTGAGTCACAAGAGAAACATTCCACAAAGCCCCAAAAACACCTGAAATATCACACCCCATGTCCCAGTCCTCATATCTCATAACCTGCAGTTCTCCCCACCATTACAGGCCTATATATACCTATGGCTTTGCTAAATTACACCGCCTTTCCAGTGTCAGAGTAGATGAGAGCTCTAACATGACTCTGTGGGAGTCTGTCTGCCCGCCCTCTGTCTGCCCGCCCTCTGTCTGCCCCGCCCTCTGTCTGCCCGCCCTCTGTCTGCCCGCGCTCTGTCTGCCCGCCCTCTGTCTGCCCGCCCCTCTGTCTGCCCGCGCTCTGTCCTGCCCGCGCTCTGTCTGCCGCGCTCTGTCTGCCCGCCCTCTGGTCTGCCCGCCCTCTGTCTGCCCGCCCTCTGTCCTGCCCGCCCTCTGTCTGCCCGCCCTCTGTCTGGCCCGCCCCTCTGTCTGCCCGCGCTCTGTCTGCCCGCCCTCTGTCTGCCCGCCCTCTGTCTGCCCGCCCTCTGTCTGCCCGCCCTCTGTCTGCCCGCCCTCTGTCTGCCCGCCCTCTGTCTGCCCGCCGCTCTGTCTGCCCGCCCCCCGCCCTCTGTCTGCCCGCGCTCTGTCTGCCCGCCCTCTGTCTGCCCGCCCCCCGCCCTCTGTCTGCCCGCCCCCGCCCTCTGTCTGCCCGCCCTCTGTCTGCCCGGCTCTGTCTGCCCGCCCTCTGTCTGCCCGCCCTCTGTCTGCCCGCCCTCTGTCTGCCCGCCCCTCTGTCTGCCCGCCCTCTGTCTGCCCGCCCTCTGGTCTGCCCCGCCCTCTGTCTGCCCGCCCTCTGTCTGCCCGCGCTCTGTCTGCCCGCCCTCTGTCTGCCCGCCCTCTGTCTGCCCGCTCCTCTGTCTGCCCGCGCTCTGTCTGCCCGCCCCCGCCCTCTGTCTGCCCGCGCTCTGTCTGCCCGCCCTCTGTCTGCCCGCCCCTCCCGCCCTCTGTCTGCCCCGCCCCCGCCCTCTTGTCTGCCCGCCCCCCGCCCTCTGTCTGCCCGCCCTCTGTCTGCCCGCCCTCTGTCTGCCCCGCCTCTGTCTGCCCGCCCTCTGTCTGCCCGCCCTCTGTCTGCCCGCCCCCCGCCCTCTGTCTGCCGCCCCCCGCCCTCTGTCCTGCCCGCCCCCGCCCTCTGTCTGCCCGCCCTCTGTCTGCCTGCGCTCTGTCTGCCCGCCCTCTGTCTGCCCGCCCTCTGTCTGCCTGCCCTCTGTCTGCCCGCCCTCTGTCTGCCCGCCCTCTGTCTGCCTGCCCTCTGTCTGCCCGCCCTCTGTCTGCCCCGCGCTCTGTCTGCCCGCCCCTCTGTCTGCCCCGCGCTCTGTCTGCCCGCGCTCTGTCTGCCTGCCCCCGCCCTCTGTCTGCCCACGCTCTGTCCTGCCCGCCCTCTGTCTGCCCGCCCTCTGTCTGCCCGCCCTCTGTCTGCCCGCCCCCGCCCTCTGTCTGCCCCGGCCCTCTGTCTGCCCGCGCTCTGTCTGCCCGCCCTCTGTCTGCCCGCCCTCTGTCTGCCCCGCCCTCTGTCTGCCCGCCCTCTGTCTGCCCGCCCTCTGTCTGCCCGCCCTCTGACTGCCCGCCTCTCTGACTGCCCGCCCCTCTGACCTGCCCGCACTCTGACTGCCCGGCACTCTGACTGCCCGCACCTCTGACTGCCCCCATCCACACCATTATGTGTCTCGTGTCACGGCATGTACATGAGCATCCTTCCCAAAGCTACCCTCCTCCCCCACCCATAGGCTTCTTTCATTCCTTCTCTTCTCTTCACAGCCCAAGGCTTTGCCTGTCTATCCAGGGGTAACAGCACTCAGTCATTTCCAGACTTCAGAATACAGTCATAAAAGCCACTCTTTGAATTTTCCACTTGTGCCGGGTGGCAAACTCCCCCCCCCCCCCCCCCCCCCCCGTTTCCCATGAGCCCCCAGTCACCACACTCCCAGGCTGCTCTCAACAAAAAAAATTAACTTTTTTTTATTTATTTTTTTATATACAGATCCTTTACAAAAAATTAGAATATCATGGAAAAGTTTTTTTTTTTTCCATAATTCCATTCAAAAAGTGAAACTTTCATAGATTATAGATTCATTACACACAGTGAAATATTTATAGCCTTTATTTGTTTCATTTTTCATAATTTTGGCTTACAGCTCCAGAAAACACCCAAAACAGCATTTCAAGAAATTAGAATAGTGTGTCGAAAATCAGCATTTACTTCAGTTATTTCAGAGAATGAATGTTTTAGACTGAGTGTCACACTATCATCTAATTTACTCAAAACACCTGCAAAGTTTATCTCAGTTTGGTTCAGTATGAGGAAGACTGTAGACTTGACAATTGGCCAGAAGACCATCATTGACACCCTCCAGAAGATGGGTAAGCCACAAAAGGTCATCGCTAAGGAGGCTGGCTGTTCACAGAGTGCAGTGTCCAAGCATATCAATAGAAAGTTTAGTGGAAGGGAAAAATGTGGCAGGAGAAGGTGCACAAGCAAAAGAGATGACCGTAGGCTTCAGCGGATTGTCAAGCAAAGACGATTCCAAAATTTGGCGGAGATGCAGAGGGAGTGGACTGAGGCTGGAGTCAGTGCTTCAAAAACCACCACGTACAGACGTATCCGGGACATGGGCTACAACTGTCGGATTCCTCGAGTCAAGCCACTCCACTCATTCTCTGAAATAACTGAAGTAAATGCTGATTTTCGACACACTATTCTAATTTCTTGAAATACTGTTTTGGGGGTTTTCTGGAGCTGTAAGCCAAAATTATGAAAAATGAAACGAATAAAGGCAAGAAATATTTCACTTTGTGTGTAATGAATCTATAATCTATGAAAGTTTCACTTTTTGAATGGAATTATGGAAAAAAAAAAACTTTTCCATGATATTCTAATTTTTTGGAAAGGATCTGTATATATTTTTTTTTCATAAAAATTTTTTTTACATTTTTTTTAAGAGCCCTTAGCCCAGCACACTGAATGGAGGGCAAAGACTGAACCTTCTGCACGTTTAAGCTCCGCTCCATCTATTCAAACACTGCCACTGCTTTGGACAGCATCCTCTGCCTTTGGTCCCCAGCTAATGTGGTGCACATTGAGCTGTGTCATTCCAGTGACTATGAGAAAAAGAAAAAAAAAAGGTCTTAAGCAGCCCAAAGTTCACTGCTAGCTTTACTCATCAGGAAACAGCTGCTTCTCTTTAAATAGCCTTCCCTGAACATGTAGGTACACACAAACGTTGACGGAGCCGTCATCCCTACAATGTGTTAACTAAAGGTTATGGTTACAGGAGACCGCTATTCCAGGCTACTTCTATGGAGATGATCTGCAGGAACATTGCCAGGCTGAATCCCCACTGCCGGTTACCTGCACTCCCTTTGAACCTCTATGGAATCTTTATCTACTGGAATGGCAGGTTTACAATGGATTTTACAAAGGCAGAATTAACTTTCAAAGTGACAGTCAAAACCACTTCCACAAAATATTCCCAAAAGCTTTCCAGACAACACAATACACATGTCTTGTATTAAACTTTTTTACCAGATGGGATAAAAAGGAGACTAATTTCCCTCTCATTATCCATCACAGGCTACAAAAGTAACACAAACTGCTGGCAAAGCTAAATACACAAACTGCATACATTTCAAGTTGAATTAACGCACGGTCCATAATGGTTCACAACGGTGAAACATATATCCTTTATTAAATTGGCTAGATACTGGCATTTATTTTAGGTGTAGCACATACAGTGCAGTCCAAAAGTATTTGGAAATGGAACAGTGACTATGAGGTAGAGCCTGACCGATAGTGGATTTTTATGTCCGATACCGATTCCGAAATTTAGAGGAGAATGAAATCCGATAACCAATATATAGCTGCCGATAATAATTGAAAAAATTACTATGAAAAAACACACTTTTTTTTTGTTGCATGGATCACTCAAGTTTGGTTATCAAATTGTGTTAGAAATTGTGAGAAAGACGCACTGAAGGCACTATATTCTCCACTGGAACAATTGACTTTAGTGTCAAAATTCACATAAGAAACATTTGCAACATTAAAACAAAGTATTTCCATATCAGGTGAACTGTGTAGTAATTGTAGCCCATTTTATACATTGCATGCCCCCCCCCCCCCCCCCCCCAATTATAGGGACAATAAACTTCATATATATCATCATATGATCGTCATCATATTTAATAATTGCATATCCTTTGCATGCCGTGACTTCCTGATGCCTGTGACCCAAGAACATCAAAAGAATCTTGATATTACTTTCAGGTGCTTTTAAAAGCGATAATATAACCTCTGCATTTGAATGGATCTCTATGGGAATTGGGGGAGGGACTAGATTAAGCTGTAAATTACGCTGCAACACATGGTTCAGACACAGTCTAAATTCTATACACCAACCCCCTAGTGTCGATGGGTCCTCAAATGCTGGACCAAGTTGAGTGCAGCGAACATCTTCACTCAATGTGTTACTGCTCAACTACTGTACAAACATGTACCCAAACCAGCAAGAAAGAAACAGACCAAACCCCACGGAGGATGAAATTACATGCATCATCATCTAGGCGTTGGACATGATTAGATCCTCATTAAAGCCTTTACATTAGTGCACATGAGAAACGGTCCATGATGTCAAACTATGCATTTGCTTTTTTTCTAAATATTGTTTGTCTTTAAGATTACCACATATTAACTTGAGATTCTTGTCTCATGACTAGAAGTTGGATAAGGGTGTCTGGTAATACATTTTAATGGCATAATGATGATTAGTATTGCATATTTTTATTATATGTGTTATCATTCAAATAAATTCATAAACAATGCTGCAAGAAACAAAATAAACTACATTTATTTCCCATTTATGGCTATGAGGATATACACCCATACTCCAAGCAGCTGTGCTCCTGGAGGGACACCAGGGAACATTCCCAGATTCCATTCAAATAGGCATGACAATGAGAAAATGCGAGAGGAGCACACCGGAGAGTTCATGACGTATCCGCTTACAGTTAGAGCAGCATAACAGCCCAACCCCTAACGTTCCCAATATAGCCTTCTCTAGTGTCACTTTGTGCAGCCTAATCCACGTTATCCTACGGACAAGCACATTCTATTCTGTTCACTGTGGGCCTTTAGTCTGTCTGTCTGAAAGCCACCATTTTAGTTCATTGGTCTAGATTCAAATGGATACACGATGGAGTGCCAACACCACTCATTCCAAAAAGAAGAGAACTGAAATATCATGATTGGACAGTTGACACAGCCCTGGATTATTTAAATTCCATAACTCTAGTATTCATAAAGATGCCACACACTACAAAGAACATAAATGCTAACACCACCATTGTCACGATCATTTGTTGGCACGCACGCACGCACGCACGCACGCACGCACGCACGCACGCACGCACGCACGCACGCACGCACTTCCAAGCAGCTAACACCTGGGTCATCCTGGGACACCCTCTCACCTCAGCTTGCCACCACTTTCCCTTCTTCTTCACCTTCTCCCCCACTTTCTCTTTCTCTGGATAGATTTCTTCTTCTCTAGATGTCTTCTCACATCTCCATCCATCAGCACTTCTGCTTCTCATCGAGTCATCGCTTGCCCGTCTTCTACTCCACGCAATCAAATGTTTAGCTGACTTTGATTGGTCCAGTCCTCTGACTCACATGATCCATGTCCGAGCTCCCAAAATACAACTACATTAACCAGAAGGCTGTGCGCCCAAGCAAGATTTTCGGTTTAAGATATTTCGCAGATGTACAGCACGGATAAAGTGGTAACATGTTGAGGCAGAACAATCTTGGCAAAATATAATAACATTCAACAAGGTCATCTGAGCAACTATGCTACATGCAAAGCATGTTTGGTATGCTGGGGTATTCCAAACACATAATTTAGAATTTATATGATTATTATTTTTTTATGCGCACATAAAACATTCCACCCACAGTTGATGCTTCCATGATGGAATGAGTTTAGAATAAACTGCAGTTCGTTTCTAGAGATGAAGCCCATTACAGCCACAGGCTTTGTGCCAGCAGGTTTCCTTTACTCTGAGCAATGCTTTATAATCCGTTATTCTTTTAAAAAACAGACCCCTCTAAAAGCATTTAATTCCATCACACATCTTGAACAAGAGCAGGAACTCAAAGCGGACACTTGAACAAAATAACATAAAACCAATTAAATCCCTCCATCAAATGGCACAACTTCCAAAAATCAGGAGAAAATACATTATCAGAAAATGTTGGGAGATAGATGTATTCCACAGAATGTACTTACATGACTAATTGTGACAAATGTCTATATGAAAGAGACTATTAAGAGAACATTACACATCTTCTAGGCCAAATGTCTGAATTCAAGATGTTGGCTTAAGCCTGTCCGGAACACAGAAATCTGAATAACGTGTTAACGTGGCATTACCTTACTCTGAAATCTGGAATATTCTTACTAATAACTTAATATTAGCTTCTTTGCAAATTCAGTCATGACTACCTTGTTCTAGAGCCCAAACTGCCAATGGACCAAGCATGTAAAACCCACACCTTGTTCTAGAGCCCAAATCACCAATGGACCAAGCATGTAAAACCCACACCTTGTTCTAGAGCCCAAACCGCCAATGGACCCAAGCATGTAAAACCCACACCTTGTTCTAGAGCCCAAACCGCCAATGGACCAAGCATGTAAAACCCACACCTTGTTCTAGAGCCCAAACCGCCAATGGACCCAAGCATGTAAAACCCACACCTTGTTCTAGAGCCCAAACCGCCAATGGACCCAAGAATGTAAAACCCACACCTTGTTCTAGAGCCCAAACCGCCAATGGACCAAGCATGTAAAACCCACACCTTGTTCTAGAGCCCAAACCGCCAATGGACCAAGCATGTAAAACCCACACCTTGTTCTAGAGCCCAAACCGCCAATGGACCAAGCATGTAAAACCCACACCTTGTTCTAGAGCCCAAACCGCCAATGGACCAAGCATGTAAAACCCACACCTTGTTCTAGAGCCCAAACCGCCAATGGACCAAGCATGTAAAACCCACACCCACTAACAGGTGGGCTATGTTGCTTAATGTATACTATAAACTGATTCATATGACCGACAGGAGGGTTCAGTCAGTTTGGGATCCGTGTTTAATCGCTCTCTAGCAGCGCTTACTGGTCGATCAGATGCCCATAGACGACATGTCAATGGGACATGTGAAAGGACTTCCTTCAACTCCACTCTACGCGAGCTTGGCTCCACTCTACGCGAGCTTGGCTCCACTCTACGCGAGCTTGGCTCCACTCTACGCGAGCTTGGCTCCACTCTACGCGAGCTTGGCTCCACTCTACGCGAGCTTGGCTCCACTCTACGCGAGCTTGGCTCCACTCTACGCGAGCTTGGCTCCACTCTACGCGAGCTTGGTTGTAGTGTGCGATGTGAAAAGAAACCGCTGGTGATACCACGTTTCGGAGAAGAACCACACTCGGCAGTAAGGCTAGGACAATATATCAAAATTCAATATATCGCAATACAAAAACGTTGATGATACGTATCGAGGGGCAGAAAAAACATATTGCGACATTTGCTACATTTTATTCTGCTATAGTAATCGAAAATGATGACTTGCCTATCACTTTCCATGCTCTCCATCACACATTACACTGTGTACAGCAGAGGGAATCTTCCAGCTAGCCTGCTCCTCACAATACGTTTTATTGCAGACTGAATTTTCCTTCACAAGCGCCGGCCAAATAAACTAGTCAGTGTAAAGCGTGCTCTGCTTATGCCAATGTTCATGTAGCTACAGTTTAACAAGACTTACAAGATTTGAACCGTGAAGCCAGCAATCACTTTTAACATTTTCTCGTACAATTTTGTTTAAAGACTGGAACATAGATGGGTCGGAAGCACACTTTGGTTCTTCCCAAACTGTCATGTCGCCCGCATCACCTTAAGCCGCTCGCTCTCATTGAAAATTAATGGATCAATGAAGCACTATGGCAACAAAGACTAAATGTAGCAATGTTTGGAAATACTTTGAGGAAAATGAAGGACACCGTATGCAGTGAAAATTATGCAACACGAAGCTAGATACATAGATACATAGATCGCATATGCTATTAAAGCATAAAGAAAAAGCAACATCGCTGCATGGAAATACCAATTCACAGCAACCCTGCATGACAGGCCCAAGGTACTTTCCTTCACTCGGTGACTACTGGGAGGCAGGAAAGTAGCTTGGGCCCGTGAGTTTCACAGAACCCTGGCCTGAAACCTGCTGTGATTCGCTGGAGTAATGTGGGCGTTAGCAAAAAGATGGCTGGAGTAGACTCAGTTTTTAAAAAAAAGAAACATTTTAAAAAACATTTGTGGATCTCTTCACACATCTTGCCGTGAGGACTGTCGAGATAAGCGTGTCGTCCCACAATCCAGATATTAAGGAAAGGACTAGCAGTGGAGTTTATATGTGCAGGTAGTATATTAAAACTGTAAAAAAAACATGCTCCAGGGCATGTACTTTGCTCTAAGTGATGAGTTCATGATTTTAGAGTTTCACGCAGTAAGCCACAGGGCCTAGGGAAAGGGTTTGAAGAAATAATGTTTCCTTAAATAAATGAGGGATTTAAACACACTCTCAAACACAGCTGTCAAAGCACCTAACCGCCAGGGTTCTCTTTGCAGATGGTAGTCCATGGATTTAAAAACAAATACATATGCAAAGACACAAGTCAAAAGCATTGAAACTCTTCATCTTAAACAAATAGACACAGATTTGCACGACTTGAAGTCCAAGTTTTACAGACTAACAGCCAGTTTACAGACACTGCAGTATTTTCTGGAAATCAAAATCTCAAGCCTAGCTTCACAAAGTGCTAACATTCGAATGATCAGTATGGGGTGAGTCCATGCCAATTCAACACGCTTTTTGACCGCATCGACATGAATGAGATGTGAATGAGATTTGGCATGCTGATTTGGTCTTATAAGAAACCACTGGAACCAAAATTACACTTGTCCCAGATGGTTAATCTGGGAGATATGGGCTAAGAAAGTAACCAATTCCTTACAATGTTGTTGAACAGGAGTTAATGATCAGAAATAGTCAGACATATGCAAAATTACAAATGCACTACCTTTTCTGATGGGCCCTTCTTGATGTAAGGAAGTAGACACTGTTTGTTTGTTTGTTTGTTTGTTTGTTGTTGTTTGGCAGAACCTAAGAATTGCAAGGAACTAACAAGAAATGGCCCCTTGGAAAAACAACCAAAACCAAACACGAGAAAGAAAAGCAAAAAGGGTTCTAAAAAGTACCACAGAAGATACCCACGGGAGCTGCAATGCAACTAAGACAAAAATACAGAAAATCAAAACACAAAAACACAAACTTTTGTCAGTTGGGAGTGTACGAAAGCTGTGTAATTGTTCTTGCTGACTGGGATCTCTTCGCAGGTATTCAGCTTCAAGTTGGTACATCTCTGTAGTGGCGAACTGAGAGTGGCTGTTCTTGATATTGGACCGGGCAAATTCAAACAGCTGGCGTGGAGTTAGAATCTGCCCATCAATGGGTCATTGCAGACTAGCTCTTAACTCTCCCTCCTACTCCATCGGATGGGCCTTTGCCATGTGACGTTGCAAAGAAGTGCAATTCTGCAGGTATACCAAAATCCACCTCATGATGGCACAAGTTCATGAAATTTTTTAAGTTCCTGCACTGACCTGCACAACCATCTGAAAAGTAGATGATCTTCTTTGGACACCCAGTTGTCTTATAGAAGAACTCCTGAGCTCACGTTCAGCTCGTCTCTCCTGAGCTCACGTTCAGCTCGTCTCTCCTGAGCTCACGTTCAGCTCGTCTCTCCTGAGCTCACGTTCAGCTCGTCTCTCCTGAGCTCACGTTCAGCTCGTCTCTCCTGAGCTCACGTTCAGCTCGTCTCTCCTGAGCTCACGTTCAGCTCGTCTCTCCTGAGCTCACGTTCAGCTCGTCTCTCCTGAGCTCACGTTCAGCTCGTCTCTCCTTGTTTGGGCGCCTCATTTATCTTCTCTGTTCTCCTCCTCTTTCTGGGAACTCCCCTCTTCTCTGTTCTCCTCCTCTTTCTGGGAACTCCCCCCTTCTCTGTTCTCCTCCTCTTTCTGGGAACTCCCCTCTTCTCTGTTCTCCTCCTCTTTCTTGGAACTCCCCTCTTCTCTGTTCTCCTCCTCTTTCTGGGAACTCCCCTCTTCTTCTGATTTAGTCTCATTTGATTAATTCATGGGCGGCCATGAGGTGTGTGACTTGCACCCCCATGGTCAGCTTTGACAAACCCTTTCGCCCCTTTATTTTGTTTGTGTGTTGGTTTTGTCAGTTTTTCTCGTTGGTTACTCGGGAGTGACTCACTTTGTTTGTTTTCATTGGGGGAGCGTAACACACTTACTCCTCAGTCAGGGGAGGGGCAATCAGCAGTAGCTACCTGGACCCCAAGGAGCATGATCTGAAGAGCCCAGAGCTTCACATTTGTGGGTTATTGCTGTTCTTGGAGGGTATTTGTTCTACTGATAATAATAAAACCATTTGATGAGGTGTGTTACTCAGTACAGTACAGTGTGTTCCACAGTACAGTACAGTGTGTTACTCAGCACAGTACAGTGTGTTCCACAGTACAGTACAGTGTGTTACTCAGCACAGTACAGTGTGTTACTCAGCACAGTACAGTGTGTTACACAGTACAGTAGTGTGTTACTCAGCACAGTACAGTGTGTTACACAGTACAGTACAGTGCGTTACACAGCACAGTACAGTAGTGTGTTACACAGTATAGTACAGTGTGTTGCTCAGCACAGTACAGTGTGTTACACAGTACAGTACAGTGTGTTACTCAGCACAGTACAGTGTGTTACACAGTACAGTACAGTGTGTTACTCAGCACAGTACAGTGTTACACAGCACAGTACAGTGTTACACAGCACAGTACAGTGTGTTACTCAGCACAGTACAGTGTGTTACTCAGCACAGTACAGTGTGTTACTCAGCACAGTACAGTGTGTTACACAGCACAGTACAGTGTGTTACACAGTACAGTACAGTGTGTTACACAGTACAGTACAGTGTGTTACTCAGCACAGTACAGTACAGTGTGTTACTCAGTACAGCAACAATATAAGGAATTAGTGATATGAAACCATGTTATGCTACTTCAGGTAAGTAATGATATCGCAGCTCCACACAAAAAGCCAAGACCTAATTTTCTGGACAATGAAAATCTTTGCCATTTTAAAATATAGGGTTTTACACAAATCGATTTTTAAGAATATAATCAATCCTAACTACTTTACCTTAACTTTTTTGCTGAATATAGCATATGAATAAAAGATGGAACTGGACAATATCTTTAATATGATATAAGAACTATTTCTCTAGGACCTCCATTTCTCTAAAGTAATGGAGATACAGCAAGTCAAAGTCAGGGGTACGCGCTCATTAGCCCAAACTTCGTTAGCCCATATCTCCCTGATTAACCATCTGGGACAAGTGTAATTTGGGTTCCAGGGGTTTCTTATAAGCTCAAATCAGCATTTCAAATCTCATTCACATCCGTGTTGTCAAAAAACGTGTTCAATTGGCATGGACTCATCCTATGCAATAAACTATATAAACATGTCCAGCCACAAACATCTGTCAGCCATTCATTCCTCTGATGACACATTTTTTCTAGTAGTACATGGACATATCCCTAAATGGGCATACCAACAATTCATTTAAAAATTGGTTTCCTGCAGTACTATCACACACTTTCTCCCTCACACATACCAGGTAATACCACACACACACACACACACACACACACACACACACACACACACACACACACACACACACACACACACACACACACACACACACACACACACACACACACACACACACACACACACACTCTCTCTCTCACACACACAAATATTCTCTCCTCCTACTCACTGCCATGAGAGTTCATCTCTGATGGTCAAACCAGTCAGGGCTTCTGGCCAATTAAAACACTCCATTTGTGAACATTCCAAAATGCTGTCATCCATGAACAGTTTACCCAGAACCCCCTTAGGAGATTCCACAAGATCATTCTGGCCTCTCGCTCTCGGTCTCCTTTGCTCTCACCCAACCTTGCCATCCGTCGGTCTCCCCACAAAAATAGCTTCCGCCAAAAGCACTTCACAGGTCAACTGTTCTCCAATGCATTCAAACCTTTTAACTGCTACAGGCTGGAGCAATCAACTAACATTTGTAGCTTACAGATTCTCTTCTTAATAGTTAACCTTCTACCAGCATTAGTCAAGACATCCATTCACGTCTCTGTTCAATCTACATCACTCTACAAATTTTTATGTTTGCATAGTTATAGGCTAATCAAATACAAGAAGGTCTATACCAAAAACAATGCAACTGTGAACACAGGATTGGGTGTATTTGATTTCATGAAATTACACCCCCTTTGATTTGGATAAGTTTAGCTTAAGGTGCAAGAAATTCAACACACCTAGGTATGTTCTAGGTTTCCCCACTATATGCAGAATCTAATGTTCCCCATCCCATTTCCCCTTCATTTTGTACTCTCTCAAACACACGCGCTAGTACGCAGCGTGTAAACTCCCCACTCTTTCTTAATGAAGAAGAGAGCCCCACCTGCAGCACTGTACAGGACACAGAAGAGTGATAGAGGACAGAGAAAGCCTCTTGGTATTATAACTATATTACTATAATTACAATCTTGGTAGGCAAAACCAGGACAGATTGGAATGCAGTGTGAATCTATCCAGGCTTAAAAAAAGAGAATGAGGAGATGGTTCACACAACTGTTAAGAGACAGAGAAAACAAGACGGGAGCATGTTCTAAATCTATGAACAACAGGCTCCAGGAAAGCCGTGAGAGAGCCCGGGTCACATTTCCCCAACATTCAGAAACACACCCTGATTGCATCATTTCACTATTCAGACTTTGTGTGACTTTTGCATTAACCCAGTCGCGATGGTATGGACTAAAAAAGGCCTGGTCCTGGTATCATTTATTTATTTATTTTATTCATTTTATAAAGACAAATAAACCACTAAATGTAAGGGCATTAATTGATTTTACATGTACTTTTTTGATTTTACTAAGTCCACATTTTTTCAGCAATCAGACAGCATGTTGAATAACTGTTGAATAAGAAAAAGCATTTGTTTTACACAGTTCAGTGGTGTCTTATTAATTGTAGTATTATCTTTATTATGTGCAGCTGGGCCTTGTCCGGCACAGCTAACTTCAATTTGGTGGTCGTACCCACCCCAGTGCCTGACTGAACAAAAGAATAAGTGAGGAGGAAAAGTTACATTCTCATTATACTTAAAATGAAAATGATGTCTGTGCACATGTGTGAACTATCCTGTGGTGAATTAGCTTGGATTAAAAACTCATACATATACAGACACTGGAACTGATATCTCAAGTCAGTGTTTCACTGGGGGGGGGGGGGTGGTTGCAGCAGTAAACACTGAACAGTATAATGTGATGGATGAGGTCAGATAATGTACTCAAATACACAACGGGTTTTGACGGGATAGAGTTTCTTAAAGCTACAGCAGGGGAGCAATGCTTGCAGAACCAAACCGACTCCAGTGAAGTCACGAACGGTGAATCAAATGTACTACGTACCGTTTCAGAAAACCACAGTAATTATGAGGTAGGTGTAAACGGAAATGTTAAACAAATCACTTTTAAACATCGTTTAAATATCTAAATAACTCAAAACAAAGGCACAGATTGTGACATTCTCTTTGAATTTGAGGGATCATAAACTAAAACTCCTGAACAGAATGCATTTGCTTTAAAGGTTGAAAAATTCTAAACGCATACATTTAAAAAAATCAGTCCAGAATTAGGCAAATCTACAAGGGAAAGCACAGAAATATCTATAATTATGAGAACAAGCCAGCAATGCTTGAGCTGGGGCATGTAGGCCTATGCCCCAAAACCAGCACTGAGGATCAAACATCAAGTTAAACGCAACTCCTACTGCTGTACCCCACCAGAGTCTTCATCGTCATGAACATCTCCACTGCAACCAATATCATAAACTGTGACTCTCCACTGCAACCAATATCATAAACTGTGACTCTCCACTGCAACCAATATCATAAACTGTGACTCTCCACTGCAACCAATATCATAAACTGTGACTCTCCAGAGCCAGGTTAAAAGTGTAGCCTAAACGGTCCACATGCACACATATGAAGTGTGTAATACAGTAAACACAATTAACGATAGATGGGACAGTAACACTTATGAGAGAAACACTTATGAGCTATTTTAGGATAATAATAAACCGCTAGCAAGCTCAATTTAAGATTTAACCCTGGATTTTTTGTATGACGAAGCCGACTCACTTTCAAATAGCCTACATTAACATTTCTGAATTTGTATAACATATAGTATAGAATCTGGCTGTCGATAGACTTTTTGAAGCAATGCCTTAATGTTCGCTTAAAGTACCGGAGCCAGGTTAAAAGTTTAAACGACCCAGTGACTCATTTGCGGTCTTTTCATTTATTTTAAGAGAGGATTTCATTTATTTCCAGCAGTCCAACACAACTGATCCAATACAACGCTTAACCTGGCACAATGTAGCCTACTCGTAGGCTACTACCAGGTTTGCAGAGGTGGAAAATCCAGGGGTCAGAAAGTAAAAGTCCTGCCGTGTTTCTTCCACCCATGAACTCACGATTTCACTAATTAGCCTAGTTAGCTCCTACCTCTTGGCTGAAGAATTGTGATAATTAGCAAATCCAGGTGATTGGAACAAATGATTGGGGAGGACTTTCACTTTCTGAACCTGGATTTTCCACCTCGCAGGTTTGACCTATAGCCTACACAGCGTAGCGCTGGCTAGCTAGCTCCGTTTCTTTCATAAAACAAGAATACTTTATAACACTGATCAGATTCTTCATCATTTCATCCATTAAAACGTACGAGTGCCCTGAGAGCATAGTATCAAGCATAGACTGTTACCCATCCCTATGCTATGCTCCCCCTAGTGTTCATTAAGTGCTACTGCACTAAACCTGTATGAGGCCCACCCTGCTTGCTTTGATTGATAGGAGGACCATACCCCCTCATTTACATAGATACAGTTCGAAAACGAAAATGAAAATGAAGTTTTTAATTTTCATTTTAATTTTGGGCTGAATAATCCTCCATTTTCATTTTCCATTTTCATTTTAATTTTGGGATGAATAATCCTCCATAGATTTCACGGTCACCCATCGGAATTCAATCATCCTTCTTACACATTCTCCCCCAAGAGAGATCCAAATTGTTGATTGCTGATCGTCATACATCACGGAAGGACGACACATACTGTTACACTTAAAGCCAGAGTATGCAACTTCGTAAAATGGTCGCATTTGTTGTCAAAACATTTCAAAGTCAGAACACCCCTTGGCCCCGCCCATGTGGAAAGAGACACAGGCCCCCACTGCTTCCAGAGACCTCGTCCTGAACGCACATCCGTGTTTTCTCGTTAAGATTGCAGGATTACAGACTAGTATAGCTCACGTTACAGTAAAAATGTCAGCTACAAGAGTTGTTGCATCACACTGAGTTTGCGTAGGGTTAGTCTGAACCGGGCATTATCTGGTTACGGGGAGCAGGTGTTGCGCCGTTTTTCGACTCCCCTTGCAGATTTCAACTCCCCTTGACCTTTTTTCCCCCCCAGACTGTGGCAGCCCGCCACAGTCTGGGGTTACCAGGGGAAACACTGGAATCCCCCTGTCCATACCCTAATGTCATCCATTATGACCCAAGATGCAAAAAGATCCAAGATTGGCTCCTAGACCTGAAGCAGTATATGAATGCAGGTCTCTTCTCGGCGCCAGGGGCCTCGTTTATAATACGTGCGTACGCACAGATTTGAACCTAAATTCAATAGATTTGATCTTACGTGAAAATCGACAAACAAATTCCGATTTATAAAACTTGAAACTGACGAAAAAACGTTCTTATACCTACGCCAACTCCAGAGGATGTGAACAAACTTTTCCTTGTGGCTATGCAGCTGTACTGCAGGCTCAACACATTTTATCTTTTTTTTTTCCAATCCCTTCACATTATGGAGATGTACAGGCTATTAGACCATGCACGTGTCAAATACATTTTTGTGATAAGCACTGTGAAATGCAATATTGTGGAATGATAACTAGGACCAATTTTATATCACGTGACAATGGTCACGTAGGGAGTTTATATAGCAAAAAACCTGACCATGTAAGAATATTTGAGGGCGTTCACTGGGTGAAGCCGACAAGCTCGTTCACGTGCCCACGATTTTAGGACGATTTTAGATTTATCAACGGGTCATGTGTAGGAACATTTATTCATGTGGCTTCGCTTGGGATTAAGATCACAGACGACCTCGAGGCCGAGGTCCCCAGGTAATACTACTCCAGTGAATAGCTAATATAAATTTCCACCCTGGATTTTCTGTATCACAAAGCCGACTCACTTTCAAATACATTAATGTCTCGATAGACTTTTAGAAGCTATGCCTTAATGTTCATTTGAAGTAGGCTAGCTAGATCTATCAGAGCCAGGTTAAAAGTGTAGCCTAAACGGTCCACATGCACACACATGAAGTGTGTAATACAGTAAACACAATTAACGATAGATGGGACAGTAACACTTATGAGAGAAACACTTATGAGCTATTTTTAGGATAATAATAAACCGCTAGCAAGCTCAATTTAAGATTTAACCCTGGATTTTTTGTATGACGAAGCCGACTCACTTTCAAATAGCCTACATTAACATTTCTCAATTTGTATAACATATAGTATAGAATCTGGCTGTCGATAGACTTTTTGAAGCAATGCCTTAATGTTCGCTTAAAGTACCGGAGCCAGGCTAAAAAAAATCGAGGTCCCCAGGTAATACTACTCCAGTGAATAGGGCACAAGACGATTCAAAATGATCGAAACAAAGCTATTTCAGCTACGGTGCAGGTGGATTTGAGTATTTATCTATTGAATATGCATAGGTAATGAAAGAATCTGACTGCTAATAAATGAGTGTCTACATAGAATACAATGACAAGTAGTTATCTGGTGTTATCCATTTGAGAGAAGGCAGCTCAATTTAAACGGTACAGCCATAGTGGTGAGTTGTCAACAATTTAAACCCGTTTTAAATGGGCCACCAGCTCTTTTCTGCCTACTGCTGGTCATTTGACGTGGTCAGTGTTAAACAACTAAAAAGTGGCCTAGCTCAACAGGTAAAGCAGGGGTTCAATTTTCACAGGGGGGGAAAAAAAATTATGGGTTTGCGTCACCAAAAATTCTGGTCAGCAGCCGCCATTTTTGGAGAAAGGGAATCCTAGGAGTCGTGCTTCTGGCTTCCTCTCCCCGTCAGACAGTTGTGTTGCCTGGTAAATGAGTAAAGATCTCTCTCTCCCTGGTCCTCCCATTCTCACTGCTGCAGTTTCCCCGCTCTGTGTGTGCGGGTCCTGCTGGTCCCATCTGGAATGCCATGGGAGATGGGGGGAGGCACCCTATTGTTCCCACACAGTGTGTCCACCCCCCGCAGGTCACTTGCTTACAGGGGGACAGAGGGGGATAGAGGGGGATAGAGGGCACGGCAGAGCAATGTGTGCTGGTTGGGGACTGCAGAGGGGAAGATGGTTTTATTTAGCCTTTGGACTGAACGGACTCTTAAAAATAAAGCAAAAAAAGACACTTTGGCAGATAAGCTGTGGGAGGAATTCAAAGCTTCCTGTCGTGGGACAGGAGGGCTGTGAGGCCTGTCAGAATGTGCGGCTGCAACAGGGCCTGGAGGTGTGGAAAGCGATAACACTGATAAGCCCCCAAAAATGGCAGCCTCACAAAATATGGCGAGCTCCCCACCAGTAACAGGGCACAGCTGTAGCAAACACAGCACAGTCAAAAGCTTCCCTGTGAGTCACAGAGCAGAGCAAACACTGCAGCTTCCCTGTGAGTCACAGAGCACAGCAAACACTACAGATTACCTGTGAGTCAGAGCACAGCAAACAGTACAGCTTCCCTGTGAGTCACAGAGCACAGCAAACACTACAGATTACCTGTGAGTTACAGAGCACAGCAAACACTGCAGCTTCTCTGTGAGTCACAGAGCACAGCAAACACTACAGCTTCCCGGTGAGTCACAGAGCACAGCAAACACTACAGATTACCTGTGAGTCACAGAGCACAGCAAACACTGCAGCTTCCCTGTGAGTCACAGAGCACAGCAAACACTACAGCTTTCCTGTGAGTCACAGAGCACAGCAAACACTACAGCTTCCCTGTGAGTCAGAGCACAGCAAACACTACAGATTACCTGTGAGTCAGAGCACAGCAAACACTGCAGCTTCCCTGTGAGTCACAGAGCACAGCAAACACTGCAGCTTCCCTGTGAGTCACAGAGTACAGCAAACACTAGCTTCCCTGTGAGTCACAGAGCACAGCAAACACTACAGCTTCCCTGTAAGTCACAGAGCACAGCAAACACTACAGCTTCCCTGTGAGTCACAGCGCACAGCAAACACTGCAGCTTCCCTGTGAGTCACAGAGCACAGCAAACACTACAGCCTCCCTGTGAGTCACAGCGCACAGCAAACACTACAGCTTCCCTGTGAGTCACAGCGCACAGAAAACACTACAGCTTCCCTGTGATTCGCAGCACATAGCAAACACTGCAGCTTCCATGTGAGTCACAGCACATAGCAAACACTGCAGCTTCCATGTGAGTCACAGAGCACAGCAAACACTACAGCTTCCATGTGAGTCACAGAGCGCAGCAAACACTGCAGTTTCCCTGTGAGTCAGAGCACAGCAAACACTGCAGCTTCCCTGTGAGTCACAGAGCACAGCAAACACTGCAGTTTCCCTGTGAGTCACAGAGCACAGCAAACACTGCAGCTTCCCTGTGAGTTACAGAGCACAGCAAACACTGCAGCTTCCCTGTGAGTCAGAGCACAGCAAACACTAAAGCTTCCCTGTGAGTCACAGAGCACAGCAAACACTAAAGCTTCCCTGTGAGTCACAGAGCACAGCAAACACTAAAGCTTCCCTTTGAGTCAGAGCACAGCAAACACTACAGCTTCCCTGTGAGTCAGAGCACAGCAAACACTAAAGCTTCCCTGTGAGTCACAGAGCACAGCAAACACTGCAGCTTCCCTGTGAGTCACAGAGCACAACAAACACCGCAGCTTACCTGTGAGTCAGAGCACAGCAAACACTGCAGCTTCCCTGTGAGTCACAGAGCACAGCAAACACTACAGCCTCCCTGTGAGTCACAGCGCACAGCAAACACTACAGCTTCCCTGTGAGTCACAGCGCACAGAAAACACTACAGCTTCCCTGTGATTCGCAGCACATAGCAAACACTGCAGCTTCCCTGTGAGTCACAGAGCACAGCAAACACTACAGCCTCCCTGTGAGTCACAGCGCACAGCAAACACTACAGCTTCCCTGTGAGTCACAGCGCACAGAAAACACTACAGCTTCCCTGTGATTCGCAGCACATAGCAAACACTGCAGCTTCCATGTGAGTCACAGCACATAGCAAACACTGCAGCTTCCATGTGAGTCACAGAGCACAGCAAACACTGCAGCTTCCCTGTGAGTCAGAGCACAGCAAACACTGCAGCTTCCCTGTGAGTCACAGAGCACAGCAAACACTGCAGTTTCCCTGTGAGTCACAGAGCACAGCAAACACTGCAGCTTCCCTGTGAGTTAGAGCACAGCAAACACTGCAGCTTCCCTGTGAGTCAGAGCACAGCAAACACTAAAGCTTCCCTGTGAGTCACAGAGCACAGCAAACACTAAAGCTTCCCTGTGAGTCACAGAGCACAGCAAACACTAAAGCTTCCCTTTGAGTCAGAGCACAGCAAACACTACAGCTTCCCTGTGAGTCAGAGCACAGCAAACACTAAAGCTTCCCTGTGAGTCACAGAGCACAGCAAACACTAAAGCTTCCCTGTGAGTCAGAGCACAGCAAACACTGCAGCTTCCCTGTGAGTCACAGAGCACAACAAACACCGCAGCTTACCTGTGAGTCAGAGCACAGCAAACACTGCAGCTTCCCTGTGAGTCACAGAGCACAGCAAACACTACAGCCTCCCTGTGAGTCACAGCGCACAGCAAACACTACAGCTTCCCTGTGAGTCACAGCGCACAGAAAACACTACAGCTTCCCTGTGATTCGCAGCACATAGCAAACACTGCAGCTTCCATGTGAGTCACAGCACATAGCAAACACTGCAGCTTCCATGTGAGTCACAGAGCACAGCAAACACTAGCTTCCATGTGAGTCACAGAGCACAGCAAACACTGCAGCTTCCCTGTGAGTCAGAGCACAGCAAACACTGCAGCTTCCCTGTGAGTCACAGAGCACAGCAAACACTGCAGTTTCCCTGTGAGTCACAGAGCACAGCAAACACTGCAGCTTCCCTGTGAGTTACAGAGCACAGCAAACACTGCAGCTTCCCTGTGAGTCAGAGCACAGCAAACACTGCAGCTTCCCTGTGAGTCACAGAGCACAGCAAACACTAAAGCTTCCCTGTGAGTCACAGAGCACAGCAAACACTGCAGCTTCCCTGTGAGTCAGAGCACAGCAAACACTAAAGCTTCCCTGTGAGTCACAGAGCACAGCAAACACTGCAGCTTCCCTGTGAGTCAGAGCACAGCAAACACTGCAGCTTCCCTGTGAGTCACAGAGCACAGCAAACACCGCAGCTTCCCTGTGAGTCACAGAGCACAGCAAACACTGCAGCTTCCCTGTGAGTCAGAGCACAGCAAACACTAAAGCTTCCCTGTGAGTCACAGAGCACAGCAAACACTGCAGCTTCCCTGTGAGTCAGAGCACAGCAAACACTGCAGCTTCCCTGTGAGTCACAGAGCACAGCAAACACCGCAGCTTCCCTGTGAGTCAGAGCACAGCAAACACCGCAGCTTCCCTGTGAGTCAGAGCACAGCAAACAGTACACAGAACACGCTACAATAACACAGAAGACACTCAGCACAGCGACACCAAACAAGCTCTTCCATGAGTCATCAAGCACAGGGTCAACCATGAACACTACTGTCCCTGCCACAGTCATCGGGCATAACTGCACTGTTATACCTCATAACTGCACTGTTATACCTCATAACTGCACTGTTATACCTCATAACTGCACTGTTATACCTCATAACTGCACTGTTATACCTCATAACTGCACTGTTATACCTCATAACTGCACTGTTATACCTCATAACTGCACTGTTATACCTCATAACTGCACTGTTATACCTCATAACTGCACTGTTATACCTCATAACTGCACTGTTATACCTCATAACTGCACTGTTATACCTCATAACTGCACTGTTATACCTCATAACTGCACTGTTATACCTCATAACTGCACTGTTATACCTCGAAGGGGATAGGACGTCTCAAGCCACTGTCTGACAAGCCCAGCAAGAGAAACCAGTCTACACCCAGCCTGCCCTAGGACTGATCATTTATAGGATACCGTGCTCTCCTTAAACAGTAATTAGTAAGTTCATGGCTGCCATTAGACCATGGCCAATGTCTTTTCCCTTAAAACAAGCTCCAGAGACAAATGCACTCTCAGCAGTTCATATTTACATGGATTAACATTTTTAAGAGCATAATAAATAAATCCCAGAAATCCCCACTGGAACAAATTCAATTCCCTTGCACAGCAGATTAAGGCTATTTTACTTCAAGACTAAATAAATGGAAAATGTGTGCCTAACAGAAATGCTCACACTAGGAAAATTAATTTTGGAACGCTAAGGTTAAGTCCATTTACTTGAATCCGGGCAATGAACACAACAGCTAGTGTTTGGGCTATTTAGAGATCTCCAAGATCAGACTTTAAAATGTCAAATTTAGCCTATAGGTAAGGGTCAAGGCTTGTGACAGAAGAGGCATTCCTGAGGTGAGGGTTAACGGAAAAGTGAAAGTCTTGTCCGTGACTCCTAAGACAGTTTCAGGCAAAGCGCAGAGAAGGCTGACCAAAAAAAATAAAAAAAATAAATCACAATCCAGCACCCTGCAATCCACACGACACACTGCACACTCTCTCTTCCAGATAAGTTAACACGACACACTGCAAACTCTCTCTTCCAGATAAGTTAATCAGTTAGTATTTACAGATTTTAAAGGGAAGAACCAGGAAAAGCAGATGAGATTTGTTACAATTTATCAGGATCCAGACATGCTTGTCCCAGTTTCTCCCCTTATCTATTCACCTGAATGTCATCGCAACAACAGAAACTGTTACGTACCAAGGTCTCCAACAATGGTGCCTACGGGCCAGACACTGACGTTCCTGAGGGACATGACACATCCCCCGCATTCAACAACTTTGCCAGACGGCTCATGTTAAATATCAGAGTTAATAATGAAAAGACACATTTCCCACCTTTCCTCTCTGTAGTACCTGGGACACAAAACAAAACTCATTTCATGAAACGTGGAGCTGGCATCACAAATGCAGTTGGGTATCTGTAAGGGATCCTAGGATCTACGATTCAGTTTTTTTTAAAAATAAATAAGAAAAAAAAAGCAAATTCCGTTTTCCAAAAATTCCAAAAAAGCAAATTCCGTAGTTTTTTTATCCTTTGAAGTCATTTAAAATTTTTCCCCCCATTTTCAACCCTTTTCATTCACAAACAAGCTTAAAATATATGTATGGGTGGAAAACTCTGAATTAAAAAATTTCAATTAAATATTGTGTATGTGTATTCAAAAATGGAATGGAATGGCGAGATTGATGGAATTGATTCCGCAGCTAGCGTTTTTGCCACTGTACTTTGCTGCTGATAATTCAAGACGAAAGCATCATGCACAGCGTATACAGCAAGTAAAGCGACTTGTTTCAGTTCATTGAGTCAATTGCATCACTGCAAATGAACCGCTCCAGAGTTCGATTGGAAGTGCACAGAGACCACCCTCTTTGTTTTGTTCCGCACCAGAGTGCAATTGCCATGTTCTCATATGTCCAAGCTAACTGATCTTGGGGGGGGGGGGGGGGGGGATCGCTCCAGGTTTCGAAACTGCTCCAAACGAGCTAGGTGTGACAGCACACTAACGCTGCCTGGGTAGCAAAAAAGTTGGATCATATGGGACTACAAATATTTTATAATATTCATGTTTTAGTATCGCTGTGTTTATTACTAACTAATATTTGGCTTAAAATACCAGGATGAACCCCTTATTGCCGGGGTTTTGTTGAGGGAATTCAGGAGCACACTCATTTGCAGAACTGTGCACTCATCCGACAATTTCAGTAAAGTCACCCGGAAGTAAAAACGTAAAAGACATAGAGCGTATATGCATTTGACCTGAACTTACCACTTACTGTCCACGGCGTGCGCCATGCAGAGTGCCGTGGGAAAAAGCATATGATATAAGGAAACGTAAATGCAAAAACATAATTTAGCAGCTAGTTTCATCTTCAGAATGAGACTCATCTTTAATGGGCTCAAAGAGTTTCAAGTTTGACCGATTTTTTTCTCAACTCATTTTTTTTCAACTGATTTCTTTCAGTTCTCTCAACTATTTCATTTGTCAGACTGTTGCACATTATGCTGTGCGTTCCACCAAATAGGGACCAGTTCCGCTCTGATGGAGCTGATGTTGGGGGGGATCTAGAGAATAACTGAAGCAACAGGGGACATGGCTTCATACTTAGAGTCCCTTCCACCAGGTTGCTGCCTTGATAGGTTTGGGTGCCTCCCAGATGGCATCAGCACTCCACAGCCCTTCCTTGCTTGAAGATTTACCCAAATTCATAAGAACTTTCCCCTGATCTAGATTAAGGTGCTGTGCAATGGCAGTGGTGTTACCATATGTCACAGAAACCTGTTCTCCAGAAAGGACCTGGGCCTGTTCAGCACATACTTGTATGAAGGAAAATGTAAAAAACACAGGGTAGCCCAGGATTATTGTAACAGACCCACAACAGAACACTTGGGCTGTTCACTGTTCACACGAGACATGCCACAGAAAGATTTGCACCGAAGGCGATTCTGTGACTACGCATGTTTACTTTATTTTGCAGGGAATAAAAAAAAGAAGCCAACAGAGGCAACACGAATGAAGTCATTCCTAACAGACTGATCGCTGAACAAAAGCTTTCACTTTTACAGCATTAATGGCACCTTGTCAGCTACCAACAGGACAACAGAGGGTCCTGTGTGCCGCCCTCATACAGCACCAGGGATTAAACGTTTTCACTCAGCTTACATTTTTGCAGTTGCTGTGTCTTGTTAAACCTGACATTTCCTAAAGCTACACATGGATTGTTGTGCTATACCAGCAGATGCACAGTCGAACACAGGGTTATTAAGACACTGAGTCGACTTTGTCCCGCACCGGATAAAACAAAGATGCGTGCGGTTTAAGAGACGGTTTGAGGCCGCGTCTGCAATGTTTACCATGTTTTGAGACATCCTCGCTTGTGCCAAAAATGTTAAAGAGAAGAGGACTTCTAAACAAATGCATGCAATGTTTCCATGTTTTTTTTTCCTCATTGTTTTTGGTGGAGGGGATATCATGAGCCATTCTCACTGGCACAAATAATAATCACAATATTGTTCATTATTCTTCTTATTGTTAAAAGGCTGCCAAAATCCACCGAAAATTTTAACCAAACACCTGCATTTCCGTAGACTGTCAAAGCAACAGCGTTGATAGAATTCAGACTTTAACTTCATAACTCTGGTGATAAATGTTTCAGCTACCAAGTGCCAACTGAGAGCCAGGGTAAGGGAGCCACTTCAGCTTCTGAGCAGGATGGCTCTCTCCCTAGCAACAGGATGCATTGTCTTCCTATAGCTGGGATTTCTTTTCTTTTTTTTTTTGGACTGTAGACAGCGCTACTCTCTGTAGATCAATTATCTCAGTCTCCCACACTAACAATGAAGAGGTTAGGCGTGTACAGAACCTTGTGAATATGGGTACCTTTTGTGCTAAGCAAGGCACGTGTGACACAAACCTACACATTAAAAAAACAACCCCCACTAAACTTATGGACCACCAAGATAAAAAAAGACAACTACAAAACTGTCGAGCTGCTCTCAGCATCATTTTTCAAAGAAAGACGTAGGCTCAGGCCTACGCACAGATGAAGGGGTTAGCTGCAATATGTAGGTTGCCCTGAATGAAATGGCCTCACAAATGAACACCGCTAATGAGCTTCACAAGCAAACTACAATCCTCACAGTCTGGAAACAGCGCATGTCCCATAGCGGACCCTTATAAATCATTCACATCATTTTAATTACAAACCATAACGAAACAGAATCCATAAAGGACCTCGGTTTTGCATATGAACACAATAAATTTGCCAATCTCAACTTCCAGTGACAGCCCCACCAAACCATATTATCAATACACACGTTTAAAATATAGTTAATTAATCTCCTCCCGAGACAGATTTACAATCCTGTTTAAAGTTCACTAGCAATAATTGACAAAAGTTTTATGGCTCCTATTTGTTTATCAAAAACTTTAACGATCATAAGAACCAAGCATACAGTTTAAAAATGACTTAACATGAGTATACACGTTAGAATTTAGACATATTTTTCTTTAAAAATAGGTAATTCTAAGTAATTGCACAATAAGGCAGAGTGGTTGCATCGGAGTAGGCGAGCAAAGGGTGCAATCTGACTCAAGGCAGGGATTTTTCCTAATCCTTCTCCTCTTTCTCCTTCCTCAACAAAATCACCAGTTGAGTCAGCAGACATTTAAGACGTCTCCAATATCGTGAATTGGTCATAAAACAAGAGAAGCATCCAAACGCACACTCCCGGGACACGTCTTCATGAAAAAACGACAAAAACCTGAAGCACTGTACTAGCCCATAGGCCCCCTCCTACGCGATTTACATGACCATAATGGCCCACAAAGAGAGGTTAAGAAATTCACTCAGACCTTTCAACTACACTAATTACACAATAAAGACACCTTAACACGTGCAAACACTCCCATTTCCAAAGCATGCCCAAATATAACTACATTTTAGAGGCAAAAAGCAGTTAAACACAACCCAAAGGATACACGCATCGACGCGTAACAAATTTGTATCGGTTGCACATGTAACTAATAAAACGATTTTATCTGGCTGGAAACTTTCAAAGATGTATTAAAAGTACATAAAGAGCTCGCTGTAGCTTTCAGTATAATATATTGGATTAAATTGCTACGTAAACCAAACGCTTTTCATGGAATGTAGTTTCCTTTGCAAGGTTGGGGGGAGACAACATGACCTAGTTGAAAAGTTAATTTAATATAGATTTCATTACTCATCATTACTCAAGTTAAAGGTTTTTTTAAATAATCGTATGTAAGCTTTAGTCTCAAAGAATATGCTAAATTTTGGGAAAGCACATTCCAGGTCATCGAGACAAAAACACAACGTGTGACAAATCACTCGCCAAAACACGAGGTTAGCAGTCTATGCAGGCATATCTCGCAACAAATCTTTACCTGAAAGTTTACAAAGAGAAAATAAACCGCGTTAAAAAACGCGTTAGTCAAAAGTAGTTCCGATAAGTTAGGTCAATCTTGTACACTTTAGATGTTCCGGTGAATTGTAAGACCGAGATGTGTGAAGGGATATAAATTCATGGATGCCGGAGGAAACAGAAAGGCGACAATCCAAAGTTGCTAAAGTTTTTACAACTTTTTGTGTTATCCTCGGCAACATTTATTTCAGTTTTTTGTTGCTCGTGTAGGCTATGCATCAATTTATTGCTGTTATTATTTCTGCGTGTTTTTACGTACTGAATGTTATTTTACCAAAATAAATAAACAAAAATAAAAATAAATACTCACCATTGACTCCTTGGTTGGGAACATCATTGAGGTTGAAACCTTTGGAGCTGTACGCGATTCTTACTTCACTGCAACTCTTCGCCGAGACCAAAAACACGGCCAACGTGCACATTACTGAAGGCACTCTTAACATCTTCATTGTGATATATTATAAACAGCAACACGCAAAAAAACAAAACACTTTACTACTTAACTGTTCCGAGGTACCTCGTTAGATTTCACACTTGCACAGTATTAGATGTGCACTTATTCGCAAGCTAGCTAGTTAGCTGAGCCGGACAGTCAAAGATCAAGTTGGTTGACTAGCTTAATGCCAACTGGATTTTTACAAAGTGCACGGAAACGTTACTTCGGCCAGCACTACAAGGGCCCCGCTGAAGACAGTGCAAAATGATTGTCAATTAGTGTCCCGATAACAAAACAGAAAAATATAGCCTACTGGAATAAGACAACATCTTAAGTATTCAAATAAAACCTTTCTTCTCTTCCTTTTATTTTTTGGCGTTTTTAGTTCCACAAGTCTCCCGAGACATTTAAGGCAAAGCAAAAACGACCATTAGATTAGCCTACAGCGTACCGAACAGACACGAGAAATCTATTTTAAAAAGTCCACCGTTTAAAAATAAAATCGTTCATATGTTTTCGTGTGTCAGGCTTCATGGAAAAAGTAGTCTCCACGGTGAATTCAGTTTCGGCTGTTAACGGTGACGGGAAATATAAATGAGATAATTGGTGAAAAAGTTTGTGTAGCCTGTTGCAGTTTAGACGGTGTACTGGGACCGTGTATGCATATGCGCGCCGCGGCGAGGTCTCGGCGGACAGCCAGCGTTGCGCGCTGAGCGAACACGTACTGGGGTTCTGGACAAAGAGCGGGTCGCGCGCAAAACCTGATGTGGACTTTTGATGCGTCTGGAACGGGGGAGGGGGGTTAAAGTGCGCCTGCCCTGCCTAGTGTATCTTTCCTGTGTGCCCTCTGTAGAAGACCAACACGCTGTTTGTATTCATAGTATTTTATTGTTTTTAATCGAAGTTTTTCAAAGATTTTTACACAGTAAGTAATTTGTATGGTAAACTAAATGCTTTGGCATTATAATATTAATACAAAGATATTATCCAAATGGGTGGCAGATGTCATTTAGTTATCCTGATTCACAGAATCCCAATATTAAGGACCAACCGTTGGTGCTACAAGCACTGCATGCCATGATTACTGTGATGTGGGCAAGTCGCAATACTTTTGGTGACCGCAATCAGAATGGGTCTTTTTTCTGTCTGTCAGTCAGTAACACAAATGGAAACACATACTCCCCCATCCCCCACACATACACAATTCAAATATTCAACCTCATCACAGGCAAAATCTTGAGGCAAATGCTTTCATGGCACATCCAAAACAATACACACACAATGGATCCATATAAGCAATGTCACACACACTCAACAAGTGACACCCTATATCTTCTGATGCTGAAGAGGGAAACCTTGAAGCATCAAACAAAAACAAACACAGATGGTACCTTGGCTCTCAAAAAGTTCAGTGTGAGTGAATTAGTGTGGGTGTGTTTGTTCCTACACACCACAATTCAGAAAACACAGGAACGAGAAAGACCCAGGGAAAGCTGATAACACAGTGGGCAGGGGTTTACTGTCTCTCTTAGGGGAAAGACAACACAAGCGGGCCTCCTGACAGCTTTATGAGTACAGCCAAACAAACATTCTAAAACAAAAATGGTTGGATTATATTTATAAAAATCTTGTGAATGTGCCTGACAGCCCAGAGAGAATCTGTGTTTGTAGATCACATTTTACAGATGACTGCTTCCATAAACGAATGCAAAAGTCGATGGGTTCTTGCAAAAAATGCTGATTCTGTGTATGGATGCCGTGCCACTGCCAACCATATATACCGGGACCACCGCAGCAAGCGGGAGTCAACATGTAATAGTTATCCATATTATTGACCGATGTCTTATAACTTTCACTATCTATACTGTTCAGAGGTAACCTACCTATTGTAGCTCATTGCTGAATAAGTTGTTTTTATTGGCTGGTTAAATCGGTCGGTGTGTAGGCCTATGTAGCCTACAATAGTAAGCTACAGAGATCTATACTGACGTAAGAACTTGGCAAATGTAATTTAGGCTACGGTTACACTAGTCACTTCATGCTACTTCTGGAATCGGAATTCCAACATCCAATCACATCAGGCCAGATTTGAGTTGCGTCCACATTTGACACGTTTGTAAGTAGGCTATTGCACTTCTGGGTGCATCTGCTGTTTCGGTGGAGAGGAGGGTATGGCTCCACGAACGTAGCCAGCACTGGTGGAGCCATATTGTGCTTAATTTCACGAGCTGTGTCTGAATCAGAGCCCTATCTACTGCATCCTGTCTCCTGTGTACAGTACACTGTGTCTGAATCAGAGCCCTATCTACTGCGTCCTGTCTCCTGTGTACAGTGCACTGTGTCTGAATCAGAGCCCTATCTACTGCGCCCTGTCTCCTGTGTACAGTGCACTGTGTCTGAATCAGAGCCCTATCTACTGCATCCTGTCTCCTGTGTACAGTGCACTGTGTCTGAATCAGAGCCCTATCTACTGCACCCTGTCTCCTGTGTACAGTACACTGTGTCTGAATCAGAGCCGTATCTACTGCGTCCTGTCTCCTGTGTACAGTACACTGTGTCCGAATCAGAGCCCTATCTACTGCGTCCTGTCTCCCGTGTACAGAACACTGTGTCTGAATCAGAGCCCTATCTACTGCACCCTGTCTCCTGTGGATAGTACACTGTGTCTGAATCAGAGCCCTATCTACTGCGTCCTGTCTCCAGTGTACAGTACACTGTGTCCGAATCAGAGCCCTATCTACTGCGTCCTGTCTCCTGTGTACAGTGCACTGTGTCTGAATCAGAGCCCTATCTACTGCACCCTGTCTCCTGTGTACAGTGCACTGTGTCTGAATCAGAGCCCTATCTACTGCACCCTGTCTCCTGTGTACAGTACACTGTGTCTGAATCAGAGCCGTATCTACTGCGTCCTGTTTCCTGTGTACAGTACACTGTGTCCGAATCAGAGCCCTATCTACTGCGTCCTGTCTCCCGTGTACAGAACACTCTGTCTGAATCAGAGCCCTATCTACTGCACCCTGTCTCCTGTGGATAGTACACTGTGTCTGAATCAGAGCCCTATCTATTGCGTCCTGTCTCCAGTGTACAGTACACTGTGTCCGAATCAGAGCCCTATTTACTGCGTCCTGTCTCCCGTGTACAGTACACTGTGTCTGAATCAGAGCCCTATCTACTGCGTCCTGTCTCCCGTGTACAGACCACTGTGTCTGAATCAGAGCCCTATCTACTGCACTCTGTCTCCTGTGTACAGTACACTGTGTCTGAATCAGAGCCCTATCTACTGCGTCCTGTCTCTTGTGTACTGCGTCCTGTCTCTTGTGTACAGTACACTGTGTCTGAATCAGAGCCCTATCTACTGCATCCTGTCTCCTGTGTACAGTACACTGTGTCCGAATCAGAGCCCTATCTACTGCGTCCTGTCTCTTGTGTACAGTACACTGTGTCTGAATCAGAGCCCTATCTACTGCATCCTGTCTCCTGTGTATAGTACACTGTGTCTGAATCAGAGCCCTATCTACTGCGTCCTGTCTCTTATGTACAGTACACTGTGTCTGAATCAGAGCCCTATCTACTGCATCCTGTCTCCTGTGTACAGTACACTGTGTCCGAATCAGAGCCCTATCTACTACATCCTGTCTCCTGTGTACAGTACACTGTGTCCGAATCAGAGCCCTATCTACTGCGTCCTGTCTCCCGTGTACAGTACACTGTATCCGAATCAGAACCCTATCTACTGCGCCCTGTCTCCTGTGTACAGTGTAGTACTACAATCAGGATGGGTCTTTTTTAGTACGCGATATGCAGTATGCAAAAAAATATCCTCCATACTATTTTCCGACCTTACTGTGGAAGTGTCGTAAAGGTCGTTACAGAGTGTTTAAAACAGGGAGCAGACATGAATGTGGACGGGCAGTCCGCCCGACTCCGCCGGATTGTCCCGATTGTCCACGGACTTTTGTTTTTCATAGACGAGCGTACCAACCCAACCCCCCTTTGTAGACTACATTTCCCATAATTGTTGTGTGCAAATCGCAAACAACAATGGTGTCCTTCATGGAAGAAGATTACGGTACGCAGAAGGTACACTTGTAGGTAGACTGCCTATAGGCGGATGAAAGTTGGAACAGTACAGTTGAAGTCGAAATTTTACATACACCTTAGCCAAATCCATTTAAACTTTTTTTCACAATTCCTGACATTTAATTCTAGTAAACATTCCCTGTCTTAGGTCAGTTAGGATCACAACTTTATTTTAAGAATGTGAAATGTCAGAATAATAGAGAGAGAATGATTTATTTCAGCTTTTATTTCTTTCATCACATTCCCAGTGGGTCAGAAGTTTACATACACTCTGTTAGTATTTGGTAGCATTGCCTATAAATTGTTTAGGTTTGTTTAGCTTGGGTCAAACGTTTCAGGTAGCCTTCCACAAGCTTCTCACAATAAGTTGCTGGAATTTTGACCAATTCCTCCTGACAGAACTGGTGTAACTCAGTCAGGTTTGTTGGCCTCCTTGCTCGCACACGCTTTTTCAGTTCTACACACAAATTTTTGAATGGACTGAGGTCAGGACTTTGTTATGGCCACTCCAATACCTTGACTTTGTTGTCCTTAAGCCATTTTGCCACAACTTTGGATGTATGCTTTGGGTCATTGTCCATTTGGAAGAGCCATTTGTGACCAAGCTTTAACTTCCTGGCTGATGTCTTGAGATGTTGCTTCAATTTATCCACATAATTTTCCTTCCTCATGATGCCATCTATTTTATGAAGTGCACCAGTCCCTCCTGCAGCAAAGCACCCCCACAACATGATGCTGCCACCCCTGTGCTTCACGGTTGGGATGGTGTTCTTCGGCTTGCAAGCCTCACCCTTTTTCCTCCAAACATAACAATGGTCATTATGGCCAAACAGTTACATTTTTGTTTCATCAGACCAGAGGACATTTCTCCAAAGAGTAAGATCTTTGTCCCCATGTGCAGTTGCAAACTGTAGTCTGGCTTTTTTATGGTGGTTTTGGAGTAGTGGCTTCTTTCTTGCTGAGCAGCCTTTCAGGTTATACTGATATATACTCGTTTTACTGTGGATATAGATACTTTTGTACCTGTTCCCTCCAGAATCTTCACAAGGTCCTTTGCTGTTGTTCTGGGATTGATTTGCACTTTTTGCACCAAAGACAGAACCCGGTATGACGGCTGCGTGGTCCCATGGTGTTTATACTTGCATACTATTGTTTGTACAGCAAACGTGGTAGTCTTGGCTGATTTATTTTGATTTTCCTGTGATGTCAAGCAAAGAGGCACTGAGTTTGAAGGTAGGCCTTAAAATACATCCAAGGTACACCTCCAATTGACTCAAATAATGTCAATTAGCCTCTCAGAAGTTTCTAAAGCCATGACATAATTTTTTGAAATTTTCTAAGCTGTTTAAAGGCACAGTCACCTTAGTGTATGTAAACTTCTGACCCACTGGAATTGTGATATAGTGAATTAAAAGTGAAATAATCTGTCTGTTAACAATTGTTGGAAAAATTACTTGTGTCATGCACAAAGTAGATGTCATAACTGACTTGCCAACACTATAGTTTGCTAACATGAAATCTGTGGAGTGGTTAAAAATTTGTTTTAATGACTTCAACCTAAGTGTATGTAAACTTCCGACTTCAACTGTATGTAAAATGCACATGAAAGCAGACAGCAGTGATTTGTAAATTCTCTTTTACATATATTTCATTGAAAACAGTACAAAGAAAAGATATTTAATGTTTTACCTTATCAACTTTATTGATTTTTGTAAATATATGCTAATTCCGAATTTGATGCCTGCAACACATTCCAAAAAAGTTGGGACAGGGGCAAAAAAAAAACTGGGAAGTTCAAAAAGCACCCGTTTGGAACATTCCACAAGTAAACAGGTGATGCTATCATGACTGGGTATAAAAGGATATAAAAAAACTCTTGATATCTTATTTTTAGATACTCTTACAAGCGATGCTACAACCTGCATTTGAATGGATCTCTATGGGAATTGAGGAGTGGGACTAGATTTAGCTGTAAATTGTGCTGGAACAGTATGGAATACATGGTTGGCGAAATGGCTGTAAGTCATCAAGGGTCTGAGGTATCAAACAAGCCCCAAACCATCACTCTGCTGCCAGATATGCAGTAGATGTGGATGCAGAGAATGGCATCCCCACTGTGGTGAGGGTGTGTTTAACCTGGAGTGTGTGTTTGTGCATGAGATTTTTCCATCAGGTTCCGAGAGTAAAAGTTTAGGGTCACCTGCCAACTCCATCTTTAAAAGGATCCAGCGGATACTCAAGATCACAACTGTTTTTCGCCCTGGTGTTTAAGTGGTGGAATGACCTCCCAACCACTGACAGAACAGCCTCCCAACCACTGGCAGAACAGCCTCCCAACCACTGGCAGAACAGCCTCCCAACCACTGACAGAACAGCCTCCCAACCACTGGCAGAACAGCCTCCCAACCACTGGCAGAACAGCCTCCCCACCACTGGCAGAACAGCCTCCCAACCACTGGCAGATCAGCCTCCCAACCACTGGCAGAACAGCCTCCCAACCACTGGCAGAACAGCCTCCCAAACCACTGGCAGAACAGCCTCCCAACCACTGGCAGAACAGCCTCCCAACCACTGGCAGAACAGCCTCCCAACCACTGGCAGAACAGCCTCCCCACCACTGGCAGAACAGCCTCCCAACCACTGACAGAACAGCCTCCCAACCACTGGCAAAACAGCCTCACAACCACTGACAGAACAGCCTCCCAACCACTGACAGAACAGCCTCCGAACCACTGGCAGAACAGCCTCCCAACCACTGGCAGAACAGCCTCCCAACCACTGGCAGAACAGCCTCCCAACCACTGGCAGATCAGCCTCCCAACCACTGGCAGATCAGCCTCCCAACCACTGGCAGAACAGCCTCCCAACCACTGGCAGAACACCCTCCCAAACCACTGGCAGAACAGCCTCCCAACCACTGGCAGAACAGCCTCCCAACCACTGACAGAACAGCCTCCCAACCACTGACAGAACAGCCTCCCAACCACTGGCAAAACAGCCTCACAACCACTGACAGAACAGCCTCCCAACCACTGGCAGAACAGCCTCCCAACCACTGACAGAACAGCCTCCCAACCACTGGCAAAACAGCCTCACAACCACTGACAGAACAGCCTCCCAACCACTGACAGAACAGCCTCCGAACCACTGGCAGAACAGCCTCCCAACCACTGGCAGAACAGCCTCCCAACCACTGGCAGATCAGCCTCCCAACCACTGGCAGATCAGCCTCCCAACCACTGGCAGAACAGCCTCTCAACCACTGGCAGAACAGCCTCCCAAACCACTGGCAGAACAGCCTCCCAACCACTGGCAGAACACCCTCCCAAACCACTGGCAGAACAGCCTCCCAACCACTGGCAGAACAGCCTCCCAACCACTGGCAGAACAGCCTCCCCACCACTGGCAGAACAGCCTCCCAACCACTGACAGAACAGCCTCCGAACCACTGGCAGAACAGCCTCCCAACACACTGGCAGAACAGCCTCCCAACCACTGGCAGAACAGCCTCCCAACCACTGGCAGATCAGCCTCCCAACCACTGGCAGATCAGCCTCCCAACCACTGGCAGAACAGCCTCTCAACCACTGGCAGAACAGCCTCCCAAACCACTGGCAGAACAGCCTCCCAACCATTGACAGAACAGCCTCCCAACCACTGGCAGAACAGCCTCCCAACCACTGGCAGAACACCCTCCCAAACCACTGGCAGAACAGCCTCCCAACCACTGGCAGAACAGCCTCCCAACCACTGGCAGAACAGCCTCCCAACCACTGGCAGAACAGCCTCCCAACCACTGGCAGAACAGCCTCCCAACCACTGGCAGATCAGCCTCCCAACCACTGGCAGAACAGCCTCCCAACCACTGGCAGAACAGCCTCCCAACCACTGGCAGAACAGCCTCCCAAACCACTGGCAGAACAGCCTCCCAACCACTGGCAGATCAGCCTCCCAACCACTGGCAGAACAGCCTCTCAACCACTGGCAGAACAGCCTCCCAAACCACTGGCAGAACAGCCTCCCAACCATTGACAGAACAGCCTCCCAACCACTGGCAGAACAGCCTCCCAACCATTGACAGAACAGCCTCCCAACCACTGGCAGAACAGCCTCCCAACCACTGGCAGAACACCCTCCCAAACCACTGGCAGAACAGCCTCCCAACCACTGGCAGAACAGCCTCCCAACCACTGACAGAACAGCCTCCCAACCACTGGCAGAACAGCCTCCCAACCACTGGCAGAACAGCCTCCCAACCACTGGCAGAACAGCCTCCCAACCACTGGCAGATCAGCATCCCAACCACTGGCAGAACAGCCTCCCAACCACTGGCAGAACAGCCTCCCAACCACTGGCAGAACAGCCTCCCAAACCACTGGCAGAACAGCCTCCCAACCACTGACAGAACAGCCTCCCAACCACTGGCAGAACAGCCTCCCAACCACTGGCAGAACAGCCTCCCAACCACTGGCAGAACAGCCTCCCAACCACTGGCAGATCAGCCTCCCAACCACTGGCAGAACAGCCTCCCAACCACTGGCAGAACAGCCTCCCAACCACTGGCAGAACAGCCTCCCAAACCACTGGCAGAACAGCCTCCCAACCACTGGCAGAATAGCCTCCCAACCACTGGCAGAACAGCCTCCCAACCACTGGCAGAATAGCCTCCCAACCACTGGCAGAACAGCCTCCCAAACCACTGGCAGAACAGCCTCCCAACCACTGACAGAACAGCCTCCCAACCACTGGCAGAACAGCCTCCCAACCACTGGCAGAACAGCCTCCCAACCACTGGCAGAACAGCCTCCCAACCACTGGCAGATCAGCCTCCCAACCACTGGCAGAACAGCCTCCCAACCACTGGCAGAACAGCCTCCCAACCACTGGCAGAACAGCCTCCCAAACCACTGGCAGAACAGCCTCCCAACCACTGGCAGAATAGCCTCCCAACCACTGGCAGAACAGCCTCCCAACCACTGGCAGAATAGCCTCCCAACCACTGGCAGAACAGCATCTTCCTACAGACTGAAGGCCCATTTCTTCAGAGAAAACCTGGACTTACCAAACATACACTTACTCTGAAAAAATCAAAAGTTCTTTAACCCTTACTTATCTCCCTAACCCTTAGAAAAGTGTTAATTATATGTACATTTTTGCATATATAAATGTAAATAGATATTTTGCAAGTGAATATTATGGGACCTGAAGATTCTGGTAAAAAGGGAAAAGAGAGGAAAGATAAAAGAAGCATAAAAAGATCAGTCCTTTGATCTGTATCAGTGCAGTACCTGAATTATACTGTAGCTACAAAAAAGGCAACAAATGTTAGTCACAATCTATAACTATATCTGTTTATTCACTGCTCAGTCAGGCACTGACGCAAAACCCACATTGGAAAACCTCAGAACAGAAGGAGGAGAGGCACATCATTCCACATCATTCATCATGGCACATCATTCATCATGACACAGCAGAGAACAATATTTTTTTTCCCTATGCACATGCAACTTTCCCTTCCCCTCCATAAAAATATATATTTTTCCCCCCAACATCTAAGAAATTCAGAGTCAGATTTAATAAACCTAAGAACTCTGTATAAATATCTGGCTCTGAACAGTGATGGGATTTATTTCCTTATTATGAAGGGAGGTGCGTTCCCCTCACTTAATGCTAATCTTAACCAAAATGATGCCCTAGCATAAAATTGTCCTGCTCTAGAAGCTTTAACTAACAGCATTGGGAAAACAGCTTTCAATTGGTTCAGTGAGTGGTTTTTACATGTATGCACCAGTCTGTGGTTTGTGATGGTTATTTTGGCAGCTATTCACTCAATAGTAGCGAAACTTTTCAAAATGACTTCCCATACTAAAAGAAGATACTACTGAGATGAATCTTTAATGGCCACTCAACCGTTTGGTAGAGCATGTTTTGAGTCTTGATATCTTGTTGAAAAATATGTTGGACTTAACTCCACCTGATTGAGCCATCTCTATCGGTGTACGTGGTAGAGCCATCTCTATCGGTGTATGTGCTAGAGCCATCTCTATCGGTGTACGTGGTAGAGCCATCTCTATCGGTGTACGTGCTAGAGCCATCTCTATCGGTGTACGTGGTAGAGCCATCTCTATCGGTGTACGTGGTAGAGCCATCTCTACCGGTGTATGTGCTAGAGCCATCTCTATCGGTGTACGTGGTAGAGCCATCTCTACCGGTGTACGTGGTAGAGCCATCTCTACCGGTGTACGTGGTAGAGCCATCTCTATCGGTGTACGTGGTAGAGCCATCTCTATCGGTGTACGTGCTAGAGCCATCTCTATCGGTGTACGTGGTAGAGCCATCTCTATCGGTGTACGTGGTAGAGCCATCTCTATCGGTGTACGTGGTAGAGCCATCTCTATCGGTGTACGTGCTAGAGCCATCTCTATCGGTGTACATGGTAGAGCCATCTCTACCGGTGTACGTGGTAGAGCCATCTCTATCGGTGTACGTGGTAGAGCCATCTCTATCGGTGTACGTGCTAGAGCCATCTCTATCGGTGTACGTGCTAGAGCCATCTCTATCGGTGTACGTGGTAGAGCCATCTCTATCGGTGTACGTGCTAGAGCCATCTCTATCGGTGTACGTGGTAGAGCCATCTCTATCGGTGTACGTGGTAGAGCCATCTCTATCGGTGTACGTGGTAGAGCCATCTCTATCGGTGTACGTGCTAGAGCCATCTCTATCGGTGTACATGGTAGAGCCATCTCTACCGGTGTACGTGGTAGAGCCATCTCTATCGGTGTACGTGGTAGAGCCATCTCTATCGGTGTACGTGCTAGAGCCATCTCTATCGGTGTACGTGCTAGAGCCATCTCTATCGGTGTACGTGGTAGAGCCATCTCTATCGGTGTACGTGCTAGAGCCATCTCTATCGGTGTACGTGGTAGAGCCATCTCTATCGGTGTACGTGGTAGAGATGGCTCAATCAGGTGGAGTTAAGTCCAACATATTTTTCAACAAGATATCAAGACACAAAAGAGTGCTCCACCAAATGGTTGAGCGGCCATTAAAGGGTTCAAAACAGAATAACTCCCTAAAAAAAATCAGAAATCTTTTTCCTTGACTCAAAATGTATATGCGTTATATTTATTATAAGCTACATGTATATATAGTAAATTTACATTTCAGTCTATTCTGAGTGACATCTCAGACAGATTGTTAGATTTTTCCATGCCCTTCTTAATATTGAACACTGTTGACTTTCCTAGATTGTTGTTACGATTGAGTACTGGACTGGACTGAAATGCAAGACTCTGAGACAGACTCCAGACAAACACAATATTCACCAGAATCCCCAAGCAGACCACCAGCGCCGTTTTTACATACCGGCAAAAGAAAAACATTTATCAGCAGCTACACAGCAGTCTTCAAACAAAGGTAAAATGGAAAAACAAAACCAGACAAAATGGACCAAGGATGAGGTGCAACAGTTCACAATATTCGCACATCTGACATGGACTGCGAGCTCGCGATGATCCGCGACCGATGATCCTGCGTCTCAACTAGCCTATATCATGTGAAACTGTCACAGTTCCGGCCGATATCCACCAGAGGCCGCCAGTTCTCCCATTTCCTTGCATGCCTGTCTTGTGTAATTGTTGGTAATTATTCCATTAGTGTTTCTCCCCAGGCTGCACGTGTTCGCTAATTACCTGATTATATTCACCTGTTCTTCCGTGTATTATGTCTCTGCCCTGATGTCTTCAGTTGGTCTTTGTGCTTTGTTTCTAGCCGTTTGCTCTGCGGTTCTCTAGTCTCTAGTCATTCTCTGCTTGTGGTTTCTCCCATGTTTTTTTCCCAGAGTTTCTTGTCTTGTTTCATGTCTTGTTTGCCCTGTTTAATATTTTCTGTGCATAGTTCCCTCGTGTTACCTCCTGTTTGTTATTTTGGTTTGATTCTGTCATGGTTATTGGCAGCCTCTGTTGTTTCTGCGGTTGTTATTCGATTTGGCGTCGTCTGATGTCGTCTGTGTTTGGATCTCGCCCATTCATTATTTCCCACACCTGTGTTCGGTTTCCAGTTGGCTATAAATAGCGCAGGACTTCCGCTTTCCTGCACTTCGATATTGTCGTTGCTAATTGACATCGAAGTTGGTAAGGTATAGGAACACGGTCACTACCTTTCTGGTTTGTACAAATAAGAAACGCAGCAAGTCCGGTTAAAAAGAAGTTAGGATAGGATTGGTTATTTTCTTTAAAGCTCCTATCCATTTTCTTTGTCCTTTATTCTCTCGTTCTTTTACCTTTTTTGTTTTCAGCTCTTTGGCTACAGAGCTTAGGTAACAGACTGTTTTTCTGTTTAAATCTACACCCGTGTTGCTCTGGGTTTTCTTTTATTTTCTCTACCTCACTTCTATGCTCTTTGTCTTAGAGCGTGAGGTACTTCTGTTTGTTATGCTCACCTCCTTTTGAGGTAGATTTGTTTTGACTTAGGTCGGGAAGCTTTTTTCTCCCCATTCCTTTGTTCTCCTTTTCCTGTTGCGGTTTCTCTGCTTTCGAGGTACGCTTATAGATTCTCTATCTGTCGCGTTTGGTTCTCAGAACCTTACCTCGCCCCTTCACAGATTCACAATTTTTCCAGGAAAGTCTTTATTTTTTACACCATCTATGTGTCTCCGGTCTGGTCTCTGCATTTGGGTCCACAAAACTCTCTGCGTTATTGTGACAGAAAAACACAATAAAAGCCAGAAAGCTACACGATGGACTCAGCTGAGACCAGCCCTGGCCAGCTAAAGGCCTATTCATAGTCGCCAAAAAAGTATGCGTACGGACGTCCGCACGGTCTGCGCGGACCTAAATGACACCATAGCAGACCCAAAATGGACGTCCACGTAGATCTGTCCGCACCGGTCGCATGGACCTGTCATTTCACTGAGAAGTGCACCTTCTGCATACCCTAACCATCTTCCATGAAGAATGCCATTGTTGTTTGCAATTTGCATGCAAAAATTATGGGAAATGTACCAACCCCCCTTTGTAGACTACGACTATGAAAGACAAAAGTCCGCTGACAATCCGGGGGACTGTCCGTCCACATACGTGTCTGCTCCCTGTTTTAAACACTCTGTAACCACCTTTAAGTGCTACCCTGGTTCGATACAAGATGCTCATGCAAAACATCTCGGAGAGTATCCAATCCCTTGCCTCTGCGATTCAACGTTCCCCAGCTGCAGCAACTGCTGTCCACCTTGCTGTCCACCCCACCAATCAGCTAAGAGTTCTTACCATCTGACTGGACGGAAGACAGAGAGAATGTGACGGAGAGATGCCGCTCGCCTCTACAACCTACCAACTCCTGAGCCCTCATTACTATGGAGAGAGTATGAGGTTACCCCAGCCCCGCTGCATTCCAGGACCAGCCCTTTGACAACCCAGCCACCCAGCACCAGGGAGGAACTGATGCAACTGGGCTGTAGTCGACTTTCACCTCAAGAGCGGGACGAACGATGACGGCTCTCACTCTGCATCTACTGTGGCTAGCCACTTCTGGGATTCATGCCCCAAACTGTGGGGAAATGCTCAGGCTCGCTAAGGCTAGGGAGAGCCCTAGCGAGCTAATCAGCATCTCTCCAACTTCCTCAAGCCTGCACTCTCTTGCCTGCTAAGCTACAGTGGACAAATTCCTCATGGCAAGAGTCAGCCTTTTTAGACTCCGGAGCCTCCGGGAATTTCATGGACTACTCAGTGGCCATCGCTCAGGGGATCCCTGCCACTGACCTCCCAGTTTGTGACCGTGCTGGTTGGACGAATATTTAATGATGCCTTTCGAGCTCACTATTTCCCCCCCATATTCCAGGCCCTTATCAATGATGTTCTCGGAGACCGACTTAACCACTTTGTGTTTGTCTACCGAGATGATATTCTCAGTTTTTCTAACAGTCTTAACCCGATCCACGTTGGCCCCCTAGTGGTAGTCGTATCCGTTCCAATTATAGTATTCATGATTGTCTGAAAATATAAACTACAGCTTTAAAAAAGCCCTATAAATTTCGACGCAGTATTGTTTAAAAGGGTTGCTGCTTGCAAAAATTTCAGCCTCTCCAGTTGTACTGCAGGGCAATAAAATAGGAGGTTGCTATTAATAGCCCAAAGTGCTTATGACCCCCTTCTTGCCACAGACTGTAAAATGCATGAAATGCACCATTAATACATGCTAAGAAAATCATGTTCAGATATAAAAACAATATTTTTTTTAAAACGTATTTTAAAAAAATATATTTTTTACAAATAAGCACTCTGCATTTTCCTTTGCTTACTGTACTATATACAGTACTCAATGAACTTTCGGTTCAGTAGACACCTAATATGTTTCTCAAATCTCTCATATAAATATGTTTATGAAACCAAATATCCTACCTGGTTATGAAGCTACAACTGCTTTCTGATTAACCCTGAAGAGTTTATCTAGTTCCATTTCGCCAAAGTCCCGTACAGTCGACATTTCCACAGTGACCGCCAATTGCACTTAGGCCTGAAATATGTTGCTGTTGTTATGTAAAAATGCACATGCTTTTTAAAACATATTTAAAAACATTAGGCTTCTGAAATAAATGTATTCTGTTGCACATTTCTGAATGATACAGCATGCTCTTCAATATGAACTTTAAACCATGGATGTGCAGTGAATATTTTTAAATATATTAACACTTAAATAAGACTAGTAGAAACTAGGTGGAAATTGCCTATGGAGGGCCAAAGATAATAGGGTTTAAAAGCATGTTAGCTATAGCCGACTGATGATACAGCACCTGCTAGATAATTAACTCTTTGTAAAGCCAGAGAAATGTGAATTTCACACCCATCACGTCTTCTTTCTAGTCCTTGTCATTGCCCAAGGCAGCATCAGCATGGACCCCACTAAAGTGCACACTGTGGTGGACTGGTCTTGCCCCACTTTGGTGAAGCAGGTACAGCGGTTTTTGGGATTTTCTATCTTATACCAAAAATTCATACGCAATTTCAGCTCCCTGGCAGCCCCCCTGATGTTTGTTACTAGGAAATCCAGTGTCCCCTTCACCTGGTCCTCAGAGGCAAAGAACGCCTTCTCTGAGCTTAAGGCCAGATTCACCTCCACTACAGTGCTCACCCTCCCAGACCCGCCTCATCCCGTCGTTGTGGAGGTGGACACCTCGGACATTGGGATATAGACTATCCTGTCCAAGAGTAATCCCAAAGACAACAAACTCCACCCCTGTGCTTTTTATTCTCACACTCACCCCCACCGAGACTAATTACGAAATCAGGAACAAGGGCTGGAGGAATTGCGCCACTGGTTGGAGGGGGCGAAGCACCCCTTTAGAGTTTTCACTGACCACAAGAACTTGGTTTACATTCAGGAAGCTAAACGCCTTAACTCTCAAAAAAGATGGTCTCTTTTTTAATGGCTTAGATTTTAACATTTCTTTTCGCCCAGGTTCTAAGAACAGGAAACCTGTTGTGGTCCAGGCTCCTTGACCTCTCCGAGAAGACCCTGAGCACCCTGCTCACATTGTGGCCCCTGTTACGTAGGGTATTTAAACGAGAGTCAGAAAAGCTCTACACATAGAACCCGACTCCAGGGGGGGTCTCGATAACTGTCTATATGTTCCCGTCACTGTCCGCTCACAGGTGGTCCAGTGGGCTCACTCAGCTAAATTCTCAGGCCATCCTGGTATACAGAAAACCCTGGAGTTCATAAGAAGCTTTTGGTGGCCCTCCATGGAGACAGACTGGTTGTTTGTATCTGCCTGCCCCACTTGTAACCTGCGCAAAAACCAGAGACTGCCTCTTCTTGTCGGCCTGCTACATCCATTACCCACCCACAACCGCCCATGTTCCCACATTTCCATGGACTTCATAACAGGTCTCCCCATGTCCCAGGGTTATAGCATTTTCATCATTGTCCATCGTTTTTCTAAAGCTGTTCATTTCCTCCACTAAATAAACTGCAGCCCTCACCATACAACATGTTTTCAGACTCCACGGGTTACCTGTGGACGTGGTCTCTGAAACAGGGCCTCAGTTTGCTTCTCGCATTTGGAAGGCCTTTTGTACCCTGATAAGTGCCATAGCCAGCCTCTCCTCAGGTAACCCATCGAGCCCACCAGCCAAACTGAGCGTCAACTAGGATCTTAAGACCTTCCTGAGGTGCAACGCATCAGACAACCCCTCGTCCTGGAGTGAAATCCTACCCTGGGCTGAGTACATACAATTCTCATTTGTTCATCCACTGGCATATCTCCCTTCCAAGGTCAACTGGGCTTCCAATTGCCCTTATTTTCAGAGTTGGAGAAGGAGGTGGGGGTACCTTCTGTCCAGGCCTTCGTTCGGCGGTGTCGTCACACCTGGAGAAAGAGCCAGAGCAGCTCTCCTCTGAGCCTCCAATAGACACCAGACTCACCAGCTAATGGCATCCTCGTACCGTTCCCTTCCTGCACGAGACAGAAGGTCTGGCTGTCCACAGAGGACATTCCTCTCACGGTCGAGTCCCGTGAGCTGGCACCCAGATTCATCAGTCCCTTCAAAATCCTGCGACGCATTAATCCCACTGCCTACCACCTACAGCTTTCCAGGTCCATGAAAATGAACCCCACCTTCCATGTGTCCAAGCTCTCTCCCATGTTACTGTGTGTAATTGTTGGTAATTAGTCCATTAGTGTTTCTACTCAGGCTGCATGTGTTCCCTAATCACCTCTTTGTACTCACCTGTTCCCCTGTGTATTTATGTATGTCTCTGCCCCCATATCTTCACTTGGTCTTTTTGCATTGTTCCTAGTCGTTTGCTCTGTGGTTCTCTGGTCTCTAGTGATTCTCTCCTTGTGTTTTCTCCTGTTTTTTTGCCCAAGGTTTCTAGTTCATGTCTTGTTTGCCCTGTTTAATATTTTCTGTGCATAGTTCCCTCATGTTACCTCCTGTTTGTTATTTTAGTTCAATTCACAATTTTTCCAGTAAAGTCTAAAGTCTTTTTTGCACCATCTATGTGTCTCCGGTCTGGTCTCTGCATCTGGGTCCACAAAACTCTCTGAGGCATTGTGACAGAAACTAGTTTGATTGTATTCACTATTGCGAAAGACTTTGTTTATGGAACTTTGTGTAGTAGGAAAATACGGAACAAATTGCTTTCCGCACTGATTCAATAAGAAATGCAACATTTTATTCTTCATACTGGACGATTCTGTATTATAAGAAACTAGGGCAGTGCCCGTGCCTGTTCGGAACGGGCCGATTGCTTGGGCCCCAGTATTGATGCTTGCAGCTTTCTGGAGAACTGCTCATTCAATCAACTTCACAGTCGACACTGCAGTTCCTTGGGTTCCGAGCAATACAGCTAACGAATTTCAACTTCACTTGAAAGGTTTTGATATATAGCGATTGTTGTCTTAGCAACAAACCCTCTGCAGCTCATAATGTTCCAATGCACTCTAGCAGCCTCTGCAGCTGATGATGTCACAGTACCTTCTAGCTCAGGGGTGTCAAACTCCAGTCCTGGAGGGCCGCAGTGTCTACAGGTATTTGTGGTTTCCTTTCAATCAGCACCCAGTTAAAGCATTGAGAACAATGTGTGTGGACTTCTTAGCCAATTAGTGACTTAAATTAATCACTTGTGCTTAAACGCACCAAAAACCAGCAGACACTGCGGCCCTCCAGGACCGGATCTTGACACCCCTGTTCTAGCTGCTTCAGATTATATCCTCCTACAGTTTTTAGGACAAATAGCTTATTTTCTGGAGAACCGCTCATCCAATCAACTTCAGTCGGCACTGCACTTCCTTCGTCCCAAGCAATACACCTAGCGAATTTCAACTTCATACAGTGCCCGGTTGTCGAGCAAAGCGAAATACAGACAGACAGAAGGACAGAGAGGATTTCTTCCTTTATAGTTAGATGACTGTCAACCCTAAACCCAAACCAGGATTGGGAAAAAAAAGAAAAAAAGACCACAATACTTCTTAAACATAACCGTGGCTTTTCCCCCCGTCACTTCCTCCTACTTTGCCTAATATTCACGGGTCTCAAGGTGGGAAACAAACACAAACGCGCTCCAGGAACCATTTTAGTCCCTGTTGTGGATAGTTCCTGCCCTCTTTTAGTTCCTGCAACCTGGTGGAAAAGGGGCTAAGGAGAGTGCAGTGACTCGGGGTGTGTTAAAGGGTGGACTGGTGTCACTTTCATTAGGACCTCATTAGGTGTGACCGCCTACTCATTAGGGCACATCCATTTTTTGAAAGGTACCCACAAAGTTAGCAATACAAGCATCATTACATACATTGGTGTGCATCAGAGTACAATTTAAGAAGAACATTTTTCAAGACAAGAGGTCATTCATCCCATCTTGGTTCATAATATTGCCTTCATAATACTTTAACAAAACATTTACTTGCTTTGGTGCTTCTCATACATATACTAATCCATGCATTTAACAACTCTTTCTCCGAGCAAATGCTGTTCTGATAGTGTTGTTTTATCTTAGATTAAGAGATTAGCTCAAATGTAAGCTTTATATTAAATTGAACTCTCTTCAAAGTAATCATTTTGTGACCTGAGACCAGTCTTGTTGCCCATCTCTATACCTGTTCGGGAGCTTCTATATCTCAAAAACACTGCAGTTTTATTACTTGTGTTCAGTCCCATACTCCTGCTTTAAAAAAAGTTTTCAATCGTCATTTTAATGATTTGTACAGATTATCCTTGCAACACATTTAATTGTTTTACTTACACCATCAGATGCCATATTACACACGCGCGCATGCACGCGCACGCACACACACACACAGATGCATTCCTATTTTCATTTAAATTGTATATATTTAAAAGCAATATTTATGTTTACCATCGGAACCATCTTTTTACATCATTTATAATATTCCATAATTTAAAGCTGGTGCAAGTCTGTACTATATGTATCTCCCATATTGTTAGAAGTTATCAGGCTAAAACTGAAATCCATAAATCCAGTTTTGAGTTTCCAAAACATCTTGATCTTGGTGGCATGTCATGATTTAACCGCGGTGGCTCTTCTACAGCACTTATGCAAATTCAATCAAGATTATTTACAGAGTCACATATCTTCTTCATACACTGTTAGCATTCCCTGTTACACTATAGCAAATATAGGGTGTCAATTAAAGTCAGACTCCTTGACCTCTAAATGGTTGGTGGTAACAGTCACCCCAGTATTAACGTAATAGCCAAATTTCACATTTAATTAGGAGTGTTTGCACTCTCTCTCCTCTCCCATTAATATGCAATGTGTATCCAATAGACTGCAGCTGCCCTCCCTCGGGTTAGTGTTTAGTGTGTTCACTGATAACTAAAAGCTTGCCACCGTAGAGGTGCTGCTGCCCTGTTTGGAAAACAAATGGGATGGGATTTCAGCTAAATTGGAGAAGTTGTCCCTCGGAATCACACCACAGAAAGGGCTGAAACGGAGTCTGAAAGTTCAAAATGAGGCCTGTATGGTAAAATGAAGTGGTGTCACCTGAAGAAAGATAAGGAGAGAGGAGAAAGAAGGAAGAACAAAAAGGAGAAAAAGCTAATTAGGGATGTGTGCGCACATCAAACAGAGTGAGAGAGTGAGGGAGCAAGAGAGTGCTACTGTGGCTAACCAGATTACATGCGACCAAGACGGATCAAAGATTGTCCTACCGATTGCTCCCTCTGTGAGACTGCCCTCCCCTGGTGGGAGTTGGTATTCAAATGTATGTGGACGCATTCATAGTATACACCATTGTTCACAGGGCTGTCTAAATATAACGCATCATTTTTCCTTCCCAACTATCTGCAGTGTTGTGGAGCATAAATGGTTGATTCTGTTGACCCCAGACTCCTTACTCTGTACCTGCACTGCTGGAGCCTGTGTGCACACAATCCCTCACCAGCCATGCTCTGTGTGCACACAATCCCTCACCAGCCATGCTCTGTGTGCACACAATCCCTCACCAGCCATGCTCTGTGTGCACACAATCCCTCACCAGCCATGCTCTGTGTGCACACAATCCCTCACCAGCCATGCTCTGTGTGCACACAATCCCTCACCAGCCATGCTCTGTGTGCACACAATCCCTCACCAGCCATGCTCTGTGTGCACACAATCCCTCACCAGCCATGCTCTGTGTGCACACAATCCTTTACCAGCCATGCTCTGTGTGCACACAATCCCTCACCAGCCATGCTCTGTGTGCACACAATCCCTCACCAGCCATGCTCTGTGTGCACACAATCCTTCACCAGCCATGCTCTGCGTGCACACAATCCCTCATCAGCCATGCTCTGTGTGCACACAATCCCTCACCAGCCATGCTCTGTGTGCACACAATCCCTCACCAGCCATGCTCTGTGTGCACACAATCCCTCACCAGCCATGCTCTGTGTGCACACAATCCTTCACCAGCCATGCTCTGTGTGCACACAATCCCTCACCAGCCATGCTCTGTGTGCACACAATCCTTTACCAGCCATGCTCTGTGTGCACACAATCCCTCACCAGCCATGCTCTGTGTGCACACAATCCCTCACCAGCCATGCTCTGTGTGCACACAATCCTTTACCAGCCATGCTCTGTGTGCACACAATCCCTCACCAGCCATGCTCTGTGTGCACACAATCCCTCACCAGCCATGCTCTGTGTGCACACAATCCTTCACCAGCCATGCTCTGCGTGCACACAATCCCTCACCAGCCATGCTCTGTGTGCACACAATCCCTCACCAGCCATGCTCTGTGTGCACACAATCCCTCACCAGCCATGCTCTGTGTGCACACAATCCTTCACCAGCCATGCTCTGTGTGCACACAATCCCTCACCAGCCATGCTCTGTGTGCACACAATCCCTCACCAGCCATGCTCTGTGTGCACACAATCCCTCACCAGCCATGCTCTGTGTGCACACAATCCCTCACCAGCCATGCTCTGTGTGCACACAATCCCTCACCAGCCATGCTCTGTGTGCACACAATCCCTCACCAGCCATGCTCTGTGTGCACACAATCCCTCACCAGCCATGCTCTGTGTGCACACAATCCCTCACCAGCCATGCTCTGTGTGCACACAATCCTTCACCAGCCATGCTCTGTGTGCACACAATCCCTCACCAGCCATGCTCTGTGTGCACACAATCCCTCACCAGCCATGCTCTGTGTGCACACAATCCCTCACCAGCCATGCTCTGTGGACACATAGAGACATAGAGACCATAATCCAAAATGGTCCTTTATTTTCCAGCTGTTTTTAGAATATGAACACTTGTAATTATGCATTCCTCGGTACTCACCGACAAAATTTTGTAGGAAAATATCATACAGAAGGATTGTTCCTGTGGCATAACTGAAGACAAGCTTTCCAATATCTACAGCTCAAAATATAGAAACTACTGTATACATTAGTCTGATGGTGCTAAACTAGGGTGGTCCTTAAAGTAGAGTCAGTGGAGTTGGAATGAGCCTTTAGGCTTCCTTAGAATGTGACTTATCAGTGGGGATATCCACAGATTTATTTGGAAAAAATACTACCCTTCTGGCATCCCGGAGGGCAGGGAACATGAACAGGATGCAAACAATTGACTGAAAGTTCACATAATCAAGTGTCAACACTCAATTTTAGGGGCTGCTAGTTTGGTGGAACACATCCATTAACATTTCATGATGGCATTAATGGATTACAAATATTAATTTGATTAATTAATTAATTCAAATACTTACTGCTGTAGCCATCTGCAAAATCAGTGTGATCTACAACTTGTTGATTATTCACATTCACAATGTCTATAGCCATCATGCCCATTTATCTCAGGGTACAATATCTCTCAGAGATCATCATTGCAACAGAAAGAGCATCTATGCACACTCTCACAGGTAACAAGGTAAACGGCAGGGAGTTCTTTGTTGCTGGAATTAACTTGCTAGCTATACACGCAATGGAAGTGTCTATGACAATTCTTTTAAAACAAAAATCAGGAAATTTAATTAATTTCACCCCATCTTTTCCCACAAGTGACTAAGAAATTAAGAAAAATTATGATCTTGCACCTTTTAGGGAAATAAAAATCCATTCATTGATTTTACATGACTTGGACTGCATTTTCTGCCTAAGAATAAAATACAGTACATTATGTTCGTCATTTCCAGACAGACTCCAATCAATTAGCAGAGCAAAATGTTTCTGACACCAAGTTTAATTATTACTTATTACGTATTAATTATTACAATCCAAATTTTGGGCAATCCCAAAAGCATCCTTTTAATCTCTGCTCTTTGGCAGTACCACCTGCTCCCCCAGTGAGATTCTTCTCATTCTAATGTTAATAGAAACATTAGAATTGGCAGGAAGGCTTATGTTTAAAAACAGGAACAGAGCAAGGAGCTCACTAGTTCTCCCCTCATGCATATGCCCCCCATTGGCCTTTTCAGACTCTGAAATATAACAGGGTAGGTAATGCAAGTTGTGTTTTTGCTTCCAGTGGCTCCAGCCATTTAATACAAAGCTCTGCTCAGACTGGGAACGTCTTGAGCATTAGAGCATTACTAACAATAATGTAACAGGATAGAGATGACTTATCACACAATATTCATCTTAGCAATCTAGTTCAAGAAACCTAAACCAAACATTTAGGAAAAACATTACTACATTTCACACTCAGACATTATTCCCGGCTATTGCTATGCTTGGCTCTGCACTGTTAGTCTTGGGGGAAGTATCACTGGAAATAGATGAGATGAGAGACCAGCGAGAGTTCCACTGTGTGAATGTGGAGAGCCACAGCGTATTCCTCATTACTTACTCAGCAGGAAAAAAGGGTTAAATTAGAGGTCAACCTCTGAGCAATCCCTGTTTTTAATGTGCTGTTGCTATACAAAGGTTGAGACGTCTGCAAAAAAATACCGCGATGGCAAATCTGACAGCACTTAAGACTGGCTGTGGTGAGAGAGAGGGGGGGGGGGGGGGGGTCAGGGAAGTGGTGTATTTACAAGATGGGGTTGGGCCGGACCTGGGTGAGTGATTTTTGAGTCTCTGGTCCAGAATAAGCAATTGAGGGGAGGGGTAGAATCAGAGACAGCATTAAAACAGCAGGTAGTCCTCTCCAGTCCTCCGTGTCATTCCAGTGAATTCATAAAAGTCATGAGGCAATTTGCAAACCGTTCTCAGACCACACTGCAAGACACTAGTCGCACTTTTCGCACGAAGTAAAGAAGGGTGTGGATTTAGCTGGGATATCAATGAGGTCCAAGCACAGTGATGGTGAGGGTGATGAGGATGGTGGCCCCTGGGAAAGCTCTGGTCGGGCCCCACGGGCCCCTGGCAGCCCCTGTTGCTGACTCTCCTCCCCCTGTGTCTGTGGCCAGCCTAGGTGTCAACAGTTGCTCGTTGAAAGTGAGGTCGTCCAGGGTCAAGCTGTCAGCCAGGTCTGAAAGAAAGACAAGAAGAAGCAGGGAGACGGTGAAACAATGGTGAACAATGGTGAACAGGTTTGAGGAAAACAAGAGAAATAAGGACCAGAGGAATATAGTTAGAGGTAAAAGTGGGAGGGAAAGCATGGACTAATCATCTCCCATCTTCCTTGAGAGCAACAGTCACATGGCTCTTATATAACTGATCTGTTTAATTTCCAACGACACAGCGGAGGTGTAGCAGTCGACACATTGCAGATAATGGTACAATGTCACCATGACTTATGGATGTGACAGCATTTTACACCCACTGGGTCAGAGGAATGTTCCTACTACATCCATTTGTAACGCAGGGGCACTGCAGGTTGACAGTGGGGCTTTGAGGAGCAGGGTAATGTAAGCCCCCCTCCCATTTCCCTTGCGTTCGACAAGCTGAGCTAAGACAGACCCCCCTCACTGCTAAAGCTTGCACCCTAAAATCAACACCTTTCCTCTTTTGCCATTCAACACCCCTCCCTTCAATCCCTACCATCATCACCCTGTGCATCTGCCATTTATCACGTCTTCATATTCTGTTTCCACTCATAAGCCCATCTGCTTCAGCTCCTCTCTCTCGCCTGTATATTTCTCCTTTTGCGGCATTATTTTCTTCCTGCCCTCCTCTCAGTGTACAGAAGAAGCACATGATATTTCTTATTTAATTCCCATACATCCCGTCACGTGGGGCTGTAATGGCGACATGTAGTCCAGCCGTCTCTCGTGTTCGTGTTTGTTAATTTGAATGTGTTTTGTTGTGTCGGGCTTTTGTCTTTTGTTTTTTTCATGCGCTGCGTGTCTGTTGTGGGACGGGGAAGCGGGCTGGAGATTGTTCAGGGCACTCATGCTGCTCGTTTTGATAATATTTATGTATTGTATATTCGGGATAATTTTGTTTGTCACGCATTCACCATTGTTCTTCACCGGAGTTGAAGATGTCGGGACTCGGGACTGATCTAGTACTGCAGGCAATCTTCAAAAGGCCACCAGGGAAGAGAAAGGAGAAGATAATGCAGGGGAGGAGTAAGGCGACGACTCGGAAGGCTGACGCAGTTCAGTGCTCCGTTTCGACAGTGTACAGAGACCGCAACACTGTGTGTATGGAGGAAAGTCGTGGAGGCGGAGTTTGTGCGTTGGACTGCTTGATAACATTTGACATCTCGGGACAGCGGGGGCTATTTTTAATCATGACTGTATTACACTTTAATTCACTTAATTAGTTTGATTCATGCAATGATTATACTGAATGTCTTTGTTTGATATGTTTGTGTGTTGTGGGTCTGCCCCACTGTCTATGTCTTTTTTGTTGTTGCTGGGGCTACAACTGAAGTTCCCTAGCGGGAAAATAAAAGTTATTCTATTCTATTCTATTCCTCCATGTGCTTTGGCGTTTGCACTGTGTGGCGTTTCCCAAGAAAAGGGGTCACTGTAAGATTGAAACATGGGAAGTTTGGTTATGGGAAAGTATGATAAATAGCCATGGTAACATGCTGACACTGTGGCATGCCGGCTATGTGTGGATTTGTCCCCTGTCGAGCCAGCTTAGGAGACTCCTCTGCTGAGAGGCGCTCTCTCAGACAAACACTTGTCTCCTGCCGTACAGAAGCCCTGCATTTCTCACATACCTCTCCCAGTAAGGCTCCCAGCAGCCAGCACAGAGCAGCAGACAAAACTACAACTGCCACAGGGACAATCCTCACATACCTCTCCCAGTAAGGCTCCCAGCAGCCAGCACAGAGCAGCAGACAAAACTACAACTGCCACAGGGACAATCCTCACATACCTCTCCCAGTAAGGCTCCCAGCAGCCAGCACAGAGCAGCAGACAAAACTACAACTGCCAGAACAACTGCCACAGGGACAATCCTCACAACACCCTCAACAGTCACACATACGACCAACAGCCAAAACAACAATACCAGCCATGACAACAGTTCCCGCAGCAACAAGAGCTTGAATGATTCTGACAGAAACCACAGAAACCACTATAGAGTCAATGGCCTCAATCAGAACACCTATAGTAGCAACAACCACAACATCAAAACAGACAAAAGACACAACAGCAGCTACCCCAATATCATCAACAGCCACAGAGACAAAGCTGATCCCAGCCATAAAAGCAACAGCAACAACACTGAAAACAACAGCCTCCACCAAATCTACAAAAAATAAGTAAATCACTGGCACAATCATTATAGCCAAAGAAACTGTATGTCAGAGTACATAAATATCCTCCTTTACAGCTTTTGCTATGAACTGGTAGAAAGGAATTTACAAAATCTTCAGAAGAGTTTGAGTTGTAGTGCATGTGATGACCGCTGCAGTGCTACTTCAAGCACACAGATAGACAACACTTGATGAAAGGGTAATCAGAAATGTAGACTGGAATGCAACACACGACACGTTTAAAACACATGGGCCTGCCGTGGGGTTTCTCACCACAAACAAGGCTCTTGGTTGCGTTACCACAGAGGGAGAAAGCAAGAGGTTCAAGCTTGAGATTAGGGAGAGCGGTGAACTCTGTCAGAATAAAGCTGGTAGAAACTGGAAACCAGGCTCAGTACAGGAAAGAGGGGGGGGGGGGCAGCCTCTCAAAGGGTCCCTGCCAACCCTCCGGACCAGTTCAAGCAGACAGAGTTTAAAACAGAGGACGCAGGCAAATAAACAAACCTCCAATAGCTCAAACCTCTTCAACATTTCTTTGCCATTACGGCAGAAGTTGAATGCAGGCCAGAGGACAATTAACTTCTCTTTTTCTTTCCTTCTCTCCCCTAACTAGGCAAGGGTTCGACATTCTCTCAGCCCTGAAAAAAAGGCAGTGGTGTGTGTGTGTGTGTGTGTGTGTGCGTGTTAGAGAGACAGTGAATGTGGATAAGTGGTGTGTGTGTGTGTGTGTGTGTGTGTGTGTGAGAGAGAGAGAGAGAGAGAGAGAGAGAGAGAGAGAGAGAACATGGGAATGTGGGAACGTGGTGAGTTAGCTGTGAGATTGTGTGCTAATCATTGAGTGCAAATGCTCTCCAAATGTCCTCAAGTGCAGATATGGAGACAAAATCCATGACAAATGGAGCACATATACACTCTGAGCACAATATTCTTTGGCTGAAAGACCTGCAGTTCTCATTATCTCTGGTGCAAACCTGTAGTGGGAGTTCACCCGATATGGATGTAAAAACCGTCAAATTAAAGCTGAAAGTCTGCACTTTAACCTCATAGTCACTGTTCCATTTCAAATCCAATGTACTGAAGTACAGAGGCAAAACAACAAAAATTGTGCCACTGTCCAAATACTTATGGATGACTTCCTGATGTCTGTGACTCAACAATATCAAAAGACTCCCGATATCTTATTTTCTGGTACTCTTACAAGCGATACTATAACTTCTCTGCATTTGAATGGATCTACAGTATATGGGAATTGGGGGGTGGGACTAGATTTAGCTGTAAATTATGCTAGAACAGTATGGAATGCATGGTTGGTGAAATGGCCGTAAGTCATCAAGGGTCTGAGATATCAAACAAGCCACAAACAGACACAAACACGCACAAAAGGGGCAGGTGTGCTCAGGACGGACAGCAGGTGTTGCTTATGAAAACACAATGCATAGCACCCACAGTGCTGAAGGGGTGGGCTCAGGTCTTATTCTCAGTCCGGAGGAATGTACCTTGAAATTAAAACGTCTGGTGGAAGAACGTATCCAAAAACTCTCAGAGGCCCGCAAGAATTAGTCATCTTCTTTTGCCAACTGAAAATGAATGAGAAGGAAAATGTCCATACTCTGAATGTTTTGACCTACAAATATATACTCAGGTACTGTTGAAGGAAGGTGATACCACTGTTCCTTCAAACATATACATTACGTGTAAGTGGCCTCTGATATTCTTTTGTTTGAATGAGAATGTGTGGGGTGGAAATGGTGTCGTGTTGCACCTACATCCTGCTGCATGTTGTGTTAACATGATGTAAGCTCCATTATATAGTATATATCCAAGCATAGACTATGCCTTCTGGGCTGAGGACAACTGAGATTTCATTATATAGTTGTCCAAGCAGAGACCCTGCTTTTTTGGCTGGGGACAACTGAGATTTCATTATATAGTTGTCCTGTCATGGTTTCCTGCCTGTTCAGGTTCTGTTTTCGGGCGTTGCCTCTCGGGGCCGCGAGAGGGCGGTCCCATCTTAGTTCTCGTTCTCCGGGACTAATTAATTATTTCCTTCAGGTGCGCTCTGCCCTACAGTACCAGTCAAACGTTTGGACACACCTACTCATAGAAGGTTTTTTTTCCATTATGTTTACTGTTTTCCACATTTTGGAATAGTAAAGACATCAAAACTATGAGATAACACAAATTAAATTATGCAAAGACCAAAAAAGTGTTAAACAAATCAAAGAAAGTCTTAATAACGGCCTTGCATTCTTGCCATTCTCTCAAACAACTTCTGTGGTAAACAGGTGTTCCACAAGTAAACAGGTGATGCCATCATGACTCTATATAAAAGGATATCAAAGAACTCCTGGTATCTTATTTCCAGGTACTCTTAGAAGCGATACTATAACCTCTGCATTTGAATGGATCTCTATGGGAATTGGCGGGTGGGACTAGATTTAGCTTTAAATTACACTGGAACAGTGTGGAACACATAGTTGGCTAAATGGCTCGAAGTCATCAAGGGTCTGACGTATCAAACAAGCCTTAAACCATCACTCTACTGCCAGATATGCAGTAGATATGGATGGATAACTTGAAGGGTTTCTTCTCCTGAATTATTTTTCAATAGAGTTCAATAGGAAAATTTGTCAGGAGAAACAATTTGTCAAGAAGAATCTAAAATATATTACTTTTTTAAATTTGTTTAACACTTTTTTGGTCTTTGCATAATTTAATTTGTTATCTCATAGTTTTGATGTCTTTACTATTCCAAAATGTGGAAAACAGTAAAAATAACGAAAAAAACCTTCTATGTGTCCAAACTTTTGACTGGTACTGTATTTAATCTCCATTCACTTGTTATTCGGGGCTTTTGTGTCATTCTTGCCACGCTAAGCCAGGTAACGCGGTATAGGAATTTCAGGCGACCACTTGTACTTCTGGGCTTCAAAAGAACACGCGGGACTTGCCTGTAGAGTATTAGCGTATTTAGTTCTTAGGTTTCTGTTCTCCTTACTCCTTATTTTGTGCCTTGGTTTTCTTTTCTCTGTCACGCTACTAGACAGTAACCTCGGCTTCGCCTTGTTTCCGTTTGCCTTTTATTTTAGCTCAGACAGTTTCCTGTTTTTCGGGTTGTTATTGGTTTGGCTTATGCCAGGATTCTTTTCTCTTATTTATTTTCTCTGTTTGTGGAGAGTGTTCGCCAACTGACTGTCGCAGTCAAAACCCCAGTCGCACAAGCACCTGTCCCTGAGAGTCCACCCTTCTTGCCCGCTCCACTCACTGTTAGGCCCAAACTTCAACTTCCCCTCCGGTATAACGAGGAGTCGGGGAAGTGTCAGGGCTTCCTATCACAGTGCCTGATCTTTTTTAAGGCTCAACCCTCACGTTTCGCCTCTCACGATTCCCGGGTAGCTTTCGTGTTGTCACTGCTCACCGGTACTGCTCTCGCCTGGGCAGATCCCTTAATTCGGGTAAACGCCCCTGTCATGAGAAATGTTGATAGTCTGATGGAAGAGATGGCATTGATCTTCGACCTTGACATTTCTGGTCAGGAGGCGACCATGAGACTAACCCGTCTCCGCCAGGGCAACGGTACCAGGCTTTTTGATTGCGTTTCGAGCACTGGCAGGGGAAACAGGGTGGTCTGAGGGTCCCCCGATGACGCTATTCATCAACGCGTTGTCGGATCCCATTAAAGATGCCTTGGCCGTGCTCGAACCGCCTGCTATGTTCGATGCCCTGGTTACCACGGCTATCCGCATCGATAACCGTGTCCGGGAGCGAGAGAGAGAGAAGTGAGAGAAGAAATCGCTACCCTTCCTCTCTTTCGATAACGCCTCCATCCCCCTCTTTCACCCACTCCTCTCTTAATGCAGAAGAGCCTATGCAGGCGGATAGTTCTGCTCTGCGCAAGCCCCCGCAAGTCGCTACTGTAGGTCGCAGGGGGCACACAAAGAGCTAAGTGTCCCAAACTGACGGGTAATGGGGGGGTCTCGCTAGGAGAACGAGGGACCCTAGTGAGACATGACAGTACAGGCCCCCGCACCTTTCTGCCAGTTCAATTGCTCTGGAATCAGCACTCAATCAAAACCAATGTGTTTATTGATTCCGGAGCAGTTGAGTGTTTTATTGATGCTCAATGGGCCTTGGAGCTTAAAATGGCAGTTCATCGCCTCACTCAACCCCGTTTTATCACGGCTCTCGACGGGCGCCCATTGGGCTCCGGTATGGTTAATGAGACCACGGGGCTGATTTGCATGCATGCGGTTTTCGAGGATCATTCGGAGAACATCCGGTTCGTTCTCATCGATTCCTCGGCTTATCCCCTGGTTTTGGGGCATTCCTGGCTAGTGCAACACGGTCCACACATTAATTGGGGTAGGAGCAATGAGACCATCCTCCAATGGGGTCCCCAATGTGCCTCACATTGTCGACTGATGTCATCGTCCATTTCTGGTGGGCGTTGGTCCCAGCCAGAACTTGACTCTGTCAGTAAGGAGGAGGATAGAAAGGAGGGACGAGGTCTCCCGGGACGGGCTCTCTGCCTCTGAAATTATGTGGGACTCCGCTCCCCATTCGCCCTCCTGTATTGATGATACCCAGCTTATGGGAGCGCTTGAATTCCACCTGCCAGCTAACGTGCCGACCGAGAGGGTCTCAGCAGTCAGGAACTGGCCCACCCCAGACTCAGTATAACAGGTGCAGCGATTCCTGGGATTTGCTAAATTTTATAGGCGATTTATTCACAATTTTAGCGCATTGGTCGCACCAATTACGGCCCTCACCATGAAGACTGCGACTGCGCGGTTTCAATGTAACCCGAAGGTGGAGGCAGCCTTCGCTCCAGGATCAAAATATTCTTCTGTGTGCCTACTTTTCCTGAGGCCTCACTCTGGCTGAGAGAAACTATGATGTAGGGGGCCAGGAACTTTTAGCTGTTAAGTCGGCGCTGGAGGAGTGGAGACATTGGCTCGAGGGGCCTGAGCATCCTTTTACGGTGTGGACAGACCACAAGAATCTTAACCCTATTTACTTTGGCCCTCCAGAGGCAATTTCCACCTGGTTTCTACTAGTTTATTTTAAATCATTCAGAAATTTGCAACATAATACATTTATTTCAGAATAGTCACATACAGTATATATATAATAACCATAACATACGTCGCCGAATGTAATTAAATACATTTTAAAAAAACGTACAAAAGCGCATGTGTATTTACACAAGAACAGCAACATATTTCAGCCCTAAGTGCGACGGGTGGTCGCTGTGGAAATGTATACTGTACAGGACGAAATGTAACAAGATAAACTCTTTAGGGTTAATCAGAAAAGAGCTGTAGCTGAATATACTGGTAAGTACTTGGTTTCCTAAACATATTTATACGAGAGATTTTGGAGAAAAAAAGTAGGTGTCTTCTAAACCGAAAGTGCATCAGGTACTGTATATAGTACAGTAAGCAAGGGAAAATGGCGAATGCTCATTTGCACAACGTTTTAAAAAAATATTATTGTTTCTATACGTGAACATGATTTTCTTAGCGTGTATAAATGGTGCATTTTATGCATTTTACAGTCTGTGGCTGTAGCCAGAGGAGGGTCGTAAGTGCTTTGGGCTATTGACAACACCCTCCTATTTTATGGCACTGCAGTGTAACTGGAGAAGCTGAGGTTTTCGCAAGCGGCTACCCTTTTAAAAAATACTGCGTCAAAATTTATGGGGGTTTTCTTAAAGCCGTAGTTATTATTTTAGACAAACATGAATACTGAAATTGAAACGGATACGTCTCAACCACTACGGGCAAAGTTTATAGGGCTACGAATATTCAGAGCGCTAAATGACATAATTCGCAACAGGCCTGCTTGTCGTTATTCTTCGGTTCAATTTTTTGTCAACCTATTGACCGGGCTCCAAGAATGTCAAACCTGATGCGCTCTCACTGATTTTTGACCGATCTGAGGATGACCGTCCCCCTGAGTCAATCGTTCCCACGGCTCAGATTCTGGCCCCAGTCACATGGGACATGGAATCCCTGGTGCTAGGGGCTCAGCGACAGGAGCCGGATCCAGGTGGAGGACCCCCTAATTGCCTGTTCGTGCCCTCTAAGGTTCGGGCCCAGGTATTGCAATGGGGGCATTCCTCATGTCTGGCGAGTCATCCCGGCATCCACCGCACTAAAGATTTTTTAGCGAGGCGATTTTGGTGGCCCGGGATGGAAAAGAATGTGCAAGACTTTATTTCTGCCTGCTCTGTTTTACGCTCGCAACAAAGGTTCACAACTCTCACCATCCGGGCTCATAGCTGATTTTCACAGACATGGTTTTTTATGGGATTCTTTTCCCTTATTTATTTTCTCTGTTCGAGATCTACAAGTTTTCGCCCACTTATCTGGGTTGCTATATTTTGGCTGTATGCCGGGAGTTATTTTCCCTTTCTGTTTATTTCTCTCTGCTCTGTTCACGGACTCTCTTCACCCTTTTTAGTGGTTGATTCTCACGCTTCGTGGGACAACTTTCAGATCCCCTTCCAGTCGCGTCTGGTTCTCCGAACCCAAGCCCTTACATGTCCAAGCAGAGACTATGCTTTCTGGGTTGGGGACAGCTGAGAGTTGAGACTGAGTAATGCCGGTTTCTGCGGTGCCTGGTGCTGGGTCGTGATCAGAGCTGAAATAAGGCTCCACGCCCATGTCCCAATTACAGGGGCACACTGTGAGTCCGAGAACGTAGGGCCAAGATAAACGTGCCACTCGTAGGAGGCTGGAGCATGGAAACAGTGCGGCTTTGTGAGTGACACTGCCCTCCACACCTCCGCAAACGTACACTGTTATTCCACTCCCAGTGGAGGGAGGGAGAGAGAGAGGGAGAGAGAGAGAGAGAGAAAGAGAGGGATGATGGAGACAGAATATAATATTTATTATAATATAATATTTCTTAGAATTTCAGTGCTTTTTTTTTGCAGAATTACCAAAGCTATTGTGTTCTTCTTGTGCAATGTTTACGAAAGAATCTGGAAAATGATTCCAGATTTTAAACTGCTGGCATAGTGCTTAATAATTGCACTTTTAACTTTTGTGAAAAGGAAAGATCATCCACTGGTATGATGTTTAACTTGAAATTTAACTTGAATAGTAAAATGCATAGATTTGATACAGAGCATAGATTTTTTATACAAGTTTGTACTATCTTATTTGTGGATTTATTTTTGTTTAAGCTGACCACCCTATATCAGCTTCTAATATAAATTCAATGGTGCTGAGTGTGAGCCAAAAACCTAGACAGAACCTATAAACGTGGCCAACCTGTGTATGTGTGTGTGTTTGTTTTTATGTGTGCATATGTGTGTGTTCTTGCATGTGTGTGTGTGTGTGTGTGTTTGTGTGTGTATCACTGCAGCAATATGTCAGTACCATCCTCCCGACCACAAACTCCTCCTTGCACTCAATTCAATCAACATTCCTACTACCTCCAAATCTATAGTCACCAACTTTACACAGGCAAAAAAGTACAAGAGGGAGAAGAGAGGGAGATTGGGGGGGGGGGGGGGGGAGAGTGAGAGATAGTGGGGGGAGGAGAGAGAGGGAGCGAGAGAGACAGAGAGAGAGAGAGAGAGTGAGAGGAAAGAGAAAGGGAGAGAGAGCAATAAATAAATTCTCAGAGAAGATGAATTCACAGGGAGTTCTTCAGTAAGTGTGCAGGGTGAAGCAAGACCAAATTAAGGATGACAAAGAACTGATTACGTTAAGACTGCTGGCCTGGACCTGGGCCATGTTAGGGTGGGGTGACAGAGACTAAAAAGGGCCAATAAATCTGAAAGTTAACAGCGTCTCAGCGGGTGGGGTTGACAGAGGTCACGGGTGGGGAAGATTCCGGGAGAGACGGAACAAAGGAGAGGGTCCAGCTGATTCCAGTAGACAGGGGTAAGGGAGGGGATCCCTGGGGATTCGGGCGAGCCACAGACGCGCGGGCCCAGCTGTGACCCCCACACGCCAGAGCATGCGCCAGACCGGCCCTTACCCCATACTGAGAGAGAAGGGAAGACTTTATCACTGGGTGCGCCAAGAACACCAGGCCCTCCGCCTGCTAACCGTAGCTTATCTGCTTCAGATGGAGAAGTCTGCAGAACACCAGGCCCTCCGCCTGCTAACCGTAGCTTATCTGCTTCAGATGTAGAAGTCTGCAGAACACCAGGCCCTCCGCCTGCTAACCATACCTCTGCACCTCTCATAATATAATTCTGCTTCAGATGTAGAAGTCTACAGAACACCAGGCCCTCCGCCTGCTAACCGCGCCTCTGCACCTCTCATAATATAATTCTGCTTCAGATGTAGAAGTCTACAGAACACCAGGCCCTCCGCCTGCTAACCGCGCCTCTGCACCTCTCATAATATAATTCTGCTTCAGATGTAGAAGTCTACAGAACACCAGGCCCTCCGCCTGCTAACCATACCTCTGCACCTCTCATAATATAATTCTGCTTCATTACAGGCAGAACACCAGGCCCTCTGCCTGCTAACTGCACCTCTCATAATATAATTCTGCTTCAGATGGAGAAGTCTGCAGAACACCAGGCCCTCCGCCTGCTAGCCGCGCCTCTGCAACTCTCATAATATAATGCTGCAGAGCACATGAATGCCATGAAAAGGGCACTCTCAGCCTTTCAGGCTTTTCCATGCAGTTAGAGTCCGGAATACAATTTTGACCGCACCAGTGTCGAGGGCCTGGGATTCCCACAGGAGGGACATGCAATCGGCCATAACGTCACCATGTGGAGGATATAGATCGCCAGGGCATCTCTCTTTTGTGCAGCTCAACTGGCACCCTTCTGAAGGACATTTAGCTGCAATAATAATAACCATGTACAGAGTTCCCATTGTAATAAAACGGTACCATGTACATAGTTTGATCCAGTGCAGCTTTCTGAACAATACATAGCAGAAGAGTTTCCTCCACCCTCTCCCCCACATTACAGGGCCGGGCTGGGCCAGGCACACATGCTTTGGGGCCAACTGATGAAACCGACTCATCGGATACTTGGGTTCCGTTTCCACGGCCTGTCCCACTGTGGGACACGCCCTCCCTGGTGCTGTTTACACAGCTGGTGATGAAGGGCACGGGGGGGGGGGGGGGGCGGGAGAGGGCACGGGGGGGGCGGGAGAGGAGCGGTTGTTCACGAGCCCGAGGGGGTGGCGAGGGAACGGTGCCGTAGGACCCGTCCGTCCTCCGCTCTCGCTCTGTTGCGCTGCAGTTACTCAGCTTCCCGCTCGCTGAATGCGATTATTTTCAGATGAGCTGGAGCTGTTGCCCTTCCCTCTAGGGAAACATCTGGTTTGTTTTTATTTGCTAATTCTTCAAATTTCCTCTCTCTCAACCAAGGGGATGCCTGGTCTGATTACCGCTCGGCCAGTAGGGCCTGACCTGAGGGGTGAAATCCTCACCCTTGTTTACCACAGAAACCATGATATACTCCATAGCCTCCCACCACTGCCTACCACTGCATCAGCTGTGGGTGAAGCTCAAAACTCTGTCTGCCGTCCTGCCCTCCATTACACATACAAATACACACAAACACACATTCACATGCACACACACACACACACACAAACACACTCACACTCGTACACACGCACATGCACGCAAACACACACTCACACACACATTCACAATCTAATTTCCTCCTAACTGCAGTTATCAAGTCTCCTTTTGATTACTTTCATACAAAGGAAACCAGATAAGTTTATGTTCTTTTCAAAATGACACACCCATCAGGAATCTGTTATGTGGGGCTCCTGTGTGTCATGCTCAACTGAGACAATTGTACATTTCATAGTGACATACCAAATATCCCAGACTGTGACATACCAAATATCCCAGACTGTGACATACCAAATATCCCAGACTGTGACATACCAAATATCCCAGACTGTGACATACCAAATATCCCAGACTGTGACATACCAAATATCCCAGACTGTGACATACCAAATATCCCAGACTGTGACATACCAAATATCCCAGACTGTGACATACCAAATATCCCAGACTGTGACATACCAAATATCCCAGACTGTGACATACCAAATATCCCAGACTGAATCTGGGCGGTGCCAGTATCAACTGTGACCAGCAATTACTCTGGCAACTTAGCCAGCAGACTGCAGTATAAAAGAAGCAGACTTAACATGTTTTGGTGAATGTGCAAGATAGTCCACACTCTCCTTGATAGAGTACACTGCAGAAAAGGGAATGGAAATTGCAGTTGCTATCAACCAAAACAATGGGGAAAATACAGTTTTTCTTGATTGCTTACACACTATTACCAGGCTTATGAACTAAACATCCCAAACCATAATGCCATCTACCAAAAGACAGACCCATTTCCCAAAACTATAAACACTATTCCCCTGTTTTCACATGATTTGTTTTCACAGATTCAGATTTGTTGAACTTTTAGTGCAAAACTCTACATACAAATTCCTTCATATATCATTGGCTGCACCATGTGCTCATTTAAAAAACACTGGCATTCAATATCATCGGGCGAGGACGAGGGCGAGCGAGGGCGAGGACGAGGGCGAGGGCAGGCGAGGACGAGCGAGGGCGAGGACGAGGACGAGGGCGAGGGCGGGCGAGGGCAGGCGAGGACGAGCGAGGGTGAGGACGAGGGCGGGCGAGGGCAGGCGAGGACGAGCGAGGGCGAGGACGAGGGCGGGCGAGGACGAGGGCGAGAACGAGGGCGAGGGCGAGCGAGGGCGGGACGAGGGCGAGGGCGAGGACGAGGGCGAGCGAGGGCGGGACGAGGATGAGCGAGGGCGAGGACGAGGGCGAGGGCGAGGACGAGGGCGAGAACGAGGGCGGGCGAGGACGAGGACGAGGGCGAGCGAGGACGAGGACGAGGGCGAGCGAGGGCGGGACGAGGACGAGGGCGAGGGCGAGGGACGAGGGCGAGCGAGGGCGGGACGAGGATGAGCGAGGGCGAGGACGAGGGCGAGGGCGAGGGCGAGGACGAGGGCGAGCGAGGGCGGGACGAGGATGAGGGCGAGGGCGAGGGCGAGGGCGAGGGCGAGAACGAGGGCGGGACGAGGACGAGGGCGAGGGCGAGGACGAGGGCGAGCGAGGGCGGGACGAGGATGAGGGCGAGGACGAGGGCGAGGGCGAGGACGAGAACGAGGGCGGGACGAGGACGAGGGCGAGGACGAGGGCGGGCGAGGACGAGGACGAGGGCGAGCGAGGGCGGGACGAGGACGAGGACGAGGGCGAGCGAGGGCGGGACGAGGACGAGGACGAGGGCGAGCGAGGACGAGGGCGAGAACGAGGGCGGGCGAGGACGAGGGCGAGGGCGAGGACGAGGGCGAGCGAGGGCGGGACGAGGATGAGGGCGAGGACGAGGGCGAGGGGCGAGGGGCGAGCGAGGGCGAGGACGAGGGCGGGCGAGGGCGGGACGAGGACGAGGACGAGGGTGAGGGCGAGGGAGGGCGAGGGCGAGTGAGGGCGAGGACGAGGGCGAGGGCGAGGACGAGGGCGAGGACGAGGGCGAGGACGAGGACGAGGGCGAGCGAGGGCGGGACGAGGATGAGGGCGAGGATGAGGGCGAGGGCGAGAACGAGGGCGGGACGAGGACGAGGACGAGGGCGGGCGAGGACGAGGACGAGGGCGGGCGAGGGCGGGACGAGGACGAGGACGAGGGTGAGGGCGAGGGCGAGGACGAGGGCGAGGGCGAGGAGGCAATTGGTTTCAGATGAGATTCGTGCCACTCTTGTTGACCATGTCCTTGTCCATGGGATGTCGATGAGAGAAGCTGGGCAAAGAGTGCAGCCGAACCTGAGCCGCTTCAGTCGCCTCTATAATACCAACCTTCAGAGAGGAAAATAGGCAGGTATTTTACATACTGCTCTCTCCTGTAACTTTGGAGTGCTGTACTCTGCACTTTTACAGCACATACATGTACTATAGCTGTTTGCTCTATTGTACTGTGTACTGTCTGAAATGCATTAAATTACTGTACCATCTCACATACAGTAATGTGGAGTTACTGTATGCTCCTATTTTGTATAAAGGATGGTTTACAGTTACAGTATCCCATCAGTACTTCTTTTTTTGCAGAACTGAGAGACGACCACCTGGTGGAGGCAGAAGACAGCTATTTTCAGAAGAGCAAGAGAGGGAACTTGTCAATATGGTCATAGCCAACAATGGAATTTGCTTGCGTGAGATACAACAGAGAGTGATTGAGGATCAACAAATATTTCAATGGATTGATGCAGTCAGCATCTCCACAATTGACCGTATTCTTCGAAAGGTTGAGGATGAAACAGGCCTATCGTGTTCCTTTTGAAAGGAACTCTGATAGTCAAAGACCAGCGCCTGGAATATGTGCAAGTATGATTTTTCATACTGTATGAAGTATTTGAGTACCAGTACAGCAGCATATACTGTAGTACAGATTATATGATGGCCTACTATTTGTGCACTCTAGCAATGTGTTTCAGAGTAGTCATTTACTCTACTGTGTTTCATGTCTTTTGTAGAGAATCTTTGAAATTGAAGGCAGACACGCTCCTCATGAGCTCATCTTTGTTGACGAAGCTGGGTTCAATCTCACCAGAAGGGGGAGGAACATAATTGGCCACCAGACCATTGTGAATGTCCCTGGCCAGCGAGGGGGGAATGTGACCATGTGTGCCGCCATCAGCCACCGAGGGGTACTCCACCGCCATGCCACCCTTAGTCCATACAACACCATGCTTCTGCTAGCTTTCCTCGATGGTCTTCGAGATCATGTATACCAACTAGACCAGAGGGAGCCAGCACAACCACAGCAGCCATGCTACGTTGTCATTTGGGACAACGTCAGTTTCCACCAGGCTGCTCTGGTTTGTGACTGGTTCACCAATAACCCAAGATTCAGTAACATCTTTCTACCGGCATATTGTCCCTTCCTAAACCCCATATAGGAGTTTTTTCGGCATGGCGGTGGAAGGTCTATGACCGAGACCCCTACATCCGTGTTCACCTCCTCCAGGCCATGGAGGAAGCTTGTTTAGACATCACGGTTGAGGCTTGCCAGGGGTGGATAAGGCATGCAAGGGGTTTTTTCCCCTGCTGCCTGGCTAGGGCTAATACTGCCTATGAAGTTGATGAGATTCTCTGGCCTGACCCAGACCAGAGACGGGATGCTGCGGCAGAATACATTTCTTACTTTATGTACATTTTTTTTCATTGCTTTACAGTATAATGTTTAGGAAATTGTACTGTATTGTAGAGTACATTAAGGAATAAAAAAATGTGCAAATGTGTACATTTGTTGTGTCTTTCATATTGTGTTCATCATGTACTGTAAAGAGGTTGTTGTGGGGGAAAACCATAAGCAACATTACTCATTGCAGGTTTTTACAGTAGTGTTTTGACTTGATCTCACCAGTGTGTAAGACTATAGAATAACTTTTATTTTCCTGTAAAGGAACTTCAGTTGTAGCCACCAGCAACAACAAAAAAAAAGACAGTGGGGCAGACCCACAACACACAAACAAACAATCAAACGAATGAAGTGCAAGCATCAAAAAGCAACAACAGCTCCTCATCTGCCTCTGCTGTCTTCAGCTGTCCAGTGTCCCCAAGCAGTCCTACAGCTGCAGGGAAAAAGCTTCCCAGAGTCAACCAGAGCAATCTCCCGGATCATAGCTGTTCCACTCCAAGCCCCGCCGACACACACAAACTCTGCGACTCTCCTCAATGCGCGCACTCCTCAATCTCTGTCCAGTTGAATCCACTCCGCTTCCCAGTCGTCGCCTCACTCCTTCCCCGTCCTCCTCTCCCTCTTTTCCCGGATGGCCTTTCGAGGATTGCCCGCAGTCCCGATACCAAGCCACTCAAACTCCGGTGAAAAACAAAACCCTGTCGCCGTAGATCCAACGGACATTCCACAGTTACATGTTATGAATGCGTCTCCATGGTGACGACCATAAGCAAAACCAGCCCGACTGGACAATTTGGCAATAATAATAAATAGCAGCAGGAGTGCCCTGAAAAATGATCAGTTTGCTTCCCTGTTCTATAATAGATATACCAGCACATGAAAAAACAAAAGACAAAAACATGACACAACAAAACGCATTCAAATTAACAAACAATTTCATGAAGCTTAAGTGAAGCACGGTGGTGGACATTTGCCTGGAATGATGAGAGTTTACAAACCAAGCCTGCAGCCGGGTCAGAGAAAACATCTGTGGCAGCAGGCTCTTTTGTGCACTGTTGCTTCATTGATAGACGCGCTGTGACGTTCCCGACACACAAACCTTTTGGAGGAGTGTCAGAAAGGGCCATGTGAGTAAAATGTATCATGTTGCCTACAGGAAACAGCTGGAGACGGTATAGAGAAGGGGCAACTGTTCATGCCCCGATAGCACACAGTTCAGTCTGTATTCAATACACTGTCACACACGTCCTGGAGTGTGAATGCCTTTGCACTGAGACCTTTCACCCCGCTCTCTGTACTCTGTACTCACACTCAACACAGGTATGTGCTCCTGGCTTTCACCCCGCTCTCTGTACTCTGTCCTCACACTCAACACAGGTATGTGCTCCTGGCTTTCACCCCGCTCTCTGTACTCTGTACTCACACTCAACACAGGTATGTGCTCCTGGCTTTCACCCCGCTCTCTGTACTCTGTACTCACACTCAACACAGGTATGTGCTCCTGGCTTTCACCCCGCTCTCTGTACTCTGTACTCACACTCAACACAGGTATGTGCTCCTGGCTTTCACCCCGCTCTCTGTACTCTGTACTCACACTCAACACAGGTATGTGCTCCTGGCTTTCACCCCGCTCTCTGTACTCTGTACTCACACTCAACACAGGTATGTGCTCCTGGCTTTCACCCCGCTCTCTGTACTCTGTACTCACACTCAACACAGGTATGTGCTCCTGGCTTTCACCCCGCTCTCTGTACTCTGTACTCACACTCAACACAGGTATGTGCTCCTGGCTTTCACCCCGCTCTCTGTACTCTGTACTCACACTCAACACAGGTATGTGCTCCTGGCTTTCACCCCGCTCTCTGTACTCTGTACTCACACTCAACACAGGTATGTGCTCCTGGCTTTCACCCCGCTCTCTGTACTCTGTACTCACACTCAACACAGGTATGTGCTCCTGGCTTTCACCCCGCTCTCTGTACTCTGTCTCACACTCAACACAGGTATGTGCTCCTGGCTTTCACCCCGCTCTCTGTACTCTGTACTCACACTCAACACAGGTATGTGCTCCTGGCTTTCACCCCTGCTCTCTGTACTCTGTCTCACACTCAACACAGGTATGTGCTCCTGGCTTTCACCCAGCTCTCTGTACTCTGTCTCACACTCAACACAGGTATGTGCTCCTGGCTTTCACCCCGCTCTCTGTACTCTGTACTCACACTCAACACAGGTATGTGCTCCTGGCTTTCACCCCGCTCTCTGTACTCTGTCTCACACTCAACACAGGTATGTGCTCCTGGCTTTCACCCCGCTCTCTGTACTCTGTACTCACACTCAACACAGGTATGTGCTCCTGGCTTTCACCCCGCTCTCTGTACTCTGTACTCACACTCAACACAGGTATGTGCTCCTGGCTTTCACCCCGCTCTCTGTACTCTGTACTCACACTCAACACAGGTATGTGCTCCTGGCTTTCACCCCGCTCTCTGTACTCTGTCTCACACTCAACACAGGTATGTGCTCCTGGCTTTCACCCCGCTCTCTGTACTCTGTACTCACACTCAACACAGGTATGTGCTCCTGGCTTTCACCCCGCTCTCTGTACTCTGTACTCACACTCAACACAGGTATGTGCTCCTGGCTTTCACCCCGCTCTCTGTACTCTGTACTCACACTCAACACAGGTATGTGCTCCTGGCTTTCACCCCGCTCTCTGTACTCTGTCTCACACTCAACACAGGTATGTGCTCCTGGCTTTCACCCCGCTCTCTGTACTCTGTACTCACACTCAACACAGGTATGTGCTCCTGGCTTTCACCCTGCTCTCTGTACTCTGTCTCACACTCAACACAGGTATGTGCTCCTGGCTTTCACCCAGCTCTCTGTACTCTGTACTCACACTCAACACAGGTATGTGCTCCTGGCTTTCATATTTATCCACTACTGTAACCCGTGGCTGGGAGGGAAAGCTGGCACCGTCAAAGGCCAAAGGTCACGCCTGGGGCTCATTAGAGCGGCAAGTGCCGGAGTGCGATTGGACGGCTTTGAGCCCTAAATTCTACAGGGCTGCTTTCCCTTCGTTTATGAGGAGGTGAATGTGCAAGAGAACGAAAAATATCAGCCCCCCCTCCCTCTTTCTCCCCCTACCCCCCATCTCATTCCTTCACTTGTTTTTCTTTCTTCTGTCCTCGGCGCCCTCCCTTTCTCTCGATCCCTCGTGCGCTCCGGCTCCCTCCTGAGCTCCTATCTCAGCAGATCTGGGGCCAACCTGAGTGCGGCCATGCCCTACCTCTCACACCACGCTGCCTGTTTCACATTGCCGGCATTTTTACACTTTGCATTTATCTAACCCCTTACACTGATAACAGGCGGCAGCGCCTACACAATCCTCCGTGCTTACGGTGACCTGGTGTCCACACCACGCTGGAACATAACAGAACACATTCTGAGAACATAAAACCTCTAGCAAGAACCAGGCAGGGCTGAGTGACCTGAGGGCCCAGAACCAGCACTTTCATCCTGCACTTCCCACTGGGCGAGATACCGCAACAATAATTATGCAAAGCAATAATGGCCATCGCCACCATGTGGGGTATTGCCCTTCTTTTCCTCTTTTTTTTTTCTTTAATAATAGGTGATGCGGTAGTAAACATCGGAACTTCAGAGGCAGTGTGAAATTCTTCTGGGGAAAAAACATCACCATTGATTCTGTGTTGATAAGACGGCCAATCAGCAGCTTCCATGTGACTGACAAAAACCATCACATGATCACATGGAAGCTGTACTGATTGGCTGTCTTGTCAACACCCAATATATATCAGTGGTGATGTTTTTCACGCCACCTACTGTACTCTCCCGGTTGGTGCTTTGTCATAAGTGGGGCAGTACAGTAGGCACACACACAGGGTGGTGTAGGTGCTTTGTCATGATTGGGGCAGTACAGTAAGGCACACACAGACAGGGTGGTGTAGGTGCTTTGTCATGATTGGGGCAGTACAGTAGGCACACACACAGGGTGGTGTAGGTGCTTTGTCATGATTGGGGCAGTACAGTAGGCACACACAGACAGGGTGGTGTAGGTGCTTTGTCATGATTGGGGCAGTACAGTAGGCCACACACAGACAGGGTAGTGTAGGTGATTTGTCATGATTGGGGCAGTACAGTAGGCACACACAGGGTGGTGTAGGTGCTTTGTCATGATTGGGGCAGTACAGTAGGCACACACAGACAGGGTGGTGTAGGTGATTTGTCATGATTGGGGCAGTACAGTAGGCACACACAGACAGGGTGGTGTAGGTGCTTTGTCATGATTGGGGCAGTACAGTAGGCACACACAGACAGGGTAGTGTAGGTGATTTGTCATGATTGGGGCAGTACAGTAGGCACACACAGGGTGGTGTAGGTGCTTTGTCATGACTGGGGCAGTACAGTAGGCACACCCAGGGTGGTGTAGGTGCTTTGTCATGATTGGGGCAGTACAGTAGGCACACACACAGGGTGGTGTAGGTGCTTTGTCATGATTGGGGCAGTACAGTAGGCACACACAGACAGGGTGGTGTAGGTGCTTTGTCATGATTGGGGCAGTACAGTAGGCACACACAGACAGGGTGGTGTAGGTGCTTTGTCATGATTGGGGCAGTACAGTAGGCACACACACAGGGTGGTGTAGGTGCTTTGTCATGATTGGGGCAGTACAGTAGGCACACACACAGGGTGGTGTAGGTGCTTTGTCATGATTGGGGCAGTACAGTAGGCACACACAGACAGGGTGGTGTAGGTGCTTTGTCATGATTGGGGCAGTACAGTAGGCACACACAGACAGGGTGGTGTAGGTGCTTTGTCATGATTGGGGCAGTACAGTAGGCACACACAGACAGGGTGGTGTAGGTGCTTTGTCATGACTGGGGCAGTACAGTAGGCACACACAGGGTGGTGTAGGTGCTTTGTCATGATTGGGGCAGTACAGTAGGCACACACAGGGTGGTGTAGGTGCTTTGTCATGATTGGGGCAGTACAGTAGGCACACACAGGGTGGTGTAGATGCTTTGTCATGATTGGGGCAGTACAGTAGGCACACACAGACAGGGTGGTGTAGGTGCTTTGCCATGATTGGGGCAGTACAGTAGGCACACACACAGGGTGGTGTAGGTGCTTTGCCATGATTGGGGCAGTACAGTAGGCACACACACAGGGTGGTGTAGGTGCTTTGTCATGACTGGGGCAGTACAGTAGGCACACACAGGGTGGTGTAGGTGCTTTGTCATGATTGGGGCAGTACAGTAGGCACACACAGGGTGGTGTAGGTGCTTTGTCATGATTGGGGCAGTACAGTAGGCACACCCAGTGTAGTGTAGGTGCTTTGTCATGATTGGGGCAGTACAGTAGGCACACACAGACAGGGTGGTGTAGGTGCTTTGCCATGATTGGGGCAGTACAGTAGGCACACACACAGGGTGGTGTAGGTGCTTTGTCATGATTGGGGCAGTACAGTAGGCACACACAGACAGGGTAGTGTAGGTGCTTTGTCATGATTGGGGCAGTACAGTAGGCACACACCCAGTGTAGTGTAGGTGCTTTGTCATGATTGGGGCAGTACAGTAGGCACACACACAGGGTGGTGTAGGTGCTTTGTTTGTCATGATTGGGGCAGTACAGTAGGCACACACAGACAGGGTGGTGTAGGTGCTTTGCCATGATTGGGGCAGTACAGTAGGCACACACACAGGGTGGTGTAGGTGCTTTGTCATGATTGGGGCAGTACAGTAGGCACACACAGACAGGGTAGTGTAGGTGCTTTGTCATGATTGGGGCAGTACAGTAGACACACACACAGGGTGGTGCAGCTCACTGTGGGTTTCACTGCTCGCATGCTCACGTTCACAGACCCTCAGCTGTAAAACACAGACGTACAATTTCTACATGAATACAGAAACAAAAACCATGTGGTTGCGCACACATGCACACAAAATAAAAAAAATGTGGCAGCAAGCACACAACCCTCACTTCTTGAGCGACGAGGAGATGTAAATCTTAATTTCTGTAGCGAACGAAATAAACATTGTAAAGTACATGTGATTGGTTTAAGGCTGCAGCAGACAAAATGAACGATGTCGAGTTTAGTGAAACGAAAGAACAGAATAAGACACAGGTGTCTTATTGTAGGCAATCTGAATGTCATCAAAGACCATTCTGCTCACTTTCAGTTGGGAGAAACGTTGGCTCATTGCCCCCCCCCCCCCCCCCCCCCCCCCCCCCTTACGGCACCCCTACATGCACAAACACACACATACACACACAAACACACACACAATGAAAAGCACTAAATAAAATGACTGCCACATAAACACAGGTCCGCAGACTACCATTCATCCAGGTGGGAGAAGCACAGAGGGACAATCCGGTCTGACATTAACCTTTACAAATGCACTGATCCAAGCACATTTGCAGTGTGCAACTGCATCCTCCATCACCATTTGGCTTGTATTAGAATGCCACACAAAGAAGGACCCCAATAAAATCATCCTATGTCCTCTGACAAGGAACGAGCAAACAGAGAGCACAACCAGTGCCCTGAAATATTTCCTGTGGCCTGCTGATTCTTGTGCACTGCTGGTTGGGGAATTCCATAGAAGAAAGAGTAACAAGATGGTTCTGGAATCTTGGTTGAGCATGAGTGAGTCACTCAGTTACACAGCGACTCATACACTGGGACTCAGTCTTTCAGTCATTCCTGCTCATCTAGAACACCCAAAAAGCTGACATCTCTGATAAAGAGTGTCAGAGTCTGGCCAGGGCCCTGATTGCACCTTATTGTTATGGTGTCTGGAACCCCATGTACCTACTTGTGCAACCTGGTGAGGGGACGGGGTCGCATCCTGTTTGACTTGCTCTATATTGGCTTGGTCAAAGTAAATATCTCTCCCATTCATTAGTCTATTTGTTAGCAAGCCACTATCTCTGTTCTCTCTCACCAGACACTTGAAATCTACAAACATCATAAAACACTCCCAGGAATTCAAACAAGCACAAGCGGAGAGAGCCAGAGACAATGACACACTCACAGTCTGACAATCCTCTATCCCCGCCCAGTCAAATACCCCCAAATCACCAAGGTCAAATGAAAGAATAAACGTTCTACATCCACAAATGTGAGAGGAATTTGAAAATCACAGCCACCATGAAGAACACCAAATGGCGTTAGGGTGAATCCGAATTTACCAAATACACCACCGCAAATCTACCAAATACACCACAACACCTTGTTGCATGAAGGAACCTTCAGAGCCTATTATGTTTCACACATCAGTAATGAACTTGCAGCTGGAAATTCAGAGAAAATATCACTGAATTTGAATGCCTGCTAAAATATGAAGTGAACAGAGCTGAGTTGAAGTCATGCAGTCCTTAAGCACTGGAGCTACCTGCCTTTGCCCTGGGGCTTTCTACCAAATGACAGGGTGGCACTTGACCAAGACACAGCACAGCACAGGCCAACAGGACGTAAGGAGTCTCTGACCTGCGAATATACGCAGACGTTTATGGCGCGGTGGAGGGCCCAGCCCCCGAGACTCCACCGCCGCAGTCATCCTCATCGTCGCAGTCGCCACTCTCCGGGTCCTCTCCCTCCTCATAGCCTCCTCGCTCCGCGGCTCGCCCTCCTGGTCGCGCACGCCACCGCCTCACGGGAGCCGTCGCCATTCGCAGCAGCTGAGTGAGAGAGAGAGACGACCGTTCGGGTAACTCAGCACAGCGCTTTAAGCTCTAATTTCTACTTCGTCGTACGCCCTTACGACAAGTGGCGAATGACGAAAATGACGTATTTCCAACTGAAAAAACTGTCGCTCGACACCTCTTCTCAGTATCGCGCACCTCTAGGATGTTATGTCACAGACACCATCATACTTTGTCGAACAGTCTGACTGGACAGCCAGATGGAACACATAAATTCATTGTCATGGATACATTTTAAAAGTTATTCCACCTCCGCAATTTCAATAATTTCACAGAGTGCTGCCAAGTAGCCTATTAGAAAAGTAAACAAATGGTCAGAGGTTTTCATTTCGTTACCATAAAGGCAATCGAACCCTCTTGGCAGATGGTCGCCCGAAGTATAAATTCCAAACGTCGTGCGACGCCTTCATTTTTGTCATTCGACACTTGTCGTAAGGGCGTACGACGAAGTATAAATTAGGCTTTACTCCCAGGGAATCTGGATCAGAAACAAGACCAGCTTAAATGTTAACAACAGAAATGCTGTACAAGCACGTACGGAGAGCAGCTCATTTCTGAAATTGCGTTATGTTTTACAAGCTGAAGCCTTTTTTGCCACGCAGTGAGCATGTACCATTTCCTGTTGGAAACAGACTCGTCTGGGCCAACATTGTGGTCGTACTAACTTACAGGGCACAAACAACCTCAATCACATTAAAATACATGGCAATGCAAGGCAAACACAGCCATGTGTCTTTAGCCATGTGCATAATAACATATTCAACAAGGTGAAGACTAAAAGAGGAAATGCCTCGGAGCAGAGGAAACATGTTTGCCTGCAATAGGAATTAAACTGCCAAAGTCTCCATTCCTCTCTGAAGTCAATACTTATCATAGCAATGGCTTCCAAACCACACTGACAAGAAGGGGTGATGAGTCCCACAACTTATAGGTCCTGCTGCTGGCTTAAAAATATCATCTTAACGGATGAGAAACAATAACTCTCGACAGTCACAGATGGGAATGTGTATGTGCGCACTGTTTACATGCGACCGCCGCTTTAATTAATCACGTTGACATCGACCCCATCTCTCTGCCAGGGTGAAGGAGAACTGCGCGCTGAAAAACAACAGCCCCCCTCCCTTTCAAATATTTTAACAAATATTTGCATCGAAGGAGCCAGGAAGAACAAGCAGCCAGGCAAAGCTTCTGTAACGTGTCTATCCAGGCCCTCCCTTTTTCTTTCCGCCTTTAATCATCCCCCTCTTTTCTTCACTTCCTTCCTCATGTGCTTTCTGTTGTTGCTGTTTGGTTGTTTGTCTAATCAGGAAAATTGGGTTCAGATGGGCCTCGATTTGGACAGCTGTGCTGAGAACGAAGCCGCATCCGTAAAAAGCCCTTTGAATCTGAAACTGGCTCACCGCTTTGACACAAACTGGACTCAAACTGGGGGGAGGAAACAGCTTGAAGGGTGTACAATGGAAGATTACACAGGCAATGGTGCTTTGTGGAAAGGTTATGTTCAAAATAGAATGGAAAGGCCTCATGTTCTTGGTTTTAGACTTTTTGTCCTTGTACTGATTCAATATTCTTTTTAACATATGCCTTGTCAAAGAGGAGTGCATTGGAGCTCTTGTCTATTTTGACAAGATTGCGTATTTTTACATTTGAAATAAATGCACTTCCCAGGAGAGGAAAACACCAATTGACTTTACTCTCAGTATATAATGACTGCACAGTTCTGTCCTATATGTGCCCCTATGGAAAAAGAATGCAGTATATTGTAAATATATCAAAATTATCTTCATAATATATTTAAAATATACTGTCAGGGTCCCCCTCTCCTTCTCAAAAGTTTTAGACTCCTTCTCCTTCTCAAAAGTGTGTGTACACACACACACACACAAACTGGAACACTGAACACGTGTGTGTGTGTGTGTGTGTGTAATGATACACAGGGACACTGGAACACTGAACACATATGTGTGTGTGTGTGTGTGCGTGTGTGTGTGTGTGTAATGAGACACAGGGACACTGGAACACTGAACACGTGTGTGTGTGTGTGTGTAATGATACACAGAGACACTGGAATACTGAGCACATATGTGCGTGTGTGTGTGTGTGTGTAATGATACACAGGGACGCTAGAACACTAAACACGTGTGTGTGTAATGGTTACACAGGGAAATTTTGGGACTCTGGCTTTGTGATCATGGGACTGTGCCCTCGGCTGAGTCACGTTCACAATTAACACTCCAGATCAACTGAGGCACAATGGAGTGTCTGTCCCCTTCTTCATGTGACTCTGAGATGAACACACAGACACAGACTGCTTGATCGATCAGGCACCAGTTTGGGCAGGAACACCCCCCTCTTTTGAGAAGGAAAGGGGGACCCTGATTTAGTACACACAAACACTGAGGTGATTGTAAATGGCTGATCCATCTGCGTTTAATTGACGGTTCCAAGACAATGGGCCAATCAAGTGCGCAGGTGACCTAAAACCATCTACTAATCGGGATCAAAGGAACGTACATGGGGTTCCATCGCATCAGTGACTTTTGACCATAAAACCCATCAAACTTTACCAACTTAGCTCTGATGGCAAAACTGTACCAGTCGCACCACTGAGACCCGGACGGACTTTGTAACGTATCCCAACCCAGATCTCGCCAGATCACCGAGTTGGCTTGCCATCGTCCAAAAAATAAACCGACACCCAAGTGGAGACCTGTACACGTCCATGTCGCCCTGATTGGAACCCCGTTGCAACCCCGACTTCAGTGAAGAAGTCTTCCAGGAGTCCACACACCTGCCGGGACCTTGGACCAGATGACGTCACTTAATGGAATCGGGACTGGCCTTCCCCTTGTTACTGTGAAGAATTGAAACCCATTTTCTTTAGCACTGACATTAATAGGCTAGCATAAAACTTGTAATACACATTTGGGAAATTTTACTGCTGGTTTTTATTGTTGTAGTTTGTTTAGCTATGCGTATGTCGGTCGGGAATAGCCCATTTCCCTGACCGTGTAGTTTTACACTGTTAAAACTTTATCTTTATGAGAGGGACGAAACAAACTAACCACATAGTCTAGTTTAGCGTGCCACTAACCCATAACATGAACAAACATTCGTTAATGGTAAGACTGTTACCTCCTATATTTAGCCATCACAGAATTATCATTTCCTCTGATTAAGATTAAGTCATGCTAGAATATCATTCCTCATATTATGCAAATTTGTAACATTCCACTCCCATCCTATTGTTTCTCCGTGTTTTCCCTCTCCCCCTGTTTCGTGTTTGTCTCTCCATTGTCCGTTTTCCCCCGTGCTGCAGGTTGGGCGTGTTTTCCCGTTTGTATCACTCTGTTTCACTGCTCCTTTCTCAGCCTATCCCATTCCGCCGTTTTGCATGCATTCCTCACTCTCCGCTCTGTTCAATCACTCTCGCATACATTCGCACGCGGTTCCTAATTGATTCCAATTAATGTTTGCATTTAGTCACCAGGTGTTTTCTGTCTTGTGTCAGTTCGTTAATGCTCTTTGTCTGAAACCTCTGGTCCTGTCTGGTTCCCTGTCTAGTTGCTACTTTAAACAGTTTAGTTCTGTGTCGGCGTTTAATCGCCCTGCTCTTCAGTCTAGTCGAAGTCTGATCAGTCTGGAACAGCACTACCCGCTGTTCATTGTTTCGTCTCACTATACTAACTTTGTCTGCTTCAGTCTGCCAGCCTGCAGTCATCTGTAATCCCTGCCTGTGTTGCGGTTTCCCTGCCTCCCACCTGACGTGTGTGCATGCAGCTTGGGCTTCTGCTATTCCACCCTGCGGCAGTGCCCGCTTACAGCCAGTGTTGCGGAGCTGTTGATGTGCTGTCGCTCCTGCCTCTGCTGTCGCTGCTGCCGCCCTGCTGTTGCCGTGCTGCTACTGCCGCTGCCCTGCTGCCACGCCTGCGTCCTGCCTGGACTCCGCTCCACTGTCCTGCTCTACCGCTCCCGCTCCTGCTCATCCCCTGCTCCAACCAACCTGGTTGCCTGTCTCCATAACCATCCCTGGCTTTCCCTGCTCCCACTGCTCCCGCATCTTCATACCTGGACTGTCTGTATTAAATGTTCTCCCTATGCTTCAGGAGTATTGGTCGAAGCAGTAATTTATTGGATGCTTAGCGGTCCCACTCTGTCTGTCAAGTCTGTCTATTTGAAGTCCAGTTCCGGCTTGGAACTTTAACTCCTTTTGCCTTTCTCCCCATGCTCAGGACCACCCTGATCATAAATAAATATTGAGTTTTGGCATTCCTGTCTAAGAGTCGTGCATTTGGGTCCAGTCCACTTCCGGGGTCGTAATACAAATTATTGTTTCTATTATTCATATATTCCTAATCGTAGCCAATAAAACATATGTCATGTTTCCAAACCGTTGTCGCGTCTACGTAATTTCACTAAGTTGGCTCCACTGACGTATAGAAACTTAATTTGTTCTGAATAAAACTGATCAAACCTCACTACATGTGCATATTACCGAGGTCTGCTTCAATTCTGTTAATTGGGATATTTATTTATGTGCAATCCAGAACAAACATCCTAACCTTTTACTCTTGTTAGGTTTCTGCATTCTATCTTTGTTTGTACATTTATGTTTCTTATTGTGAGCTAGTTTGTTTATTCTTATTTAGGTTCTTTATCATTTTTCTTATCTTGCATTTATTTTCATTTATGGTTTCACTGTTCCGTGTTTGTATTACTGTCACTCCCCAGTCTTCGTTACACTATTCGGGAGACTTTGGTGATTTCGGGTTTCGCTGTATTTCCACTCATTTACTTCCTTCTTTACTAATTACCCTTGTTTATAATACTAATCTACTAATCACTACTAACTGCTTAGAATTAGGTTTCTTATTAATACACTAATGACTAACTTGTAAATAATACTAATCAACTAATTTACTAAGGTCAGGAAATTAGAGTTTCTACTAACCTACTAATTTACTAATGCAATCTCAGTTTCCATCTGCACCTGTCTTTCGTTTCTTCTATCTCTGAATATCTTACTGTGATTCCCTACTCGCTTCACCTGCATCTGATTTCCGCATTCCTCAAGCTCGTTGTGTGCACGGGTCTTCTTCGACCCAGGTCATATATAGTCTATGTTATGTGCTAGTCCGGTCCGCGTCTTATGTATCCCCTCGTAATTGCATTATCAGCTTCCCTTATCGTTTCATTGTGCTCACCTGTGAGCAATCTCCCCTCCCCGCCTCTGCACACCTGATTCCCATTATGTCTGTCTCCCTCTGTCTATATAACCCTGTTATTTCAGTCTTTCTTCGTGAGTTCCTCACTGTTGGTTTGTGTCTGTAGTCTATGTTATTTTTCCGAGTACCCGCCCTAGTTGTCTGTTTGGTTTTTGAGTTTCTGTCTCCAAGTTTTTGTTATCCCTAGGCTTTGTTATCCCTAGTCTTTCTCCTGTTATTTTATTTTTGTATTCTGCCTTTGTTTTTTGTTTTTTTTGTTCCTCTTTACGCCTCCCTGGTTTTTTGACTTCTGCCTGTGTTCTCGTGACCCTGATTTTGGATTCTGTTTTTGTGCCTCTGCTGTGCCTTCCCAGTTCCGACCCCAGCCTGTTCTGTGACTACTCTTTTGGACTGTTTTTGTACCATGGCCTGTCTTCCCGGTTTTCGACCCTGCCTGTTTGTACTACGGATTGCTGCCTTGCCCCTTTATTAAACTTTGGTTTTTTGACTTTCCTATTTTCCACCTACACGAACAACTCTTGTAAAATACATAATAACTGTATTATTATGAATACATAATTCATGGTTAGCAGCCTTTGCTGTTTCGCCGTTTGGTTTTCTTTTTGGCGTCGTCAGGACGCTCTATCGGATTTTTTCCGCCTCTGTCCCGGTGTTTGTATCTCGCCCGGCAATTATTCTTTGCACCTGTTTCAGGTTTCCTGCCTGTTCTAAATAGCCCAGGACTTCTGCATTTCGACACTGATATTGTCTTTGCTATGTTGACAACGAAGTCGGTAAGGTATAGGAAATTCGGTCGCTGTATTTCTGGTTCGTACGAATAGGAAACGCAGCAAGTCTGGTTAAAGAAACTAGGATTAGATTGGTTCTCTTTTCTTATCCTTATTCTTTTTACCTGTTACCCTTTGTTTTCAAGCTCTTTTGCCTATAAATTTTTGGTTTTAGGTTTTATTTTCTGGTCTTTTCTTTCACTTGTTTTTTTGAGTTTTTGCTTTGCTCCTGTTACACCTAGTGATGTAGTGTGTGAGGTTCTTGTTATTTATTCTCACTGTTAATTGAGAGATGCCTGTTTTTGAGGTTGCTTTGATTTGCCTTGTGCTAGGGAAGTTTTGCTCCCGTTCTTTTGTTTATCTCCTCTCTGGTGCGGTTCTTCCGCTTTTGTGGCGTATCTTTGTAGATTTCTAGAATCCTTATTGGTCGCATCTGGTTCTCCGAACCTTACTCTAACCCTCAAGTCCATAAAACAATCACGATTATTTCCCATAGCATGGAATTTCAATAACAATTTGACTTGCGCAACACCCAGTGTATATTCTGATTTCATAAATATTTTTATTTTTGGTTACATTTGGAAGAGAAATGTTTACACTCAAAAAAAAAAAAAAAAATGGCCAGTGGGAGACCAATTCATTGAACTAGAGCCGTTTAAATATTCATCTGATTAAGCACTAGGATTGCTAAACAATTCTTTTCATAGTTGTTTGGTTAACTGCTTCCCTTACACAAACATTGTAAATAAAAATCAAACTTGACTTTATATGTAAAATTATTGGGATACAAAGAACATGAAAGATGGGATATAGACATAGAAAGATGAAATTTCCCAATTGAGTCAGCACCAGGCTAACACTGAATGGACTGGTACTTTTTTAAAATTTTAAATAATATATAGAACCTATCTAATGAATGTAAATACATGTTTCAAGTAGTTCCACCTGGTGGAACAGGATTCTGTCACTCAAAAGTAATGCCGCCCCACACAAAGTCTGAAAGATAAACATTAACATTCAAAGATAAACGTTTCCTTTTAATTAAGTAAAATTTCATGTATTTTAAAGAGATATAGTACTGGCACAAGATGTTGAGGTTCCTTCCTGTTCATCCTTGCCAGGCAGTGTGGCAAGATCCTGAACTGGGGTCTGGCAATCACGGTCACCATGGACACAAAGATGAGAGGTACTCAAAATCCAAAGAAGATTTGTTGCACATCTCTTGTTCCATCTGTGTCAGGTGGAGCATCTGCAGGACTGGAGGCAATAGTGACAGGGTTCTCCAACCTGCCTCTTGGACACACACAAATACTCACACCTCCTGCCCCAGTACTAGCTCCAGGTTCTTTGCTGGCCACAGAGATGTTTTTTTTTGTTTTTGCGGTCCCTACATTTAGGGCACTGTGGAGCAACGCAGAGCATATGGGCATACCAAAAATAATCACTACCACAAAAGAGGAAAAACCTCAGCTATGCAGTCCGGGAATCTCGGACTGTATAACAGGGAGAAGGGAAGGATGAGAAAAGCATAGCGGAAACTGACAAAAATAACATGTTTGGAGAAACGAGGAACACAAATTGAAAACGTCTCTCTCGGCTGCTGCGAAAAACATGTGGATACAATTGACCTTTTGTGTCCTTAAATAAAGTTAACAAAAAAAAAAGAACAAAAATTTCAACCACACAAAGACTTTGGATTCAGGTTATTACCAGACCACATTGGAAGCCGTTGCTGAAAATGGGATATGCAGTAATTGTGGCGATGTGACCACTGGAGACACACAGCTTGCCTCGTCCTCTTCCATAAAACACAGGGAGCAGGTGGGGAAATCCCACAGTGAGAAGAGCCAGCCTGTGACGTACCCCTATCCACATCAGTCTAAACAGAAGCACATGAACCACAAGCACGGCAAACACAGTCCAAACCTGCAGTGTTCAACTTTGTAGCACAGGAAAGAATGCAACTATGTGGAATGGGACCAATGCACCACTGAGGTTCAGGGAAGCCACATTTTGCTATTTGTTTTCCATTACCCTTCATCAAAGGAGACCTGTCATTTGATAATCTACGGCATACCAAACCGATAGCCTTTCACATGGGCCGTCCAAGTCGTATGCTGTGAGCCCAGAGCCCGAATGGCTTCTCACCTCTTCCCCCCGCGTCTGTCAGCCGAAACCACAGCGTTAAGCGATTAGACGAGAGAGGAGAGGCGGACAAGCGCAGGAAACTCATGCAGATGCACAGGAAGAATGAACCGCGGAGTCGATGAGGATGTGAAGTGTGTGTGAGGGCATGGGAAAGGCCCCGGGGGGAAGACCCAGAGCCGGAGGGCGCCCTCTGTCTGCGGGGTGACAGGGTGCAGGCTTGCAAGACAGGGCCCTTTGTTTTTATTTCCACCATGCTGCCTGACCAAACCAGCGGCTACTCCCAGGAATAAGGGGCATGTCTGGGCATGTACAGGCTGCACTGGCTCGCCCATGCTTCTGGGTCCCGGGGACTAGAGCCCAGGGCAAAAGTCAGTGGGTGTTGGTGATAATGGTGGCAGAAGAAATACAGACACACGTTGATGAAAGGTTGGGTGCTGTACCACAGAAAAATCTATAAAAGTATAACAGCCATGAACTGCAGACTGCTGGATTTAACCATTAGGCACCCTTGATGACTGAAGTATATATATGTATATATATACAGTGCCCTCCACAATTATTGGCACCCCTGGTAAAGATGAGTAAAAAGGGATGTAAAAAATTCACCTTTTGGTGAATTAGCTTAATCTCACAATGAAAAAATGAGAAAAATCCAACCTTTAATAGAAGTAAATTTATTCTGAGAAAAAAAGATCCCTCATCAAGAAATTATTATTTTTAACAAAACCACGTGTGCCACAATTATTGGCACCCCTAGAAATTGTTATGAACAAAATGTAACTGAAGCATTTTTCCATTGGCATGGAGTGGTTTATATCTCTTAAAAAATCAAACCATTATGTACACATCCGCCATATAATATAGTTCCTCTGGTAAAGGCAGATGGCACTAGAGTTCAGATTCTACAGAGTTGTTCCACCATTAGCTGTTGTTAGTTACTGTTTTTGTTATTAATATTTCTCTTTTAAAATATTTTAACTTTAAAAAAAAAAAACATTAACATGTCCATATAACCATTAACAAATTTAGCAAACCAATCAGCTAGCCAGCCAATACATTTTGAAAAGACATTTAAAAATGAAAAGATAAGTAACTTACTATAGGCTAACATTTATGTTAGCTCTGTCCTACCTAGTGCTAGCTAGGTTCTAACGTAACTTAGGCTACATAACTAACGTTAGATACTTATAACTTACAAGACTTAACGTTAGCCAGCTATCTGACAAACTGGTCATTTTTAGTTTCCAAAATTAAATGGATAATTGCCATTTATTGTAAAATTGTCATGGTTTTTAAACGTTTCACTATGCGGTCGTTTTCCTCAGTGGCCACGCGAGGGCGCTGCCCTTTTGGTAGATGCTTGCTCCGCCCTGCTGAGTGGGCGGAGCTTCTGTTAGCGTTTACACCTGTTCGTGGTCACTGAGAGCTATTTAAGCCTTCCGTTTTCTTCTATCGGGGCTTCGACATTAATTGTTCATTGTTTTGTACTGTGGTGTATTGTTGGCTGTGAGTTCTCGTACCATTTTGGCTACTCGCCTACTTTTAACGTCTCTTTGTTGAGGCAGGGCTTATTTCTTACTGGCTTGGTAGTTCCTTATCTCGTAGAAGTTTGGGACCGTAAATCTCTGCTCTATTTCGCCTTGTTGTGCTTTTTCTCCGTGTATGGAGATTTGGGCGATTCTGTTCGGGACAGTAGTTCTGTTCGCCCTTCGGCACATGTCTTCCCATAGGGTGATCGGGCGTTTTCGCTTCTACTTAGTTTCTTAGCTCGTAGAAGTATAGAGTAGCAGTTTCTCTGGTCCATTTTTCGCCTTTTGATTGGTTTTCTTACTGAGAGACCTGGCGTTTTAGCTTCTACTCATTTCCGGGTTAGGGTGAGCCAGTTAGTAGCTTCGGTACGTTTATTCCCTGTTTTGTCTCCTTCTCGTGGACTACGTTCCCCTTTGTTGTGAGTCAGGGTTATTCTTATTATATTGAGGCAGTGCTTGCTATTAAGTTTGCGTAGGTCTTTTGTTGCAGCCGTCCTGTACGCCCTTTCTACCTGCGGGACGATTTTGTTTGGAACTGTTGTTCTGTTTCGTTCTCCGGGTGTGTGTCTCCTTATATGGAGCTTGGGCGATGTTGTGGACATGTTTGTGTGTGACTGCGTGTTTCTTAAAATAGCCTCGGAACGTTAGCTCTCTGTTCCATTTCGCCTCGTTACATATTTCTTTACTGAGAGGCTAGGGCTTTTGTTTTCAATTAAGCTTGCGTTAGTCATTATGGATAGTAAAGTTATGGGACAACGGTGCTCCGTCGGCTCACCTGTAAAATGTTTCTTCCCCCTGGGAGATCGGGTGTTTACCTCTTTATTTTCTCATTTGATTGCTAGCCTATGAAACTAGCCCTGGAACGTTGGATCTGTTCCTTTCGCCTCCTCAGTTTCTATCGTATTATTTTGCAGTGTTTGTTGACTGTGTTTTATGTTTGTCTTTACGCTACTCGCCCGTTCTTATGTATCTCGTTTCCGAGACAGGGCGCGTATTTATTTCTGGCTGTTCATATCCCTGTCCTTGCGCTCTACTTGGCGTTTGACAGTGAGCCGGTTAGTAGCATTTGTAGTGGTGTTCGTTTCTCGTTGTCTTGTCTCCTTCCCTTATCTGCGGGGTTTCCCGCCTTAGTGGCCTAAGGGCTTAATGAATCCCCTTGCTGCGTTTGGCTCCTCCCATGTCACACGTCACGCCCCATTACAAAAATGTGACACTGAAAAGGTTAAGTCCTTATTGTTGACACTCCGAAGTGGCGTTGATGATTGGGATGTAACATTACGCTAACGTTAGACTGGGGTCTTGTGGGATTGATCATAGGGGTAGACTATTTCACAAAATAGGATTACTGAGTTAGCTGGATAACTGCATTGAGTAAAAACCGGAACAGCTCTTTTTACTTCAGTCCATGTTCCAGATTGGGGAAGGTCCCGGGTTATACTCCATGTAGTTATCTAGCTAACTCAGTAACGTTTAATGCTGCTTTGTGAAATACCCCTGAGGTTGAGAACGCAGAAGCAGAATTTATGTTACTAGCAGTATCTAGCGGATCTGACAGCATCCAGCTCCAAGTTTGTTGGTGATAGACGGTCACCATAGCTTCGCAAGCTGCTTATGTCTCGAATGTTCAAATGGGGCTGAGTCAGAAGGTTCTCAACTGACCATAAACTTTGTTCCACTCCATCAATGTAAATGTCATTTGCCAATTGTTCAGCCATTGTTTTTTTCTGAGCAAATATATATTGGAACAAAGTGCAATGACAATTACAAATTGCAGGTTCATATTTATAAGGGGATAATATGTGTGTGGTTTAAAAACAACAAGGTGTCTTTATTAGAATGGCTTTGTTTGTCTTTGCTGTGAAAGCGGCTGATTGTTCCACTCGGGTTACAGCGAAAAATCCCCCCGTTTCCAGGGCAACCAGTGGTTCCCAAATCAGATCAAGTTCTGCTTGTTTGCTGCTGTTATCCCGAGGTTCCCAGAGTCATGTGGTGTGGTCTTCAAGCATCACCAGACCATCACTGTGCTCTCATGATCACGCCTACTGGGAGTACAACCTGAGCATAATCACACTCACTCACGCACGCACGCACACAAAAGTGTACAGTTATACGTTGCAGTACAGTGCATCATAACAATTACTCATGAAACTCAACATGTCATACATTATACACACTATACACATTGACACAGGACATTATAATGAAAGGAGAATAAAGACAGGACTGTGAATGAGTTCCCAGCACGAGCGAATGGGCAGAAAAGTCCTGTGTTTACTGTGTGGTCTCTCCCACAGGCACAGACAGGACAGAATGAGCAGTGACTCTCTGTGCTCCCCTGGTCCTGAGAAACATGCAGAAGAAAGAGAAACGAGGGTCACACAACCTTCACAGGAAGACGATGACCCAGGAGAGACAGGAAACAGGAAATGTGACCTCTGACCTCCAGTGGGGCTCCTGTTTCACTCCTGCATGACTGGCTGGGGACCCCAACAGACCACAGAACCCCTACAACCCCCCCAACCACCACCCCAACAACCATCCAATCCCCCACCAGCCTCCATTCTCTGAGGAACAGACTGGCTTGTGTCAGAACAGTCCTGGCCAAAAACTTAATTGAATGTGTTTAGGCAATTACTAAGTGCTGGTAGTGGAGAGGAGTGTGTGTAAGTGCTGGTGGTGGAGGTGTAAGTGCTGGGAGATGAGTGGAGGTGTGTCTAAGTGCTGGGGGATGTGTGGAGTTGTGTATCAGTGCTGGGAGATGTGTGGAGGTGTGTGTAAGTGCTGGGAGATGTGTGGAGGTGTGTGTATCAGTGCTAGGAGATGTGTGGAGGTGTGTATCAGTGCAGGGAGATGTGTGGAGGTGTGTGTAAGTGCTGGGAGATGTGTGGAGGTGTGTGTATCAGTGCTAGGAGATGTGTGGAGGTGTGTATCAGTGCTGGTGGATGTGTGGAGGTGTGTGTAAGTGCTGGGGGATGTGTGGAGTTGTGTATCAGTGCTGGGAGATGTGTGGAGGTGTGTATCCGTGCTTGGAGATGTGTGGAGGTGTGTCTAAGTGCTGGGAGATGTGTGGAGGTGTGTGTAAGTTCTGGGAGATGTGTGGAGGTGTGTGTATCAGTGCTAGGAGATGTGTGGAGGTGTGTATCAGTGCTAGGAGATGTGTGGAGGTGTGTGTAAGTGCTGGGAGATGTGTGGAGGTGTGTGTATCAGTGCTGGGAGATGTGTGGAGGTGTGTGTAAGTGCTGGGGGATGTGTGGAGTTGTGTGTAAGTGCTGGGAGATGTGTGGAGGTGTGTATCAGTGCTGGGATATGTGTGGAGGTGTGTGTAAGTGCTGGGAGATGTGTGGAGTTGTGTATCAGTGTTGGGAGATGTGTGGAGGTGTGTATCAGTCCTGGGAGATGTGTGGAGGTGTGTGTAAGTGCTGGAAGATGTGTGGAGGTGTGTATCAGTGCTGGAAGATGTGTGGAGGTGTGTGTAAGTGCTGGGAGATGTGTGGAGGTGTGCATCCGTGCTGGGAGATGTGTGGAGGTGTGTATCAGTGCTGGGATATGTGTGGAGGTGTGTATCAGTGCTAGGAGATGTGTGTAAGTGCTGGGAGATGTGTGGAGGTGTGCATCAGTGCTGGGAGATGTGTGGAGGTGTGTATCAGTGCTGGGATATGTGTGGAGGTGTGTATCAGTGCTAGGAGATGTGTGGAGGTGTGTGTAAGTGCTAGGAGATGTGTGGAGGTGTGTATCAGTGCTGGGATATGTGTGGAGGTGTGTATCAGTGCTAGGTGATGTGTGAAGGTGTGGGTAAGTGCTAGGAGATGTGTGGAGGTGTGTATCAGTGCTGGGAGATGTGTGGAGGTGTGTGTAAGTGCTAGGAGATGTGTGGAGGTGTGTATCAGTGCTGGGAGATGTGTGGAGGTGTGTGTAAGTGCTGGGAGATATGTGGAGGTGTGTATCAGTGCTGGGAGATGTGTGCAGATGTGTGTAAGTGCTGGAAGATGTGTGGAGGTGTGTATCAGTGCTGGAAGATGTGTGGAGGTGTGTATCAGTGCTGGAAGATGTGTGGAGGTGTGTGTAAGTGCTGGGAGATGTGTGGAGGTGTGCATCAGTGCTGGGATATGTGTGGAGGTGTGTATCAGTGCTGGGATATGTGTGGAGGTGTGTATCAGTGCTAGGAGATGTGTGGAGGTGTGGGTAAGTGCTGGGAGATGTGTGGAGGTGTGTGTAAGTGCTGGGAGATGTGTGGAGGTGTGTAACAGTGCTGGGAGATGTGTGGAGGTGTGTGTAAGTGCTGAGAGTGTGTAAGTGCTGGGAGATGTGTGGAGTTGTGTATTAGTGCTGGGATATGTGTGGAGGTGTGTGTAAGTGCTGGGAGATGTGTGGAGGTGTGTATCAGTGCTGGGAGATGTGTGGAGGTGTGTGTAAGTGCTGGGGGATGTGTGGAGTTGTGTATCAGTGCTGGGAGATGTGTGGAGGTGTGTATCAGTGCTGGGAGATGTGTGGAGGTGTGTGTAAGTGCTGGGAGATGTGTGGAGTTGTGTATCAGTGCTGGGATATGTGTGGAGGTGTGTGTAAGTGCTGGGAGATGTGTGGAGGTGTGTGTAAGTGCTGGGAGATGTGTGGAGGTGTGTGTAAGTGCTGGGAGATGTGTGGAGGTGTGTGTATCAGTGCTGGGAGATGTGTGGAGGTGTGTATCAGTGCTGGGATATGTGTGGAGGTGTGTATCAGTGCTAGGAGATGTGTGGAGGTGTGTGTAAGTGCTGGGAGATGTGTGGAGGTGTGTATCAGTGCTGGGAGATGTGTGGAGGTGTGTGTAAGTGCTGAGAGTGTGTAAGTGCTGGGAGATGTGTGGAGTTGTGTATCAGTGCTGGGATATGTGTGGAGATGTGTGTAAGTGCTGGGAGATGTGTGGAGGTGTGTGTAAGTGCTGGGAGATGTGTGGAGGTGTGTGTAAGTGCTGAGAGTGTGTAAGTGCTGGGAGATGTGTGGAGTTGTGTATCAGTGCTGGGATATGTGTGGAGGTGTGTATAAGTGCTGGGAGATGTGTGGAGGTATGTGTAAGTGCTGGGAGATGTGTGGAGGTGTGTGTATCAGTGCTGGGAGATGTGTGGAGGTGTGTGTAAGTGCTGGGAGATGTGTGGAGGTGTGCATCAGTGCTGGGAGATGTGTGGAGGTGTGTGTAAGTGCTGGGAGATGTGTGGAGGTGTGTATCAGTGCTGGGAGATGTGTGGAGGTGTGTGTATCAGTGCTGGGAGATGTGTGGAGGTGTGTATCAGTGCTAGGAGATGTGTGGAGGTGTGTATCAGTGCTGGGAGATGTGTGGAGGTGTGTGTAAGTGCTGGGAGATGTGTGGAGGTGTGTATCAGTGCTAGGAGATATGTGGAGGTGTGTATCAGTGCTGGGAGATGTGTGGAGGTGTGTATCAGTGCTAGGAGATGTGTGGAGGTGTGTGTAAGTGCTGGGAGATGTGTGGAGTTGTGTATCAGTGTTGGGAGATGTGTGGAGGTGTGTATCAGTGCTAGGAGATGTGTGGAGGTGTGTGTAAGTGCTGGGAGATGTGTGGAGGTGTGTGTAAGTGCTGGGAGATGTGTGGAGGTGTGTATCAGTGCTGGGATATGTGTGGAGGTGTGTATCAGTGCTAGGAGATGTGTGGAGGTGTGTGTAAGTGCTGGGAGATGTGTGGAGGTGTGTGTAAGTGCTGGGAGATGTGTGGAGGTGTGTATCAGTGCTGGGAGATGTGTGGAGGTGTGTGTAAGTGCTGGGAGATGTGTGGATGTGTGTGTATCAGTGCTAGGAGATGTGTGGAGTTGTGTATCAGTGCTGGGATATGTGTGGAGGTGTGTGTAAGTGCTGGGAGATGTGTGGAGGTGTGTGTAAGTGCTGGGAGATGTGTGGAGGTGTGCATCAGTGCTGGGATATGTGTGGAGGTGTGTATCAGTGCTGGGATATGTGTGGAGGTGTGTATCAGTGCTAGGAGATGTGTGGAGGTGTGGGTAAGTGCTGGGAGATGTGTGGAGGTGTGTGTAAGTGCTGGGAGATGTGTGGAGGTGTGTATCAGTGCTGGGAGATGTGTGGAGGTGTGTGTAAGTGCTGAGAGTGTGTAAGTGCTGGGAGATGTGTGGAGTTGTGTATTAGTGCTGGGATATGTGTGGAGGTGTGTGTAACTGCTGGGAGATGTGTGGAGGTGTGTATCAGTGCTGGGAGATGTGTGGAGGTGTGTGTAAGTGCTGGGGGATGTGTGGAGTTGTGTATCAGTGCTGGGAGATGTGTGGAGGTGTGTATCAGTGCTGGGAGATGTGTGGAGGTGTGTGTAAGTGCTGGGAGATGTGTGGAGTTGTGTATCAGTGCTGGGATATGTGTGGAGGTGTGTGTAAGTGCTGGGAGATGTGTGGAGGTGTGTGTAAGTGCTGGGAGATGTGTGGAGGTGTGTGTAAGTGCTGGGAGATGTGTGGAGGTGTGTGTATCAGTGCTGGGAGATGTGTGGAGGTGTGTATCAGTGCTGGGATATGTGTGGAGGTGTGTATCAGTGCTAGGAGATGTGTGGAGGTGTGTGTAAGTGCTGGGAGATGTGTGGAGGTGTGTATCAGTGCTGGGAGATGTGTGGAGGTGTGTGTAAGTGCTGAGAGTGTGTAAGTGCTGGGAGATGTGTGGAGTTGTGTATCAGTGCTGGGATATGTGTGGAGATGTGTGTAAGTGCTGGGAGATGTGTGGAGGTGTGTGTAAGTGCTGGGAGATGTGTGGAGGTGTGTGTAAGTGCTGAGAGTGTGTAAGTGCTGGGAGATGTGTGGAGTTGTGTATCAGTGCTGGGATATGTGTGGAGGTGTGTATAAGTGCTGGGAGATGTGTGGAGGTATGTGTAAGTGCTGGGAGATGTGTGGAGGTGTGTGTATCAGTGCTGGGAGATGTGTGGAGGTGTGTGTAAGTGCTGGGAGATGTGTGGAGGTGTGCATCAGTGCTGGGAGATGTGTGGAGGTGTGTGTAAGTGCTGGGAGATGTGTGGAGGTGTGTATCAGTGCTGGGAGATGTGTGGAGGTGTGTGTATCAGTGCTGGGAGATGTGTGGAGGTGTGTATCAGTGCTAGGAGATGTGTGGAGGTGTGTATCAGTGCTGGGAGATGTGTGGAGGTGTGTGTAAGTGCTGGGAGATGTGTGGAGGTGTGTATCAGTGCTAGGAGATATGTGGAGGTGTGTATCAGTGCTGGGAGATGTGTGGAGGTGTGTATCAGTGCTAGGAGATGTGTGGAGGTGTGTGTAAGTGCTGGGAGATGTGTGGAGTTGTGTATCAGTGTTGGGAGATGTGTGGAGGTGTGTATCAGTGCTAGGAGATGTGTGGAGGTGTGTGTAAGTGCTGGGAGATGTGTGGAGGTGTGTGTAAGTGCTGGGAGATGTGTGGAGGTGTGTATCAGTGCTGGGATATGTGTGGAGGTGTGTATCAGTGCTAGGAGATGTGTGGAGGTGTGTGTAAGTGCTGGGAGATGTGTGGAGGTGTGTGTAAGTGCTGGGAGATGTGTGGAGGTGTGTATCAGTGCTGGGAGATGTGTGGAGGTGTGTGTAAGTGCTGGGAGATGTGTGGATGTGTGTGTATCAGTGCTAGGAGATGTGTGGAGTTGTGTATCAGTGCTGGGATATGTGTGGAGGTGTGTGTAAGTGCTGGGAGATGTGTGGAGGTGTGTGTAAGTGCTGGGAGATGTGTGGAGGTGTGTGTAAGTGCTGGGAGATGTGTGGAGGTGTGTGTATCAGTGCTGGGAGATGTGTGGAGGTGTGTATCAGTGCTGGGATATGTGTGGAGGTGTGTGTAAGTGCTGGGAGATGTGTGGAGGTGTGTGTAAGTGCTGGGAGATGTGTGAAGGTGTGTGTAAGTGCTGGGAGATGTGTGGAGGTGTGTGTATCAGTGCTGGGAGATGTGTGGAGGTGTGTATCAGTGCTGGAAGATGTGTGGAGGTGTGTGTAAGTGCTGGAAGATGTGTGGAGGTGTGTATCAGTGCTGCAAGATGTGTGGAGGTGTGTATCAGTGCTGGAAGATGTGTGGAGGTGTGTATCAGTGCTGGGATATGTGTGGAGGTGTGTATCAGTGCTGGGAGATGTGTGGAGGTGTGTATCAGTGCTAGGAGATGTGTGGAGGTGTGTGTAAGTGCTGGGAGATGTGTGAAGGTGTGTGTAAGTGCTGGGAGATGTGTGGAGGTGTGTGTATCAGTGCTGGGAGATGTGTGGAGGTGTGTGTAAGTGCTGGGAGATGTGTGGAGGTGTGTGTAAGTGCTGGGAGATGTGTGGAGGTGTGTATCAGTACTGGGAGATGTGTGGAGGTGTGTGTAAGTGCTGGGAGATGTGTGGAGGTGTGTATCAGTGCTAGGAGATATGTGGAGGTGTGTATCAGTGCTGGGAGATGTGTGGAGGTGTGTATCAGTGCTAGGAGATGTGTGGAGGTGTGTGTAAGTGCTGGGAGATGTGTGGAGTTGTGTATCAGTGTTGGGAGATGTGTGGAGGTGTGTATCAGTGCTGGGAGATGTGTGGAGGTGTGTGTAAGTGCTGGGAGATGTGTGGAGGTGTGTATCAGTGCTAGGAGATATGTGGAGGTGTGTATCAGTGCTGGGAGATGTGTGGAGGTGTGTATCAGTGCTAGGAGATGTGTGGAGGTGTGTGTAAGTGCTGGGAGATGTGTGGAGTTGTGTATCAGTGTTGGGAGATGTGTGGAGGTGTGTATCAGTGCTAGGAGATGTGTGGAGGTGTGTGTAAGTGCTGGGAGATGTGTGGAGGTGTGTGTAAGTGCTGGGAGATGTGTGGAGGTGTGTATCAGTGCTGGGATATGTGTGGAGGTGTGTATCAGTGCTAGGAGATGTGTGGAGGTGTGTGTAAGTGCTGGGAGATGTGTGGAGGTGTGTGTAAGTGCTGGGAGATGTGTGGAGGTGTGTATCAGTGCTGGGAGATGTGTGGAGGTGTGTGTAAGTGCTGGGAGATGTGTGGATGTGTGTGTATCAGTGCTAGGAGATGTGTGGAGTTGTGTATCAGTGCTGGGATATGTGTGGAGGTGTGTGTAAGTGCTGGGAGATGTGTGGAGGTGTGTGTAAGTGCTGGGAGATGTGTGGAGGTGTGTATCAGTGCTAGGAGATATGTGGAGGTGTGTATCAGTGCTGGGAGATGTGTGGAGGTGTGTATCAGTGCTAGGAGATGTGTGGAGGTGTGTGTAAGTGCTGGGAGATGTGTGGAGTTGTGTATCAGTGTTGGGAGATGTGTGGAGGTGTGTATCAGTGCTGGGAGATGTGTGGAGGTGTGTGTAAGTGCTGGGAGATGTGTGGAGGTGTGTATCAGTGCTAGGAGATATGTGGAGGTGTGTATCAGTGCTGGGAGATGTGTGGAGGTGTGTATCAGTGCTAGGAGATGTGTGGAGGTGTGTGTAAGTGCTGGGAGATGTGTGGAGTTGTGTATCAGTGTTGGGAGATGTGTGGAGGTGTGTATCAGTGCTAGGAGATGTGTGGAGGTGTGTGTAAGTGCTGGGAGATGTGTGGAGGTGTGTGTAAGTGCTGGGAGATGTGTGGAGGTGTGTATCAGTGCTGGGATATGTGTGGAGGTGTGTATCAGTGCTAGGAGATGTGTGGAGGTGTGTGTAAGTGCTGGGAGATGTGTGGAGGTGTGTGTAAGTGCTGGGAGATGTGTGGAGGTGTGTATCAGTGCTGGGAGATGTGTGGAGGTGTGTGTAAGTGCTGGGAGATGTGTGGATGTGTGTGTATCAGTGCTAGGAGATGTGTGGAGTTGTGTATCAGTGCTGGGATATGTGTGGAGGTGTGTGTAAGTGCTGGGAGATGTGTGGAGGTGTGTGTAAGTGCTGGGAGATGTGTGGAGGTGTGTGTAAGTGCTGGGAGATGTGTGTATCAGTGCTGGGAGATGTGTGGAGGTGTGTATCAGTGCTGGGATATGTGTGGAGGTGTGTGTAAGTGCTGGGAGATGTGTGGAGGTGTGTGTAAGTGCTGGGAGATGTGTGAATGTGTGTGTAAGTGCTGGGAGATGTGTGGAGGTGTGTGTATCAGTGCTGGGAGATGTGTGGAGGTGTGTATCAGTGCTGGAAGATGTGTGGAGGTGTGTGTAAGTGCTGGAAGATGTGTGGAGGTGTGTATCAGTGCTGCAAGATGTGTGGAGGTGTGTATCAGTGCTGGAAGATGTGTGGAGGTGTGTATCAGTGCTGGGATATGTGTGGAGGTGTGTATCAGTGCTGGGAGATGTGTGAAGGTGTGTATCAGTGCTAGGAGATGTGTGGAGGTGTGTGTAAGTGCTGGGAGATGTGTGAAGGTGTGTGTAAGTGCTGGGAGATGTGTGGAGGTGTGTGTATCAGTGCTGGGAGATGTGTGGAGGTGTGTATCAGTGCTGGAAGATGTGTGGAGGTGTGTGTAAGTGCTGGAAGATGTGTGGAGGTGTGTATCAGTGCTGCAAGATGTGTGGAGGTGTGTATCAGTGCTGGAAGATGTGTGGAGGTGTGTATCAGTGCTGGGATATGTGTGGAGGTGTGTATCAGTGCTGGGAGATGTGTGGAGGTGTGTATCAGTGCTAGGAGATGTGTGGAGGTGTGTGTAAGTGCTGGGAGATGTGTGGAGGTGTGTGTAAGTGCTGGGAGATGTGTGGAGGTGTGTATCAGTGCTGGGATATGTGTGGAGGTGTGTATCAGTGCTGGGATATGTATGGAGGTGTGTATCAGTGCTAGGAGATGTGTGGAGGTGTGTATCAGTGCTAGGAGATGTGTGGAGGTGTGTATCAGTGCTGGGAGATGTGTGGAGGTGTGTGTAAGTGCTGGGAGATGTGTGGAGGTGTGTGTAAGTGCTGGGATATGTGTGGAGGTTTGTGTATCAGTGCTAGGAGATGTGTGGAGGTGTGTGTAAGTGCTGGGAGATGTGTGGAGGTGTGTGTAAGTGCTGGGAGATGTGTGGAGGTGTGTATCAGTGCTGGGAGATGTGTGGAGGTGTGTGTAAGTGCTGGGAGATGTGTGGAGGTGTGTATCAGTGCTGGGAGATGTGTGGAGGTGTGTGTAAGTGCTGGGAGATGTGTGGAGTTGTGTATCAGTGCTGGGAGATGTGTCTAGGTGTGTGTAACTGCTGGGAGATGTGTGGAGGTGTGTGTAAGTGCTGGGGGATGTGTGGAGTTGTGTATCAGTGCTGGGAGATGTGTGCAGGAGTGTGTGGATTAGCTCTGTTCTCCTCACGGGTGGACAGCAGAGAGTGAATCATTAGCAGTGGCACTAATTGTGAGGCAGTGTGCTCTCACATACTCAGTGTGACCTCAAGCCTGAGGGAAGAGAAGAGATGGAGGGAGAAACCAAGGGAGGCAAAACTGCCACCCACGCTATCGATTCAGGCTCTGGGAGACTCAAAATACTCAGTAGAGAATGACAGTAGGCTTGGGACGATGGTCGATGGAATCGACTATTGACAATGGTTGAACCCATCGGCAATGGCTATCTTTGTCGATGCCTGGACGATTTTTCTTTTTTTAATTCTTAAAATAAAAATAAGATTTTCGCCTCTCATTCTGTGTTTTTAATAAATTTTCTACTCTACCATGCATTTACAATGTAATGTGTTGTCTGCTTCTTTGAAATGTGATCGCCTATGCAGCGCAACGGCGCCATAATTTACCTGGATTGAGCAAAATCACGCTGATAGCCTCCCTTCTGTTAGACCACTAACTATATAATTTCATTCAGGCCTAATTAAACAAATTATATTTTGTATTCAATAGTGCTATTGATAAACTATTGTTCAGTCTAGAATGGAGTGTAGACTTAGGCTACGGAGTGGTGAGCTGTAGCCATATATCCCTCAAAAGCCTTTTTATTCTAACAGCACAACAAGCTTTCCGGTGTCGGACTCGGGGCATGGAAACAAATATAGCCTAATATTGTACAATCTGACTGTAGACTAATGAAAGATGTTATCAGAGAAATAAACTAGATTGGATGAAAAGGTGGCCGCTATATTCCTATATTGATACACGGAATGTCTTCGTCGCTCAAGCGAAACATTGAAACGATTTAGGAGTTGAGGCTATAATCTCAAATTGATTCAACAGGCTTATGTAGAATAGTAAATAATGTAATTTACAATGTAATATAGCCTAGCTTAACCATTTCATCAGTGAAAAAAGTTCCCTATAACGAAAACAAATCTGTCAAACGTAAGCCTAGGTCTTGTTGTCTCTTTATTTTATAGGTTTAGGCTATAAATAGTTTCTGATTATCAATAAAAACAATTTGTTTCAGGGTAAATTATGTATTTTTGATTACATTAGGTTAGTTAAAAAGGTCTAAACCGATAGTGCTAAGTGAGAGAAGTTACGTGCAGATGGAGATAGACTGTGCGGGATGGCACGCGGCATAAAGGGGATCTTGTGAATCGCTCACTACAAGACAAAAATGAAAAAATGATAATGAACGTGATGACTGCTAGTCTAGCTTCTTCACAAAATGAAATTAAATTAGTAAAATGAAACTAATTGCTATAAGACAGACGAGGGCGCAGAAAGGCTTAGGGAAACTATAGCTCCTGAGCGCTGACCGTGATGCTGACCGTCTCGTTGGACAGCGGCCAGGTGAGACAAATAGCCTCTACTAGCTAATATAGAATAGACGTGAAATCTGTTGTATATTATTCTTTATTATATTTGGACAAAATAGTGAATACAATTCGCAATGGTATGCCATAATAAGTAAGCAAAAGGCCCGCTGTTCAATAGCCCCCGCCCCCCGCACACCCCTCGATAGAATCGACTATCGGCGATGGCTAGAGGGCTCGATGGGACGATGCTGCCTTGCACACGATGGCACAAGCCTAAATGACAGGATGACAGAGAGAAGAAGGGAAAAGAATGGGGCAAGAGAAGAAGAGAAGTGAGAGAGACCCCCCCCCCCCCCACCCCCCAGTCTGAGATCAAAGCATTCCGCCCCTAGATTCTGCTCCTCCTACCCATGTCTGTGAATGGATGGCCACGGTGTGGCTTCATATGAGGTGTCAGACTTTGAGGAGCGACATGAAGGAAGGACCAGGCGTATAACACACACCCCTGCTCCAACAGACGCGCAAACCACAAGTCCGGAGGAAGGCCATTTGCAGGAGCCAAGCTAGATGCATTTAGAAAGCTCTGATATAGAGGATACAGAGGAAAGCATTGAGATGCCTTCATTGTGACAGCAGAGCCAAGGCGTGACTTTAGAGTGTGTGTGTGAATAAGCCTCAGCCATTAATTGAAAGGTGCTCTTGGCTTTCATCAGCCTTACTTGTGAATTAGAAGGAATCGCAATGCAGGGGAGCCAATTAGGCAATTAACACCTAAGCCGACACAAAGGCCAGTATGACGACAGCAGTGTATAAACACACAGGACTCTACACTGTCTGACCTTTCTCTATCCATTTGTCAGCAATGAGTGAAATTTCACTCTCCTCAATGTGATTGGCTGTTGTAGTCACGGACAGAAGCTGTTCTTTCTTCCCTGCATAAGTGGTCACTTCACTGATTGGTCATTGCTGACGTAATGGCATTGCTGTTCGGTCACTGATTAGATGATCACATTTACTTATTGATCCCAGAGGAATAGAATAGAATAACTTTTATTTAACCGTTTGGGAACTTCAGTTGTAGCCACCAGCAACAACAAAAAAGACAGTGGGGCAGAACCACAACACACAAACATATCAAACAAAGACATTCAACAGAATCATTGCATTAATCAAACTAATTAAGTGAATTAAAGCGTAATACAGCCATGATTAAAAATAGCCCCCGCTGCCCCGAGATGTCCAGTGTCATTTAGCAGTCAAACACACAAACTCCGCCTCTGCGACTTTCCTCCAAACACGCAGTGTTGCGGTCTCTGTACTGTCGAAACGGAGCACAGAACTGCGTCAGCCTTTCCAGTTGTTGCCTCACTCCTCCCCTGCATGATCTTCTCCTTCCATTCCCTGGTTGCCTTTTGAAAATTTCATGCATTCCCGGATCAGTCCCGACATCTTCAACTCCGGTAAAGAACGATGGTAAACTTTGTTGCTGCAGATCCAACGGACATTTGCAAGCATATGTTGTGAATGCGTCTCCATGGTGACGACCACAAACAAAATTATCCCGACTAGACAATTTGTCAATATTATCAAAACAAGCAGTGCCCTGAACAATTTCCAGCCCACTTCCCCGTCCCACAATAGACACACCGCATGAAAAGAACAAAAGACAAAAGCCTGACACAACAAAATACATTCAAATTAATAAACACGAACACGAGAGACAGCTGGACTACATGTCGCCATTACAGCGCCACGTGACATATCCCTGATCTTAAAGAAACTGCGCCACACTGTGTTTTTTCTGTTTCAGAGCACTCAAAGTCTGGTTTTACAATAGGATGAGTGCGGCAGTGCTTACCCAGGTGCATTGTGGGACAACCCTGGCCCACATCAAGGGAAAAGATAATGAAGAATGGACTGCATGTATGGCCGTTCAGGGAACCTCACTGAATAGCATAACTTGCATAAAATAAAATGAAACTTTCAATCTAGCCGTCTATGTCCCCATCGCAAGGAACAGTAAACTGTAGAAACCTTTACAGCATAATGCATGTATTGAGACTGCATTTGCAATGTAAATGTTCACACTAAGGCTGTGCAAAGCACCAGGCTGTGGAATGTGTGACTTCGGGGATCTGGCTAATTTTCCACCCTGAATTCCTGTTCTACCGGTGGGGTTTTCCTAGCTCCAGGGTTTAATTAGGGTGGGAAGCTGGTGGGTGGCGGGGGGGGGGGGGGGGGGGGGGGGGCACCAGGGCGGGGGTCTGTCATTCACAGCCATAGAGGAAGGGACAGAGAGGAGTCCAGAGAAGAGGGAGAGAGATGCATGCAAAAGAGAGAGGTTGGCCAAGGAAAGACATTCCAGTACAGTAAGGCACCCTGTCTGTCCATGAGATTCTCTCAAACAGTTACAGAAAACAACTGACATTGGTTCTGATCATTTTCAAATCTTAAAACTGGAGTAAAAAAAATACAACCACTTGCATCTCAATTAAGCAGGCCCTATGAGCACTGCTTAAAGCCCCACTGAATGTGATCCTAAATTATTTGTATACAAATAGGACAACAAGCACACCAATCTAAGGGCATTCCCAAAGGTAAAGGACACTGCAGACTACTCGCATATTCCCTCCCTACCCTGAAATGAGTAACCTTATAGTCCTGGCAGCTAAATGGACGCTCTTTCTCCATGCAGTTGGGACACAAATTCCCTATAGAGGCTGAGGGAGTTGAAAAAGTAGAAGCATCACACACACTAGATTCAGTCATTCTCCAGGTATTCATCAACAGGGAAGCAATACTGTTCCAAACAGCTCCCTGCATGGCTCTTTCCTTCTCATAGGGATCTCAGCATTCCACCTGTTTAGAAGGCATGGCGAGGTATTATTTACCCACTCAGATGGCCTCCCCAAGTTTCCTGCATATCAGCAAGGGGACAAGGGAAGTTAGGAGGAAAGGGACCAGGTCATATTTTTGGCGCTCCGCTATTATAAAAAGGGGATTTTATTGGTCTGGTTATCATTATGTGTTTCTGTTTTCTTTCTAGATTTCCATACTGATAACACAATATTAGTGCGCACACAAACATTTGTACAAGCGCATGCATAGACACACACACACACACACACACATATATACACACAGACAGACAAACATACACACACACACACACATACATTCAAGTACACAAGCAAACCCACATGTAACAAATACACAATACAGATTCCTTCCACTGAGTGCAGTGCTACATGTTCAGATAAATCAAGTGACAAATGAAAATCTTTTTTTCCAGCTCGTTTATAGGAAACAGCTGGTGTAAATGTGGCAGTGGTCACAGATGACATCAGCAATGTTAAGCGTGAGAATGTCTTGTTTTGAGTGCCGGGGGAATGTTGGTCTTGCCTCCCCCCCCCCCCCCCCAGTTACATCCATATACCACGCCGGACGGAGCCCTTTTGATCTGACACCACGCTGACCTGGACTTTCAGAGCCAAAAAAGCACTCCAGAGTGATTGCAAAATCTCGGACTGATGTATAGCGGGAAGATGGGAGAGGAGTCTCTTCTGTGTGTGTGTGTGTGTGTGTGTGTGTGTGTGTGTCTGCTGAATTATGGTCAAATGGCCATCATTTTGAACCCAAAGTTGAAGGGAAGTGCATTTTTGCGGGTAAACCCATTCCCACTCTCTCTGGGATGGGAGGTCAGGCCACTCCTTGATTTTATCTCCCCCGTCAGTGGAGTCCTGCCCCACATAATGCCCCCTCGCACTGGCCCTGTCTCAGAGGGGCTATACCATTTCCCCTGCCCGGGTCCTGGTCAAAAGCCGGTCTGTGCGGGACCCAGGCAGGTAAACCGATAGGACACCACGCTGATAAAAAGCTGCCTTTATCCCGTCCACAAATGAGTGGAGAGAGACTGAGAGAGAGAGAAAGAGAGAGAGAGAGAAGGGGCTCTGCACAGGCCCTCACAAAGGGTGGTAATGGCGGGCGCTTTGTCTCAGCGAGAGGTCTTTCGTCCATTAACGAGCGCCCAGCTGGTCGGCGCTGGCGATTAGGGGCAGGTCGCTCAGCTGGTCGGCGCTGGCGATTAGGGGCAGGTCGCCGGCGATTAGGGGCAGGTCGCTCAGCTGGTCGGCGTTGGCGATTAGGGGCAGGTCGCTCAGCTGGTCGGCGCTGGCGATTAGGGGCAGGTCGCTCAGCTGGTCGGCGCTGGCGATTAGGGGGCAGGTCGCTCAGCTGGTCGGCGCTGGCGATTAGGGGGCAGGTCGCTCAGCTGGTCGGCGCTGGCGATTAGGGGCAGGTCGCTCAGCTGGTCGGCGCTGGCGATTAGGGGCAGGTCGCTCAGCTGGTCGGCGCTGGCGATTAGGGGCAGGCCGCTCAGCTGGTCGGCGCTGGCGATTAGGGGCAGGTCGCTCAGCTGGTCGGCGCTGGCGATTAGGGGCAGGCCGCTCAGCTGGTCGGCGCTGGCGATTAGGGGCAGGTCGCTCAGCTGGTCGGCGCTGGCGATTAGGGGCAGGTCGCTCAGCTGGTCGGCGCTGGCGATTAGGGGCAGGTCGCTCAGCTGGTCGGCGCTGGCGATTAGGGGCAGGTCGCTCAGCTGGTCGGCGCTGGCGATTAGGGGCAGGCCGCTCAGCTGGTCGGCGCTGGCGATTAGGGGCAGGCCGCTCAGCTGGTCGGCGCTGGCGATTAGGGGCAGGCCGCTCAGCTGGTCGGCGCTGGCGATTAGGGACAGGCCCGCTCAGCTGGTCGGCGCTGGCGATTAGGGGCAGGTCGCTCAGCTGGTCGGCGCTGGCGATTAGGGGCAGGTCGCTCAGCTGGTCGGCGCTGGCGATTAGGGGGCAGGTCGCTCAGCTGGTCGGCGCTGGCGATTAGGGGCAGGTCGCTCAGCTGGTCGGCGCTGGCGATTAGGGGCAGGTCGCTCAGCTGGTCGGCGCTGGCGATTAAGGGCAGGTCGCTCAGCTGGTCGGCGCTGGCGATTAGGGGCAGGGCCGCTCAGCTGGTCGGCGCTGGCGATTAGGGGCAGGTCGCTCAGCTGGTCGGCGCTGGCGATTAGGGGCAGGTCGCTCAGCTGGTCGGCGCTGGCGATTAGGGGCAGGCCGCTCAGCTGGTCGGCGCTGGCGATTAGGGGCAGGTCGCCCAGCTGGTCGGCGCTGGCGATTAGGGGCAGGTCGCTCAGCTGGTCGGCGTTGGCGATTAGGGGCAGGTCGCTCAGCTGGTCGGCGCTGGCGATTAGGGGCAGGTCGCTCAGCTGGTCGGCGCTGGCGATTAGGGGCAGGTCGCTCAGCTGGTCGGCGTTGGCGATTAGGGGCAGGTCGCTCAGCTGGTCGGCGCTGGCGATTAGGGGCAGGCCGCTCAGCTGGTCGGCGCTGGCGATTAGGGGCAGGCCGCTCAGCTGGTCGGCGCTGGCGATTAGGGGCAGGTCGCCCAGCTGGTCGGCGCTGGCGATTAGGGGCAGGTCGCCCACGATTAGGGGCAGGTCG
>CM056385.1:54286939-54515183 GCA_029718625.1 Synaphobranchus kaupii
TCTTTTGTTCATTTTCATATTCAAAACATAGTTAACATTAGTGTTGTATTTAGTCACATTTGAGCGCTTTTTGATTGAAGGGGTTTGTGTTTTTACTCACCCCAGTGTCTGCACTTTACAGTGTGAGTCCTCCAGTCCAGCAGAGAGTGCTCTCACTCCTGAATCCTGCAGCTCATTGTCTCTGAGCTCCAGATCTCTCAGCTCTGAGTGAGGAGAACGCAGGACTGAGGCCAGAACATCACAGCAGCCCTCTGTGAGATTACACCAACCCAGCCTGTGGAGAGATCACACACACATGCAAGCACACACACGTACACACACAATTATGAGATGTGCACACAAAAGCAGGGAGGGGTTGAGTAAATTAGTTTCATAAAGTATTCTGACTAATCCACAAAAAAACTGAGGCAATTACTTGGATAACCAACAAATATAATTAAATAATAAGGGGGCAATTCAACTCAAGGTTGGGAGCCTACTGCAAAGATTACATTTCTGAACCCTTTCCATAAGATGCTAATATCATACAGGACACATTCTGATTTGCAAACATATTTAATTTAATCTGTAAACAAAAAGCAAACAAACAGAAATTATACTATGATCACTGTGCTGAACTTTACCTCACCAGACATGTTTTTCGGTCTACAAACATCAGCACATTGTAAAAAACATACAATCTTCATCACTATGAATAGATTACAAATAATGTACAAGAACAAGCCACTAAATATGGCTTTATCAGATGAAGTGTTATCATGACAAACATTTATTTTCTTCCTAATCTTGTAACCATCAAGTTACCAAATAGCCTAATTCAGTTAAAGCCTTAAATATGTAAGTATTAAAAATGGAACCACATTCAGTACAAACACATAGCCGTGTGTTACACACCTTACAGCACATTAATATAAACTAACAGAGCTGTGTGTGTCAAACACATAGCAGTGTGTTACACACCTTACAGCACATTAATATAAACTAACAGAGCTGTGTGTGTCAAACACATAGCAGTGTGTTACACACCTTACAGCACATTAATATAAACTAACAGAGCTATGTGTGTCAAACACAGAGCAGTGCGTTACACACCTTACAGCACATTAATATAATCTAAAAGGGCTGTGTGTCAAACACACAGCAGTGTGTTACACACCTTACAGCACATTAATATAAACTAACAGAGCTGTGTGTGTCAAACACAGAGCAGTGTGTTACACACCTTGCAGCACATTAATATAATCTAATAGGGCTGTGTGTGTCAAACACAGAGCAGTGTGTTACACACCTTACAGCACATTCATATAATCTAACAGGGCTGTGTGTCAAACACAGAGCAGTGTGTTACACACGTTACAGCACATTAATATAAACTAACAGGGCTGTGTGTGTCAAACACATAGCAGTGTGTTAAACACCTTACAGCACATTAATATAAACTAACAGGGCTGTGTGTGTCAAACACATAGCATTGTGTTACACACGTTACAGCACATTAATATAAACTAACAGGGCTTTGTGTGTCAAACACATAGCAGTGTGTTACACACCTTACAGCACATTAATATAAACTAACAGGGCTTTGTGTGTCAAACACATGGCAGTGTATTACACACCTTACAGCACATCAATGTAAACTAACAGAGCTGTGTGTGTCAAACACAGAGCAGTGTGTTACACACCTTACAGCACATCAATATAATCTAACAGAGCTGTGTGTGTCAAACAGAGCAGTGTGTTACACACCTTACAGCACATTAATATAATCTAACAGGGCTGTGTGTGTCAAACACAGAGCAGTGTGTTACACACCTTACAGCACATTAATATAATCTAACAGGGCTGTGTGTGTAAAACACAGAGCAGTGTGTTACACACCTTACAGCACATTAATATAAACTAACAGAGCTGTGTGTGTCAAACACAGAGCAGTGTGTTACACACCTTACAGCACATCATTATAATCTAACAGAGCAGTGTGTTACACACCTTACAGCACATTAATATAATCTAACAGGGCTGTGTGTGTAAAACACAGAGCAGTGTGTTACACACCTTACAGCACATTAATATAATCTAACAGGGCTGTGTGTCAAACACATAGCAGTGTTACACACCTTACAGCACATAAATATAAACTAACAGAGCTGTGTGTGTCAAACACAGAGCAGTGTGTTACACACCTAACAGCACATTAATATAAACTAACAGGGCTGTGTGTGTCAAGGTCTCTCCTTGTGTTCCTGCCTAGTAAGATAAGTACAATTATCCTGACCAACTACTGTTAGAGAATTTAAATTATATTTAAATACTGATTTGATAAATACTCCTGTAAATTATGTTATAATATAGATCAACTTAAGCCAAAACATTGATCTCTGAATCAGGCTATTCCACACAGCAAGCCTCCTTACAATGGTATAATATCCAGACTATGTCTTGGGATTGCACCAAAAAAATAGAAGAGCCAAAAAAACAATTCTTTCAGAAACGTCTGTGACCACATCCCTGTAGCACACACCGGTATGTGATGAAGAAGCACAACTCACCTTCATCACAAGGTCAGTGTGTGAAAGAGAGTGGAGTAAAATTAAGGATTTCAATAAAGTTCATAACAGGTAGTGAATGATGGAGATGGATGAAGACTGCAATGAAGACCTGAAACATTTTACTATGCAGGTGGTCAATCTTTTACCATCTCAATCATACATTCAGCATCCAGTCATCACCTGTGAGCTGATACGACAGACTCCACTGAAACCTTACATTATGGTCAGGAAACACAAACCTGCCAACCCTAAGACTCATAAGGTTATATGCTGCTTTTATTTATTGTGATAGAGGAGTAAAAAGAGAGGGATGAGACTAATGTGTACAAGGAAAGAATGCTTGTGGAAGAGTGAGAGAAAGAGCTTTTTATATTTCACTGCATAGAGCTATATAATCACTGATTCTGTTTAGTTAAGATCACACAGTACTACTCACCCAAGTCTCTGTAGTTTACAGTTTGGACTCATCAGTCCATCACATAGCAGCTTCACTCCTGAATCTCCAAGGTTATTGTAGCTGAGGTCCAGATCTCTCAGGGGTGAGTTTGATGACTGGAGAGCTGAGGTCACAATGTCACAGGACTTTACTGTGAGTCTGCAGCTGTTCAGTCTGCAAAAGAAGAGTTGATCTATTATACTCTAATTAAATTTTGTTATACTATAACACGCCATAATTGAAATATAACAGTAACAGTGTTCAGTGATGAAGATTTAAATTGAGGTATGCAATGCTATGAAAATGTCTGCTACACTCTCCACCTGCAGCACTTTGGACCTGAGATTTATACTATATATTATCACATTAAATTTTTCTCGCCCTCTACGACACAACCCTGCCATAATTTTAATGAAAATGAAAAACCACATTTGCATTAGCAGTTTCTTGTTGCAATCGCATGATCCATGACATGATAATTCAATTCGCCATTTAACATATCGTTTTCATGCTTTTGCGGCACAAGAGTGACATCATTCAAATGCAATGGCATGGCATCCGTTTGCATTATCATTTCCGTGTGGTCACGCAAAAATCCGAACTGAACATACAATTGCAAACTGTTAAAGCTGCCCATCAAGGCGGGGCCTCGAAGAAAGGGGTGTTACAGGGGACTGTTCAAACCACTGAACATAATGGTTGTCTGTGATTTTGGTCGTTAGCAGTTTCCAGGCTAGACAGCGAAATTTCCTAATCCTCTGTATTTGGGGATTATAGGCGAAATGATAGGAATTAAAAATGAAACAAGGTAGTCTAAAAGTTACGACTAGCCATAGCCAGCCCAATGTTAACTAAATTAATTTCACAATTTAGCCTGCTTTCGTTAATCTGGTGTGGAAACTAGCCGATAGCCTAATGTTACGGGTTTCCGTGGCCAAAACCAGCTATGCCTGAAAAATGTGCTACCCTTTTCACCGTGGGCATTTCCATCACGATTTCTATTAATTATTGTTTTCTTTTAGATAGCCTTACCCTTAGGCTATGTGCAGAGCAACGGTAACGTAGTCCACAGAAAGCCTGCGACAGCGATCCGTACGAGACACAGCTTGAGCCTACAGCCTAGCTACCACAAACGGTGGATTTTGTATGGTGTAACGTATAGAATCTAGGCTAATTAAATAAAAATATAAAATTGTGTAATTAGGCCTATTCCGCATAGGCTATGTTGTGTAGTATGGACTGTCATTCATGTCTTTATATAGCAGAAGGCAATAAAAGACTTGTAAAAACTGAATGACAGCTTCTTTTTTTATTTGGTGAAAACCACGTTCGTATATAGTTCTGTGGTGAAAACACTGGGGAAACGACCCCGGCGGGCACAACCAAAGATTTTAGATATATGACGCAACCGATTTTGATCTCCCTACTCACAAGGCCCATCAACCTTGGGAATTTTACCTGTAGCCTCGGCTATTGTAATAATCTATATTTAGCCTAGTCATGAAGCAACATAGCCTACAGATGATTAAACATTTTTTTTAAATAATATTTTTAATTAATTATAACGTTACACCATATAGGCTATCCCACAACACAATTCACCGTCTTTGGTAGGCTACTAGGTAGGCTATTCGCACAGTCTCTGGAGCTTTCCAGATCTCAATGCTGTAAGATGAGGCGGTTAGCCTCTATGACACTGATTTTCCTGTTGTAGCCTAGCTTACACAAAACATTTAAATTTGTTCAATTTAAATAGGCTCTTGATTATTAAGAGAACGTAAAAAATGTTTAGAGGGTGTGCGAATACGAGTGCTAAATAGGTCTACCACTCAGACACGATTAGAGACATAAGCACTTATTTTATTCATAGCCTGCTTATTTTATTTTAGTGACATGGAATATAGGGTAAGCAATAGCCCAAAATTTATCAGACAGCCCTGTCTAAGGCAACCCGGTGAACGGAAATCTATTGCCGCTTAGGCTACGCAAGTCCTCCCTGCTGTTAAAGTTAAGTTAGTAGGAACAACGGGCTGGCTAGGATCATCGTAACGTTTAGGCTACCTCGTTGACTTTATAGTTTTTAGCATTTAGCCTATAATCCCCAAACACAGAGGACTAGGAAATGTCGCTATCTTGCCTGGAAACTGCTGATGACCGGAATCACAGACAACCATAGTGTTCAGTGGTTTGAACAGTCCCCTGTAATGCCCCTTTCTTCGAGGCCCCACCTTGATGGACAGCTTTAACAGTTTGCAATTGCATGTTCAGTTCGGATTTTTGCGTGACCACGCAGAAATGATAATGCAAACGGATGCCATGACATTGCATTTGAATGATGTCACTCTTGTGCCGCAAAAGCACGAAAACAATATGTTAAATGGCGCGTTGAATTATCATTTCCTTTTTGTCATGGATCATGCGATTGCAACAAGAAACTGCAAATGTGGTTTTTCATTTTCATTAAAATTATGGCAGGGTTGTGTCGTAGAGGGCGAGAAAAATTAAATGTGAAACGGATTTGCATTAACATTTTCAAATTGTCAGATAAAGTGCGTACATTAACTTGCAAATGAAAACGCAAAGTACACCTTTTGCATTTTCATTTGAATTATGTCATGGTTTTTGTGCACATCGAATGTAAACTAAATGCAATCGCCGATTTGCATTTTCATTTGAATTTTGGCGCGGATATGCTTCCATACATAAGACAGGTGGAACATTATAATACAGGTCTCTTTATCTATAGACTGTACGTGAATGGTATGGTTTTGACTGAAAAAAATTCTAAACTTTGTCCAGTGAATGTTGTATTTATTGTTCTTCAAATAGTCTACAGTCCCGAAGATTCGCTGTGCATAAGGTTTTTTTTGATATGGTTAAAAAAAACTGAGATTAATTAAAATTTCTCCATTTAAATTGAATTGTATTACATTTTTTTTCTATTTTGTTTCTGATTTTTTCCCATTTTCTCCAAATTTGGTAGCTAATTGTACCCCTATGTTATTCAATTCCCCGTGTAGCAACCGCTTGAGAATTCACCGCTACACAGCCCCGTCAGCTGGTAGTCGGAAGAATATGCAATATTTTCAGTTATCTTTAGCCTATGTTTTAAAATTAATCTAGAATAACAGACCACCTAAACCAACATCGGGCGTGAGAATTCTCGTCAATAAGCTACCAAACACGTTTCTGTGCCACTTAACTTTTTGCCTCAGGATAACTTTTGTTGAACAGTTTCTGTTGAAACAGTTGATACGAAGTAACTCAGGTGGACAGCTCATTTTTACATACACTACATGGCCAAAAGTATATTGACACCTGCTCATCCAACATCCAAAATCATGGGAATTAATATGGAGTTGGACCCCATTTGCTGCCAAGAATTTCCACTAGATGTTGGAACATTGCTGTGTGGATTTGTTTCCATTCAGTCAGTAGAACATTGGTGAGGTTGGGCACTGATGTGGGGCTATTAGGCCTGGCTCACAGTTGGCTTTCCAATTGATCCCAATGGTGTTTGATGGGGTTGAGGTCAGGGCTCTGTGCAGGCCAGCCAAGTTCTTCCATACCGATCTCGACAAACCATTTCTGTATGGACCTCTATTTGTGCACGGGGGCATTGTCATTCTGAAACAGGAAAGGGCCTTCCCCAAACTGTTGCCACAAAGTTGGAAATCCAGAATCGTCTAGAATGTCATTGTATGCTGTAGTGAACCATGAAAAACAGCCCCAGACCAAGGGATGTCCACATACTTTTGGCCATATAGTGTATCTATAGGCCTACAAATTACCAGTGATTATGTTTATCGTAAATTTTTACATATCCAAGATATCCAAGAGCGCACCCTAAATAGGTGAGAATTGATAAAATTGGGCATCTGCGCGAAGGCGTTAAAGGTTAAGGTTCAGATGTCGTCGCAAAGTGCGTCCCATGACTGAACTAAACTTTCCGTGCTACCGTACTTCCATGCTCCAGAGTGCGTACTCTCAAGCCTTGACTGGAGTGCGTACTCGGGAGCACGGTAGTATGCGGTTTGAGACACAGCCTGGGTCTCCTTGTGTCCCTGCTGTGCACTACATAGCAGTGAAGTCTCTCCTTGTGTTCCTACCTAGTAAGATAAGTACAATTATCCTGACCAACTACTGTTAGAGAATTTAAATTATATTTGAATACTGATTTGATAAATACTCCTGTAAATTATGTTATCATTTAGATCAGCATCAGCTAGAGCCAAAACATTGATCTCTGAATCAGGTTATTCCACACAGCAAGCCTCCTTACAATGGTATAATATCCAGACTATGTTTTGGGATTGCACCAAAAAAATAGAAGAGCCAAAAAAACTAAATGATGTAACATAGTTGCTGTCCAGCTTTACTGCCCATTTCATGCACAATTCTTTCAGAAACATCTGGTGACCACATCCCTGTAGTAGTATGTGATGAAGGAGCACAACTCACCTTCATCACAAGGTCAGTGTGAGAAAGAGAGTGGAGTAAAATTAAGGATTTCAATAAAGTTCATAACAGGTAGTGAATGATGGAGATCAGTGGCGGTTTTGCACGGGGGCCTACAGGGGCCAGTGCCCCTGTCCTTGGCCCCTGTGGTGGCCCCTGTGCTGACTGAATAATAAAATGATCATTTTTTACGATGATATGCGCTAGCGCCGAAACCGGAACTAATGTGACTCAACGTTGTACACGGACTAATTAGAGCGACGCACCCTACTGTGCTGGCTGCCTGCGTTTGTTTGGATACGGGGGCAACACGCAGGAGGAGCGACTTATTGCAAAAGACAAAGGTAAGCAAAAATGATTTCATCTCGTAAAGTGATTTGTTGCAAATACAGTAAAACCTTGACATACGAGTGCACTAACTTACGAGTATTCCGAGTTACGAGCCGTTGCTCGGACAATTTCTTGCTTCGCTTTACGAGCCTAGACCCGAGTTACGAGCCGAGCAAGCGGAGCGAGCTTAGAAATTTCAGAATTTATAGAAAAGAAACATCCAGAAAAAGTGGCAACTGGTCGTGCGTTGGCGTTGTGTAATGACACTTGCCTAACGCATTTCCGAAAAATTCTGAAGGGAAGGAAGAAACAAACCACCATGGATAGTTTTTTATCGAAACGCCCTGCAGATCAGAGTCAGAAAAGCGCGACGAAAAAGCCAAAAATCAATGAAAAAGATGCAAACGTCACTGATGAAGATGAAAACATCACTGACGAAGATTAAGTGTAAGTGAAGAATAATAATGTAGCAATTAAGTTTAGAACCAGTTTATTTCTTTATATTCTATTTTATTATCTTTGTATTATGTTTTGTATTAATTATTTATTATTTATAAATACATTTTTATAACTGCGTAACAAAGAAATGACGGTGTTTTTTGGGGGGCTGGAACGGATTAACGGTATTTCAATTAATTTCAATGGGGAAAATTGATTTGATATACGAGTAAACCGAGTTACGAGCTCGGTCACGGAACGAATTAAACTCGTATGTCAAGGTATTACTGTATGACCATTGTTCCCCACTCCGACAACGAAATGAAGTTTGTAAATGTCCGAGTAAAGTAATCAACAGTATCTGCCCGTGCTAAGTAGGGATGGTTACTTGCCTCTACGTTGTTTTTCCTCTTATGGTAGACTAGACTAGTCATCATGAAACGGGGAAGGGACATTGCGTCCTTTTTTGCCCCAGCAAATAAAGTGAAAGCAGCGAGAGAAAAGCAAGGTATTGAGAGAGCTGAAGAGCAGGAAGAGGGAGAGCCAGAGGAGTTGGAGGAGGTTGGAGAAGAGGCAGGCATTGAAAGTGAGGACACTGAGACAGAGAGGAACAATCCAGAGGGTGAGGATGAAGAAGATATGTAGGGACAGAGAGAGGAACAGCCAGAGGGACAGCAGGTGGATGCAGGAGGTGATCAATGTACTACACCATCAGGTTTGTGATGTAGAAAGTGTTTTTATACTTGCAACTTGAAAAACACTGTATTATAGCATTACAATTCATAGTACTGTGTCCTTAAAATGATGCCTTCTGCTGTAAATTATTTTTTGTGTCATTGATATATGAATTTTATGTTAAAAATAAACAAAGGCATTGCCTGCATTTTAAAATACATGCATACGGTACAGTACATGATACATAAGTAAACAAATGTTGTTTATAGTACCCTATGTTTTCTGTGCATCTTTCCACAGATATCAGCAAGTCCAGGAATAATGCCCCCGTACAGCCCAAGTTAAACATTTTCCCAACTACTTTAATAGGGGCCAGGAGACGGAGCTTTAGGACTGGTTGGTACGACATTCATCCATGGCTTGAGTATTCAGTGATGATGGACTCCTCATATTGTTATGCATGTAGACATTTTAGCACCCCAAATGCCCCAGACACTGTTTTTGTCTCAAGAGCTGGCTTTAGGAACTGGAAAAAAGCGACTGAGAGAGAAGGGGGTTTTTCAGTGCATACAAAATCTGAACGGCACAAGTGTGCAATGATAGCATGGAGGGACTATCAGAGAGCTGTGAAAAATGATGCAACACTGGCAGATGTCCTTAACAAAGAACACAGTAAACAAGTACAAGAAAATCGGGAATACATTAAAACAATTGGGGAAGTGCTGTTACTTACAGCTACTCAAAACATAGCACAAAGAGGACATGATGAGTCTGAGGAGTCCAATAACAAAGGGAACTTCAGGGAAATTCTTAACACAGTTGCTAACCACGACCCAGTTGTTAAGAGAAGATTAACTTCCATTCACAATGCAAAGTACACAAGCAAGATAATCCAGAATGAGGTTTTGGGTTGTTTGGCAGAAATGGTTAGGTGCGAAATCATAGAGGAAGTGAAAAACAGTGAAGTCTTTAGCATCATGGCGGATGAAACGAAACATGTTTCAAAAAATGAACAGATCTCTTTCATACTCAGGTACTACTACAATGGCACTATCAAGGAGAGTTTTCTCCATTTTGAATCTGCACAGAAGCTAGATGCAGCAAGTCTTACTGGAAAAATAGTCCACTTACTGGAACGCTATGGTCTAGACTACAAAAATAATCTTGTAGGCCAAGCGTATGATGGCGCTGCTGTCATGAGCGGTAAGCATGCAGGGGTCCAGGCAAGGATCTAAGAACAGGCTAAATTTGCCTTTTACATCCATTGCAGTGCACACTGTCTCAATTTAGTGTTAGTTGATGTAGTCAAAGATGTCCCAGAAACAGAGGAGTTCTTTTCTTTGTTACAAAGTCTCTATGTTTTTACATCTGGCTCATATGTGCACCCAAAATGGCTGTCTGTACAAAGAGAAATGTATGGCAGTACAAGAGAGCTCCAACGTTTAAGCGACACACGATGGGCATGCCGATTTCTAGCTCTACGTAACATTATGGACACACTACCTGCCCTTAAACGACTACTGCAAGAGATGGCACAAGAACGTCATGGTGAAAAAACTGTTGAGGCCCGAGGTCTTCTGTCTCAGATTGACCTTGAATTTGTTGTGCATCTTGTTACGCTGCGCAAGTTGTTTGGGGAGACGAAGCTGCTGTCTGACATGTTACAGTCACCAACTGTGGATTTATCAAGAGCTGTTGACTTGGTAAATGCTTTAGTCCAGACATTGAAAGACTTCAGGCAGGAGTCTTTTTTTGACAAGTTGTGGGAGGAAGCATTGAATATGTGTGAGCAATGTGATGCTGCAACACAGTCAGTAGCAAAACGTCAAAAAAACGCTGAGCTCTAGACTCAGTGGCTACCACACACTAAGCACGGTTGGTCAGAGGGAGGTAGGACGTGACAAAGATATGTTTCGCACTTCATTTTTCTATCCCGTCATTGACAGCATGCTCAATGAGTTGAATAAACGCTTTTCCAATGCCAACTGTGAGCTTATGAGAAGTATACAGTCTCTCAGCCCCCAGAGTGATGCCTTTTTAAAGGACAGCTCTGTATTTTCATTTGGCCGTTTGTTTAATGCAAACATTGAGGATTTAGGACATGAGCTCCATCAATTTAAAAGGATTTTGGAGCGAAAAATACAGAGTGGTGAGATACAAAAGCCATGTAGTACAGTCGAGCTGATCCGTTTCATTGAGCCATACAGAGAAGTTTTTTTTTAACTCTTTAGACTGTGCAAGATTGCCGTTACTCTTCCAGTAAGTTCTGCCTCCTGCGAACGCAGTTTCTCCACTCTGAAACTGGTAATAACATACTTGCGGTCCACCATGACTGATGATCGACTTAGTGATCTTGGTGTCCTGAGTATAGAATCCAGAAGGGCCAAAGTATTGGATCTTGATGCACTTGTGGACCTGTTTGCCAGACAGCATAATTTATTTTATTTTATTTTCCATTTTCGATAGCCATACCTCAATGCATTTTGTTTTTGTTAAAAAAAAACTTTAGCATGATTGTAATATTAAGTAAAATAAAAGTTTTTAATGCTTCAATATCATTGTCGTCGTTTTTTTAATGTGCCCCTCTGATTAAACGCTGGCCCCACCTTGGCCCCCCCAGTAAAATTTGTCTAGAACTGCCACTGATGGAGATGGATGAACACTGCAATGTGTGACAGACCTGAAACATTTTACTATGCAGGTGGTAAATCTTTTACCATCTCAATCATACATTCAGCATCCAGTCATCAACTGTGACCTGATACTACAGACTCTACTGAAACCTTACATTCTGGTCAGGAAACACAAACCTAGCAACCCGAAGATTCACAAGGTTACATCCTGCTTTTCTTTACTGTGATAGAGGAGTAAAAAGAGAGGGATGAGACTAATGTGTACAAGGAAAGAATGCTTGTGGAAGAGTGAGAGAAAGAGCTTTTTATATTTCACTGCATAGAGCTATATAATCACTGATTCTGTTTAGTTAAGATCACACAGTACTACTCACCCCAGTCTCTGTAGTTTACAGTTTGGACTCATCAGTCCATCACAGAGCAGCTTCACTCCTGAATCTCCAAGGTTATTGTAGCTGAGGTCCAGATCTCTCAGGGGTGAGTTTGATGACTGGAGAGCTGAGGCCAGAATGTCACAGGACTTTACTGTGAGTATGCAGCTGTTCAGTCTGCAAAAGAAGAGTTGATCTATTATACTCTAATTAAATTTTGTTATATAACACGCCATAATTGAAATATAACAGTGACAGTGTTCAGTGATGAAGATTTAAATTGAGGTCTGCAATGCTATGAAAATGTCTGCTACACTCTCCAACTGCAGCACTTTGGACCTGAGATTTATACGTCCTGCTGGACTGAACTCTGACAGTTGTACAGATGTAATTCTGACTCAAATAGCCCCCTTTCTTATATTGTAACTTGTGTTACTCTAAAGTCTGCGGGGGCTGATTCACAAAAGGACTGCACGTATAGTCACTTTGTGACTATAAAACAGCCATAAACGCTAGGGCTGTACTGACCTCGCTATACTCGTAATCATACTTGTGTCTGTATGGAGGGCCCTGATACTCGTAATCGGATGATGATGGCATCGGAAAAGACGGAAGTTGGCTAAAATACTACATTCACTGAGGGAGAGACTGCCTGAGACCAGTTACCACATTGAAGCATCAAATTGGCACACAAAACAAGTGTAGCCTATTACTTCATAATTATAATGACAAGAACAAGAATAATTGTGTGAAAGGTTTCAAACGACAAACGTTAACGAACTGGCACAGGACAGAGAACACCGGGTGATTAAATACAACATTTAATTGGTATCAATTATGTGCCGTGTGCGAATGTATGCAAGAGTGATTAGCAGATTAAAGAGTGTGAGATGCATGCAATAAACGGGGAAAAGGGATAAGCTGAAAGGAGTGGAGTGAAACAGAGTAACAAGGGTAGGAAACCACGCCCAACCTGCAGCACGGGGAAAACAGACTAGGGAGAGACGAACCTGAAACAGGGGGAGAAGGAAAACACGGGAAACAACAGGACGGGAATGAGGTCGTCACAATTATACTCTAATTAAATTTTGTTATATAACACACCATAATTGAAATATAACAGTAACAGTGTTCAGTGATGAAGATTTAAATTGAGGTCTGCGATGCTATGAAAATGTCTGCTACACTGTAATTCTGAATGTAATTCTGACTCAAATAGCCCCCTTTCTTATATTGTAACTTGTGTTACTCTAAAGTCTGTGGGGGCTGATTCACAAAAGGACTGCACGTATAGTCACTTTGTGACTATAAAACAGCCAAAAACGCTAGGGCTGTGCCGACCTCGCTATACTTGTAATCATACTTGTGTCTGTATGGAGGGCCCTGATACTCGTAATCGGATGATGATCGCATCGGAAAAGACGGAAGTTGGCTAAAATACTACATTCACTGAGGGAGAGACTGCCTGAGACCAGTTACCACATTGAAGCATCAAATTGGCACACAAAACAAGTGTAGCCTATTACTTCATAATTATAATGACAGAGAACAAGAATAATTGTGTGAAAGTGCATTTACAATGCATGCATCTCACACTTAAGAAGTTCTCTCTGAATTCTCGCACACCCTTCAATGACATATTTTTTTAAGCACTGCACATATAGGGCTCTATCTTTCACTCGGCAGCTAATCTTCTGTTAGGGGAAAATGGCTATCCATTAAAAACCTAATGCGTGAATTGTCATTCAATGGAAAATTCACAAAAACACGCACTGCAGACGGACATTTGGAGTGCTAAAAATTAGCTCCAGACGTCTGGATTATAAGTATGGAAGCATATCCGCGCCAAAATTCAAATTAAAATGCAAATCGGCGATTGCATTTTGTTTACATTCGATGTGCGCAAAAACCATGACATAATTCAAATGAAAATGCAAAAGGTGTACTTTGCGTTTTCATTTGCAAGTTAATGTACGCACTTTATCTGACAATTTGAAAATGTTAATGCAAATCCATTTCACATTTAATTTTTCTCGCCCTCTACGACACAACCCTGCCATAATTTTAATGAAATTGCATTAGCAGTTTCTTGTTGCAATCGCATGATCCATGACAAAAAGGAAATGATAATTCAATTCGCCATTTAACATATAGTTTTCATGCTTTCGCGGCACAAGAGTGACATAATTCAAATGCAATGGCATGGCATCCGTTTGCATTATCATTTCCGCGTGGTCACGCAAAAATCCGAACTGAACATACAATTGCAAACTGTTAAAGCTGCCCATCAAGGCGGGCCTCGAAGAAAGGGGCGTTACAGGGGACTGTTCAAACCACTGAACATAATGGTTGTCTGTGATTTCGGTCGTTAGCAGTTTCCAGGCTAGACAGCGACATTTCCTAATCCTCTGTGTTTGGGGATTATAGGCGAAATGATAGGAATTAAAAAGGAAACGAGGTAGCCTAAAAGTTACGACTAGACATAGCCAGCCCAATGTTAACTAAATTAATTTCACAATTTAGCCTGCTTTCATTAATCTGGTGTGGAAACTAGCCTATAGCTTAACCCTTAACAGCCTGAACTATGAAATAATTGACAGAAAATTCTAATTTTTTAAAATTGAAGTGTTTATTAGGCCTCTTAACAAAATATTTAAAAAAAAATACACATTTATATTTGCATATGTGATTTTTTCTTTGTATCACATTTGATACATCAGGCATAATATGCACTTTGGTAATCAAAACAACTTATTATTTGTAAACAAAAACACACCTTTTTCTTAACTTAACATGTGTCTTAACTTAACTTAACTTAATTGGTTTTGTTTTTTTTTCCAAACAGCTACCCTTTTTCAACCTTCCTTTTCAACCTTCTTTTATTTCGCTTTGTGGTGTGTTTGTGGTGTTACAATGTAACGTTAGCTAGTACCATTGCAGTTTCTAGTAGCACAAACCATGGCATCTGTTAGCTAGCTAGCTAGCTATGTTAGCAGGCAATGCTAAATAGTTCGTGCTAGCATAATGCTAGCAATACAATAATCATTGAATGATTTACTGCAAAATTACCTTATAAATATTTGCTCTACAGATCACATTTCAAACTTTAATTACCTTAATCAAACCATCAAAATAGTTTAGTATGCACTATGGTAGGAATAATGCATATTGCACAAAGAAAAACAATACAATGATTATTGAGTAACACGTGCCCTTTTATATACATTATACCTGCTGTATCAAATTTGATACACACATTTTCCACTCGTTTTACCATAAACTAAAATGCAAAATGTAAAGTAATTATGAGTTGCTTCAGCTTATCTAATCACTCATTTTAAAATATTAGTAAAGATATAAATGCAAAACTCACCGTAACCTCCTCAAAACAGAAAATTATATTGGGTGGTGAAAAATGCTGGTGATTAATTAGAAGCGACCATTTTGTGTCATACGATCTGAGGCACTCTGAATACTTGCAATGCAAAGGTTATCCACCAGGGGGCAGCGGGCATCTATCAGATTGTGTACAACAGGTTTTCATCCTGTTTACGTCATCATATTGATGACGTAATAGGTCTCTGAAATCATTGTATCAAATATGATACAAAAGGCGATTAATTAATGTTACGGGTTTCCGTGGCCAAAACCAGCTATGCCTGAAAAATGTGCTACCCTTTTCACCGTGGGCATTTCCATCATGATTTCTATTAATTATTGTTTTCTTTTAGATAGCCTTACCCTTAGGCTATGTGCAGAGCAACGGTAACGTAGTCCACAGAAAGCCTGCGACAGCGATCCATATGAGACACAGCTTGAGCCTACAGCCTAGCTACCACAAACGGTGGATTTTGTATGGTGTAACGTATAGAATCTAGGCTAATTAAATAAAAATATAAAATTGTGTAATTAGGCATATTCCGCATAGGCTATGTTGTGTAGTATGGACTGTCATTCATGTCTTTGTCCAGCAGATGGCAATAAAAGACTTGTAAAAACTGAATGACAGCTTCTTTTTTTATTTGGTGAAAACCACGTTCGTATATAGTTCTGTGGTGAAAACACTGGGGAAACGACCCCGGCGGGCACAACCAAAGATTTTAGATATATGACGCAACCGATTTTGATCTCCCTACTCACAAGGCCCATCAACTTTGGAAATTTTACCTGTAGCCTCAGCTATTGTAATAATCTATATTTAGCCTAGTCATGAAGCAACGTAGCCTACAGATGATAAAAAAAAATTTTTAAATAATATTTTTATTTAATTATAACGTTACACCATATAGGCTATCCTACAACACAATTCACCGTCTTTGGTAGGCTACTAGGTAGGCTATTCGCACAGTCTCTGGAGCTTTCCAGATCTCAATGCTGTAAGATGAGGCGGTTAGCCTCTATGACACTCATTTTCCTGTTGTAGCCTAGCTTACACAAAACATTTAAATTTGTTCAATTTAAATAGGCTCTTGATTATTAAGAGAACGTAAAAAATCTTTAGAGGGTGTGCGAATACGAGTGCTAAATAGGTCTACCACTCAGACACGATTAGAGACATAAGCACTTATTTTATTCATAGCCTGCTTATTTTATTTTAGTGACATGGAATATAGGCTAAGCAATAGCCCAATGTTAGTTTATCAGACAGCCCTGTCTAAGGCAACCCGGTGAACGGAAATCTATCGCCGCTTAGGCTACGCAAGTCCTCCCTGCTGTTAAGGTTAAGTTAGTAGGAACAACGGGCTGGCTAGGATCATCGTAACGTTTAGGCTACCTCGTTGTCTTTATAGTTTTTAGCATTTAGCCTATAATCCCCAAACACAGAGGACTAGGAAATGTTGCTATCTTGCCTGGAAACTGCTGACGACCGGAATCACAGACAACCATAGTGTTCAGTGGTTTGAACAGTCCCCTGTAACGCCCCTTTCTTCGAGGCCCCACCTTGATGGGCAGCTTTAACAGTTTGCAATTGCATGTTCAGTTCGGATTTTTGCGTGACCACGCGGAAATGATAATGCAAACGGATGCCATGCCATTGCATTTGAATTATGTCACTCTTGTGCCGCAAAAGCATGAAAACGATATGTTAAATGGCGCGTTGAATTATCATTTCCTTTTTGTCATGGATCATGCGATTGCAACAAGAAACTGCAAATGCAAATGTGGTTTTTCATTAAAATTATGGCAGGGTTGTGTCGTAGAGGGCGAGAAAAATTAAATGTGAAATGGATTTGCATTAACATTTTCAAATTGTCAGATAAAGTGCGTACATTAACTTGCAAATGAAAACGCAAAGTACACCTTTTGCATTTTCATTTGAATTATTCATGGTTTTTGCGCACATCGAATGTAAACGAAATGCAATCGCCGATTTGCATTTCCATTCGAATTTTGGCGCGGATATGCTTCCATACATAAGACAGGTGGAACATTGGGCATCTGCGTGAAGGCGTTAAAGGTTAAGGGTCAGATGTCATCGCAAAGTGCGTCCCATGACTGAACTAAACTTCCCGTGCTACCGTACCATGCTCCAGAGTGCGTACTCTCAAGCCTTGACTGGAGTGCGTACTCGGGAGCACGGTAGTATGCGGTTTGAGACACAGCCTGGGTCTCCTTGTGTCCTTGCTGTGCACTTATATAGCAGTGAAGTCTCTCCTTGTGTTCCTGCCTAGTATGATAAGTACAATTATCCTGACCAACTACTGTTAGAGAATTTAAATTATATTTGAATACTGATTTGATAAATACTCCTGTAAATTATGTTATCATTTAGATCAGCATCAGCTCGAGCCAAAACATTTATCTCTGAATCAGGTTATTCCACACAGCAAGCCTCCTTACAATGGTATAATATTCAGACTATGTTTTGGGATTCCACCAAAAAAATAGAAGAGCCAAAAAAACTAAATGATGTAACATAGTTGCTGTCCGGCTTTACTGCCCATTTCACGCACAATTCTTTCAGAAACATCTGGTGACCACATCCCTGTAGCACACCGGTATGTGATGAAGGAGCACAACTCACCTTCATCACAAGGTCAGTGTGTGAAAGAGAGTGGAGTAAAATTAAGGATTTCAATAAAGTTGATAATAGGTAGTGAATGATGGAGATGGATGAAGACTGCAATGTGTGACAGACCTGAAACATTTTACTCTGCAGGTGGTCAATCTTTACCATCTCAATCATACATTCAGCATCCAGTCATCACCTGTGACCTGATACTACAGACTCCACTGAAACCTTACATTCTGGTCAGGAAACACAAACCTTGCAACCCGAAGATTCACAAGGTTACATCCTGCTTTTCTTTGCCGTGATAGAGGAGTAAAAAGAGAGGGATGAGACGAATGTGTACAAGGAAATAATGCTTGTGGAAGAGAGAGAGAAAGAGCTTTTTATATTTCACTGCATATAGCTATATAATCACTGATTCTGTTTAGTTAAGATCACACAGTACTACTCACCCCAGTCTCTGCAGTTTACAGTTTGGACTCATCAGTCCATCACAGAGCAGCTTCACTCCTGAATCTCCCAGGTTATTGTAGCTGAGGTCCAGATCTCTCAGGGGTGAGTTTGATGACTGGCAAGCTGAGGCCACAATGTCACAGGATTTTAATGTGAGTCTGCAGCTGTTCAGTCTGCAAAAGAAGAGTTGATCTATTATTGTTATGATCCGAACTGCAGACTGTACCCAAATGCATGACTCAGACACAGAATTAGCCAATTCTCAATATTTTATTGTACTTGTACAGGGCAGTCCTGTAACAAGGGGAGAAAGGCAAAACAAGTTAGAGAATACACTGGATCTGGACTCTTCAGACCGTGTAGAGTGTTCCAAGCCGGAACTGGACTTTTCCACCAGATAACGATAGTTCCAAGCCGGAACTGGACTCACGACAGATAATGACAGACAGAGTGGGAGCGCTAGGCATCCAATAAATTATTGCTTCGACAATACTTGGCTCCTGAAGCATAGGGAGATAAATAAGACAGACAGTCCGGGTATGAGGCTGAGGGGAAACAGTGGAGTTAGGAGAGGTCAGGGACGGGTATGGAACAGAGACTGGTTAGTTTGAGCAGAGGAGGAATGGGAGTGGAAGCGGTTGAGCAGGACCGTTGAGCGGGGTCCGGGCTGGACACCAGCGTAGCGGCAGTAGCGGCACAGCGACAGAGTAGCGGCAGCAGTGACAGCCGGGCAGGAGTGTTAGCGCCTCAGCAACAACCGCGACACCGTCAGTAGGCGGTCTCCGCCGCAGAGTAGAGGAACAGAAGCCCAGCTGCATGCACACAGGTCCGGAGGAAGGCAGGGTACCGTGACACAGGCAGGGAGAACCGACAGCTGCAGGTGGTTAGACTCAACAGACAGGTAAGAGCAGCGAGACAGGATTTAACCGAACAGCAGCTACTGCTGTTCCAGACTGGAGAAGACTTAGAACTTTAAGGCTGAAGACTAGGCGAGTTAGCGCCGGAACGAACAGGACTAGATACCAAGACTAGACAGGATACAAGACTTTAAGGAATGACCAGAGGTTTCAAACGACAAACGTTAACGAACTGGCACAGGACAGAGAACACCGGGTGATTAAATACAACATTTAATTGGTATCAATTATGTGCCGTGTGCGAATGTATGCAAGAGTGATTAGCAGATTAAAGAGTGTGAGATGCATGCAATAAACGGGGAAAAGGGATAAGCTGAAAGGAGTGGAGTGAAACAGAGTAACAAGGGTAGGAAACCACGCCCAACCTGCAGCACGGGGAAAACAGACTAGGGAGAGACGAACCTGAAACAGGGGGAGAAGGAAAACACGGGAAACAACAGGACGGGAATGAGGTCGTCACAATTATACTCTAATTAAATTTTGTTATATAACACACCATAATTGAAATATAACAGTAACAGTGTTCAGTGATGAAGATTTAAATTGAGGTCTGCGATGCTATGAAAATGTCTGCTACACTCTCCAACTGCAGCACTTTGGACCTGAGAATTATATGTCCTGCTGGACTGAACACTGACAGTTCTACAGATGTAATTCTGACTCAAATAGCCCCCTTTCTTATATTGTAACTTGTGTTACTCTAAAGTCTGGGGGGGCTGATTCACAAAAGGACTGCACGCATAGTCACTTTGTGACTATAAAACAGCCAAAAACGCTAGGGCTGTGCCGACCTCGCTATACTTGTAATCATACTTGTGTCTGTATGGAGGGCCCTGATACTCGTAATCGGATGATGATCGCATCGGAAAAGACGGAAGTTGGCTAAAATGCTACATTCACTGAGGGAGAGACTGCCTGAGACCAGTTACAACATTGAAGCATCAAATTGGCACACAAAACAAGTGTAGCCTATTACTTCATAATTATAATGACAAGAACAAGAATAATTGTGTGAAAGTACATTTACAACATGCATCTCACACTTAAGAAGTTCTCTCTGAATTCTCGCACACCCTTCAATGACATTTTTTTTTAAGCACTGCACATATAGGGCTCTATCTTTCACTCAGCGGCTAATCTTCTATTAGGGGACAATGGCTATCAATTAAAATTTCTCCATTTAAACTGAATTGTGTTAAAAAAAATTTCTACTTTGTTTCTGATTTTTTCCCATTTTCTCCAAATTTGGTAGCTAATTGTACCCCTACGTTATTCAATTCCCTGTGTAGCAACCACTTGAGAATTCACCGCTACACATCCCCGTCAGCTGGTAGTAGGAAGAATATGCAATATTTCAAGTTATCTTTAGCCTATGTTTTAAAATGAATCTAGAATAACAGACCACTTAAACCAACATCGGGCGTGAGAATTCTCGTCAATAAGCTACCAACACGTTTCTGTGACACATTACTTTTTGCCTCAGGATAGCTGTTTTGTTGAACAGTTTCTGCTGAAACGGTTGATACAAAGTAACTCAGGTGGACAGCTCATTTTTACATACACTACATGGCCAAAAGTATATGGACACCTGCTCATCCAACATCCAAAATCATGGGAATTAATATGGAGTTGGACCCCATTTGCTGCCAAGACTTTCCACTAGATGTTGGAACATTTCTGTGTGGATTTGTTTCCATTCAGTCAGAAGAACATTGGTGAGGTTGGGCACTGATGTGGGCTATTAGGCCTGGCTCACAGTCGGCTTTCCAATTGATCCCAATGGTGTTTGATGGGGTTGAGGTCAGGGCTCTGTGCAGGCCAGTCAAGTTCTTCCATACCGATCTCGACAAACCATTTCTGTATGGACCTCTATTTGTGCACGGGGGCATTGTCATTCTGAAACAGGAAAGTGCCTTCCCCAAACTGTTTCCACAAAGTTGGAAATCCAGAATCATCTAGAATGTCATTGTATGCTGTAGTGAACCATGAAAAACAGCCCCAGACCAAGGGATGTCCACATACTTTTGGCCATATAGTGTATCTATAGGCCTACAAATTACTCGCGATTATGTTTATTGTAACTTTTTACATATCCAAGAGCGCACCCTAAATAGGTGAGAATTGATCAAATTGGGCATCTGCGCGAAGGCGTTAAAGGTTAAGGGTCAGATGTCGTCGCAAAGTGCGTCCCATGACTGAACTAAACTTTCCGTGCTACCGTACTTCCATGCTCCAGAGTGCATATTCTCAAGCCTTGACTGGAGTGCGTACTTGGGAGCATGGTAGTATGCGGTTTGAGACACAGCCTGGGTCTCCTTGTGTCCTTGCTGTGCACTATATAGCAGTGAAGCCTCTCCTTGTGTTCCTGCCTAGTAAGATAAGTACAATTATCCTGACCAACTACTGTTAGAGAATTTAAATTATATTTGAATACTGATTTGATAAATACTCCTGTAAATTATGTTATAATTTAGATCAGCATCAGCTAGAGCCAAAACATTGATCTCTGAATCAGGTTATTCCACACAGCAAGCCTCCTTACAATGGTATAATATCCAGACTATGTCTTGGGATTGCACCAAAAAAATAGAAGAGCCAAAAAAACTAAATGATGTAACATAGTTGCTGTCCGGCTTTACTCCGGTGTGTGCTACAGGGATGTGGTCACCAGATGTTTCTGAAAGAATTGTGCGTAAAATGGGTATGTGAAGAAGGAGCACAACTCACCTTCATCACAAGGTCAGTGTGTGAAAGAGAGTGGAGTAAAATTAAGGATTTCCATAAAGTTGATAACAGGTAGTGAATGATGGAGATGGATGAAGACTGCAATGTGTGACAGATCTGAAACATTTTACTATGCAGGTGGTAAATCTTTTACCATCTCAATCATACATTCAGCATCCAGTCATCACCTGTGACCTGATACTACAGACTCTACTGAAACCTTACATTCTGGTCAGGAAACACAAACCTAGCAACCCGAAGATTCACAAGGTTACATCCTGCTTTTCTTTACTGTGATAGAGGAGTAAAAAGAGAGAGATGAGACTAATGTATACAAGGAAAAAATGCTTGTGGAAGAGAGAAAGAGCTTTTTATATTTCACTGCATATAGCTATATAATCACTGATTCTGTTTAGTTAAGATCACACAGTACTACTCACCCAAGTCTCTGTAGTGTACAGGTTGGACTCATCAGTCCATCACAGAGCAGCTTCACTCCTGAATCTCCAAGGTTATTGTAGCTGAGGTCCAGATCTCTCAGGGGTGAGTTTGATGACTGGACAGCTGAGGCCACAATGTCACAGGACTTTACTGTGAGTCTGCAGCTGTTCAGTCTGCAAAAGAAGAGTTGATCTATTATACTCTAATTAAATTTTGTTATATAACACGCCATAATTCAAATATAACAGTAACAGTGTTCAGTGATGAAGATTTAAATTGAGGTCTGCGATGCTATGAAAATGTCTGCTACACTCTCCAACTGCAGCACTTTGGACCTGAGAATTATACGTCCTGCTGGACTGAACTGACAGTTCTACAGATGTAATTCTGACTCAAATAGCCCCCTTTCTTATATTGTAACTTGTGTTACTCTAAAGTCTGCGGGGGCTGATTCACAAAAGGACTGCACGTATAGTCACTTTGTGACTATAAAACAGCCATAAACGCTAGGGCTGTGCTGACCTCGCTATACTCGTAATCATACTTGTGTCTGTATGGAGGGCCCTGATACTCGTAATCGGATGATGATCGCATCGGAAAAGACGGAAGTTGGCTAAAATACTACATTCACTGAGGGAGAGACTGCCTGAGACCAGTTACAACACTGAAGCATCAAATTGGCACACAAAACAAGTGTAGCCTATTACTTCATAATTATAATGACTGAGAACAAGAATAATTGTGTGAAAGTGCATTTACAACATGCATCTCACACTTAAGAAGTTCTCTCTGAATTCTCGCACACCTTTCAATTACATTTTTTTTGAGCACTGCACATATAGGGCTCTATCTTTCACTCTGCGGCTAATCTTCTGTTAGGGGACAATGGCTATCAATTAAAAATCTAATGCGTGAATTGTCATTCAATGGAAAATTCACAAAAACATGCACTGCAGACAGACATTTGGAGTGCTGAAAATGAGCTCCAGATGTCTGGATCATAAGACAGGTGGAACATTATAATACAGCTCTCTTCATCTATAGACTGTAAGTAAATGGAATGGTTTTGACTGAAAAAAGTTCTAAACTTTGTCCAGTGAATGTTGTATTTATTGTTCTTCAAATAGTCTATAGTCCCGAAGATTCGCTGTGCATAAGGTTTTTTTGATATGGTTAAAAAAAACTGAGATGAATTTAAATTTCTTTGAATTTTATTCAATTTTTTTTCTATTTTGTTTCTGATTTTTTCCCATTTTCTCCAAATTTGGTAGCTAATTGTACCCCTACGTTATTCAATTCCCCGTGTAGCAACCTACTCAGCCCGTCAGGTGGTAGTAGGAAGAATATGCAATATTTGAAGTTATCTTTAGCCTATGTTTTAAAATTTATCTAGAATAACAGACCACCTAAACCAACATCGGGCGTGACAATTCTCGTCAATAAGCTACCAACACGTTTCTGTGCCACATTACTTTTTGCCTCAGGATAACTGTTTTGTTGAACAATTTCTGTTGAAACGGTTGATACAAATTAACTCACGTGGACAGCTCATTTTTACATTTTTACATACACTACATGGCCAAAAGTATATGGAGACCTGCTCATCCAACATCCAAAATCATGGGAATTAATATGGAGTTGGTCCCCATTTCCTGCGAAGACTTTCCACAAGATGTTGGAACATTTCTGTGTGGATTTGTTTCCATTCAGTCAGTAGAACATTGGTGAGGTTGGGCACTGATGTGGGGCTATTAGGCCTGGCTCACAGTCGGCTTTCCAATTGATCCCAATGGTGTTTGATGAGGTTGAGGTCAGGGCTCTGTGCAGGCCAGTCAAGTTCTTCCATACCGATCTCAACAAACCATTTCTGTATGGACCTCTATTTGTGCACAGGGGCACTGTTCTTTTGAAACAGGAAAGGGCCTTCCCCAAACAGTTGCCACAAAGTTGGAAATCCAGAATCATCTAGAATGTCATTGTATGCTGTAGTGAACCATGAAAAACAGCCCCAGACCAAGGGGTGTCCACATATTTTTGGCCATATAGTGTATCTATAGGCCTACAAATTACCAGTGATTATGTTTATCGTAAATTTTTACATATCCAAGATATCCAAGAGCACACCCTAAACAGGTAAGAATTGATCAAATTGAGCGTCTGCGCGAAGGGGTTAAATGTTATGGGTCAGATGTCGTCACAAAGTGCGTCCCATGACTGAACAAAACTTTCCGTGCTACCGTACTTCCATGCTCCAGAGTGCGTACTCTGAAGCCTTGACTGGAGTGCGTACTCGGGAGCACAGTAGTATGTGGTTTCAGACACAGCCTGGGTCTCCTTGTGTCCTTGCTGTGCACTATATAGCAGTGAAGTCTCTCCTTGTGTTCCTGCCTAGTAAGATAAGTACAATTATCCTGACCAACTACTGTTAGAGAATTTAAATTATATTTGAATACTGATTTGATAAAGACTCCTGTAAATTATGTTATAATTTAGATCAGCATCAGCTAGAGCCAAAACATATGGAAGCATATCCGCGCCAAAATTCAAATGAAAATGCAAATCGCCGATTGCATTTCGTTTACATTCGATGTGCGCAAAAACCAAAATAATTCAAATGAAAATGCAAAAGGTCACTTTGCATTTTCATTTTCAAGTTAATGTACGCACTTTTTCTGACAATTTGAAAATGTTAATGCAAATCCCTTATACATTTCATTTTTATCGCTCTCTAAAATGACCTTTTGCATTTTCATTTGAATTATGTCATGGTTTTTGCACACATCGAATGTAAACGAAATGCAATCGGCGATTTGCATTTTCATTCGAATTTTGGCGCAGATATGCTTCCATAAAAACATTGATCTCTGAATCAGGCTATTCCACACAGCAAGCCTCCTTACAATGGTATAATATCCAGACTATGTCTTGGGATTGCACCAAAAAAATAGAAGAGCCAAAAAAACTAAATGATGTAAGTAGTATATAGCATTCGGCAAACGTCAAAATTTGATTGATAGGCATATTAGCATATTTTATGAATATTAATGAGGTTATGAAAAAATTATTATTATTCGGGGTGTTGTGGGGGGGGTTGTTTCAAGGGTTGATTTATTGGCATATGATGGTTTTTATGGTTGGTCTTTTTGGGGTGCTTGGGGGAGGAAAACATGTGAAGGATTTAAAAAAAAATTTATTAGAACAACATCGTGAAAAAGTAACGGTGTATATATATATATATATATATATAAATGTATAGGTTAGTGGCAATAGTTTAAATAGTTTTTTTTTTAAAAACAGTTTGTGTTAGCAAAAGCGTTTTAAAAGAATAAAAGAATTCAAGCAAGCTGTTAAAACATGACAAATAGCGGTAGGCTATAGCGAGTTAGTTGTCTGAAAGAAAGCATACCATTTTTAAAATAATGTTTGTTAGAGCCGAAGGGAAAAACTCTAACAAGTTGTTGAGATGTCCGTGAAATGTGTGCGAATGGCTCCGTAGAGAGAGAGAGACCGTTACCCAGTCGTAAAAACCGTGTAAAATAGCCAATCTAAAAAAAGCAAGTTAGTGTTCTAAAAGAAGAAGACCTAGGAGGCCTCGAAAGAAAGACTAGAAATAATTAAAAAATTAAATAATAGGCTATGTAACTTTTTACAGAATTAAAAAGCAAAAACCTAAAACAAACTCTGAATTATTCTTGGGTTCTGCGGGGGTCCGGAGATGGCCTATAGCTCGACTATAGGTTGCAGAGAGAGATCTTTCCAGACGGGCTAGAGGGCGGACAAATGGATCCACTAGCTTGGCGTAGGGAGTAGCCTATACCTAAAATGGGATACGCCCCGTAGTATCCGTCTGTTTCTTTTGAAATTGACGGACGTTTACACGGGCTAATGAGAGAGCTGTAAGAGCTTATGACAAAACGGGGTCGTAAAATACTTGAGGGCTAACAACAGCTGCTGGAAGGAGGGGTAGCGAGGTGGGGGCTGGCGGGCGCGCGCGCGCTAGAGCGATGCTAGGAACAACCTTTGAGTGACAATGAGCAGCTGTATACAAAAGCAGGTGATTCAAATAAAGTTTGAATGAATGAATTAAATGCATATAGAAATATTTCAACAGGCCGCAAAATGCCCCGAACCCCATTGAAAAGACCTCCAAGACGCGTTTCCAAAAAGCAATCTAAACGTCTATATCACTGGTTCAGAATCATGAAATAAATCTTTCAGTATTTTGTTTGCTAATTTAAGTTTGCTAATACTTAGAACCAATATGAGTGTTTAGTATCGAATGGAATGTAAAAAGATGGGGTATTCAATTTAAACAGGATTGAGTCGGCATATACTAACCTATATTGTATAAGCATATTTTAAAAAGTGTATTTAATTTTTCGGAGAACTAAGCATGAGTAGAATTCACGGGGAGGGGGTCTGACATCTGAATGACTCGGAACAGCTGAAATACTGGCAGTTGATTCAAAGATATTTTGAATGTAATGCATATAAAGAAAATAAATCAATATGCAAAAGGCCCCAATTTGTCGTCGAAAAGCCATTGAAAAGGCATCCAAGACGCGTTTCCAAAAGCAATGTAACCATCTATATAGGCTACCCTATAATGTTTTTTCAGTGGTCAGCTTCATGAAACAAACCTTTCGGTATTTTGCACAAGGTTGCTAATACTTAGCGTCAGGCACGTGCAGAGGGGGTGGCTCTGGGTGCCCGAGCACCTGCCCCTTTTGCCCGATGTGCCCCTTTCAGGGACGTAGGAAGCGGTTAAACTTGTCCGAAATTGAAATTGTACCGAAAAAAAAGGTTCGCTATGTACTTTTAGTTTGAAAGGCATGCTGTGAGAGCGCAGTCAACAAGTCATCATCAATCTGAGCGTTGCCCCTAGCACTGAAGTGTCCCCCAAATGGTTTTTCTAGGTTGATGTGCCCTTTTCTCACTTTGAGCACCTGCCCCTCAAAAGGTCTCTGCACGACACTGCTTAGCGTCAATATTACTGCTTAGTATAGAATGGAATGTAAAAAGATGGTTTATTCAATTTAAACAGGATTGAGATATTATATGTAGCCTATATTGTGTAAGCATAGTTAGCCTACTTTAAAGGTGTATTTAATTTTCGGAGAACTTTGGATGAATAGAACTCGCTGTGTGACGTGAAAGCACTATTGCAGAAAGCTTTGTAGGAAGCTTTGTAGAACAATTGCTTTATTGACCAGTAGCCTAGGCTACCCATCAGAACACTTTTCAGTCATGAGGTGTAATTTGGCTATTAAAAGTATAGTATTAGTATAAGCTACAAAGACAACTTAGATAGAGACATGATGCATAGGCTATAGAAAATGTCTTGGACACGTGAAACAAGACCGTTGATCCAATTTTAGCCATGTCAACATTTAATTCCAATAAAGTCTACAGGCAAATGTTGAATATGGACATGTGTGAACCCTCAAAAATTAATAAAACTAAACTCTGCATTGTAATCAGGGGTTGTTGAGTTGTAGCTACAGGATAGTACATATAATTTAGCAATGACAATACTTAGGCTAATAGCGGTTTAAAACGTGTTTCAAAGATGTTTATTTCTTTAATTTATTTCTTTATTTAAAACTGATTATACGCAACTATGTAGCTATAAGACATTTTAACACACATAATCCGTCCGTAATGATATAAACTTGGATACAAGGTAGTAGCCTTCTATTACAGGACCCTTTTTATTTTTACACAGGCCTAGCTGAACTAGGCTACAGAAAGCTGTCAGAGCAAAGCATGTTAAGGGGAGGAACAGGAAAAAATTGGGTTTTATGGCTGGGATAAGGTTCGGTCACAACGGATTTAATTGAAAGTTTTCAGTCATCCAGGTGTCGGTATACCGAAGCCTTTTTATTTCATAGGTCTGGTAATGGACTGTTAATTAACTGTTTTGTAATAACTCCATTGATCTCATTCTGTGAGAAATGTTGTAAATCTAAATTAGCTACACCTCTCGTGCAGACTAGGCTATTCCTCTCGGGCAAAACCCAGAACGGTGCTTAGGCTAGCCTTTTGCTTAGGCTATTAATATTATGACGTTAGGTTAGGATTGAATTAATAATAATAAAAATTATAGGCCCTAATACCTTCCATTTATACATATAGAGCCTTTCTCAACCTTCAGCGACTCAAAACGCTTTACAATGATGAAGAGGAAGCCCGCCTCTACACACAATTATTCTCTGTAGCTGGTGGAGAGACACGCATACTATAGGTTGAGTAGATGTGATGTGTGCGTGGGACCGGAGAGAGACTGTATAGGCAATAATGGTTTGTTAATGAAGGACAATACTAATTCATAGGCTAGTGGAGGGCGATGGAAGGGTCGGTGAGGGATAGCCTATTTTTGGGGTGAGGGGGAACGTGTTGCAATCTATTTTTATACAGTGTATGGTTGTAATTCCTAATAAGGTCTAGGGAATAGGCTACGTCGTCCCTATATCTAGGCCTATCCTACACCACACTCCAGCACAGTAGGTGCCGGTAATACCCTTTAACGTAGGATGGGCTGCGAAACCCCAGTAATCACCTTCGAAGAAGAAGAAGAAGGCCTAGCTTTAGGACAAGACAAACCTAGGCTAGGCTACGTGTAAAGTAGGGCTAGCTAGCTGACTGTTTGTACAACTTTCTTCAAATAGCCTAGGCCTACTCAAATTTAATTTCTGCATTCTAAAACTTGTTTGTTGTTGTAACGTGACAGATGTCTTATTTTTACGTTTTTATTAACGTAAGTAAATTAGACAACGATGTGTAGGCTATTAAAATCACAAGGATACAGTCTACTGGTTGCTCATGGAGAGGTTTGTGTAAAATATTTCGATTTTATTTGGTCTAAAACTTTAATTTGGAAAACCGTTTGCTACCTTGCTATTAACTAATCTATACATGGTCACTCAGAAAGTGGCCTATCGCATAAAGTTATGTAGGCTATAAATGTATGGCTATGAACGTTTTCAATATTCCAGGTTCCTGTACGAAGCAGGCTAAATGTGTTAATTGGATAAGGCCAACAGTGTAGCTAGGTAAAACCAAATATTTTAGAGTGGTTAACAAGATACGGCTTTCCCCTGTTTTTATTTTTTATTCGTTCATTTATTTTGTCCATACAAGCAAAAATTTTAGATATATGGCCAGATAAGCAACTGGCGCTTTTCCACATTGGATTTTTTGTCAGCACAAGGGGTAAGTGATCAGGCATGCAGAGTAGTGTTTTCAGTTAGCGTAGCAACTAAAGTTACATAACGTAGCATAGAGTGACGCGAATCTACCCCCGGGGGCTAGTCGGATTTTAAGTTGGCTTTCGTTGCATAGTCAAAATCATAACGGGTTTTAAGCAGTAGTACTGGGTGCTGACAACCTAGGCAAACAAAATATAATAAAGATAAGGGAAACTTGATTTCATCGGTCTGGTAATGAAACGTTAATGAACTGTTTTGTGATAAATCCATGGATCTCCACAGTCATTCTGCGAGAGCCGGTTGTCTGTCTAAGTTACAGCCTCGAAGTTACAATGCTCACGCGGCCTATTCCTCTCTGGTAAAACCCAGGACGGGGTGTTTTTGCGTCATGCTTTTAAGACAGTAGTTTATTCTCAAGACGTTATTTGATATTTTGTGGGGGTTTTGTGGGATGTATCCTGCTAATTATCAAATGTTATATTGAAGCCTTGTGTATTGTAGGTTATATGAAATCAAATTATATTAAAGTTCAAATGAAAAAAAAAGATGTGCACCGTGTTTTAGTTGTTATTTTCTTTCAAGTTTACATATTTTTGGAATGCCAGCATTGAGCAGACCATTAAATGAAAAGCGTCAATATTTGAAAAAGTGATTCCCGCTAATTATTATAAACCAATTCAGGCACTGGGGTAATTGTTTGTGTGTGTGTGTGTGTGTGTGTGTGTGTGTGAGATACATTATGGCTATGATAATACTCAATATTGTAGGCATGTTGTTGGTGTATGTGTGCACTATGGTTTTTAAATAATAAAGTTTGTTTGTTGTGACAAGATTGCAAAAGTGTAATGTTTTCAAAACTATACCAACAGTGTATTCCTAATAATAGAGGACCCCACAACACACATAATTTAATAGTTCTTTCTTCCCCTTCAAAAGTAACTTCAGTGTGCATTTTAAATTCAAGTTAAGAGGCAGTAGACAAACTTACCTTAATGAAATGTGCTACAGCACGGTTGAAATAAAATGATTCAATTCAACAGTTTTTAACTGACTCTTTGTGTAATTTTATTCTTATTCTGGATACATATCAAATTTTATTTCTGCTTTGCGCATCTTAATGCACGGAACAGACCAAACACATGGTTAAGGCCCCTTAGGTATGTTTCACCAGGAGGAGAGTTATTTATTTTTTCAGGAGCGTGTGTGTGTGTTTGATTAAATTTTATTTTAAAATGGGCTTGTTTTGTAGCTTGTTTGTGTGTAACATTATGGCACCCTAAGACTCAATAGTGTACAAATGTTGTTTTTGGTGTGAAGTGACTATGTAACATAGTTGCTGTCTGGCTTTACTGCCCATTTTACACACAATTCTTTCAGAAACATCTGGTGACCACATCCCTGTGGCACACACCAATATGTGATGAAGGAGCACAACTCACCTTCATCACAAGGTCAGTGTGTGAAAGAGTGGAGTAAAATTAAGGTTTTCAATAAAGTTGATAACAGGTAGTGAATGATGGAGATGGATGAAGACTGCAATGTGTGACAGACCTGAAACATTTTACTCTGCAGGTGGTCAATCTTTTACCCTCTCAATCATACATTCAGCATCCAGTCATCACCTGTGACCTGATACTACAGACTCTACTGAAACCTTACATTCTGGTCAGGAAACACAAACCTGGCAACCCAAAGACTCATAAGGTTATATCCTGCTTTTCTTTACTGTGAAAAAGAGAGGGATGAGACTAATGTGGACAAGGAAAGAATGCTTGTGGAAAGAGGAGTAAACAGAGAGAAATAGCTTTTTATATTTCACTGCATAGAGCTATAATCACTGATTCTGTTTAGTTAAGATCACGCAGTACTACTCACCCCAGTCTCTGCAGTTTACAGCTTGGACTCATCAGTCCATCACAGAGCAGCTCCACTCCTGAATCTCCCAGGTTATTGTAGCTGAGGTCCAGATCTCTCAGGGGTGAGTTTGATGACTGGAGAGCTGAGGCCACAATATCACAGGACTTTACTGTGAGTCTGCAGCTGTTCAGTCTGCAAAAGAAGAGTTGATCTATTATACTCTAATTAAATTTTGTTATATAACACGCCATAATTGAAATATAACAGTAACAGTGTTCAGTGATGAAGATTTAAATTGAGGTCTGTGATGCTATGAAGATTTCTGCTACACTCTCCAACTGTAGCACTTTGGACCTGAGAATTATACGTCCTGCTGGACTGAACTCTGACAGTTTGACAGATGTAATTCTGACTCAAATAGCCCCCTTTCTTATATTGTAACTTGTGTTACTCTAAAGTCTGGGGGGCTGATTCACAAAAGGACTGCACGTATAGTCACTTTGTGACTATAAAACAGCCATAAGAAGAGTGGTAACACAGTAGGGCGGGGCGCTACTCTGTGTGAGCGACTCCCGACGTGCGGCTCTCTGTATGTTTTTTTCGGTTGTTTTATGTTTTCTGTAAAACGTCTAAGTGTGTAACAACAACAACAACAACAACAAGTATGACTCCTACGTTGAAATATTTTGCAAGTTTGTGGATCCTGATCTCCTTCCTAGAGCCAGCATATGTGATTTGGACTACACCGGCACTACACAATATGCCGGAAGACTCGCCTACTCACTGCATAATCTGCAGGATCTGAGGCTTGCCTCCCTGGATCTACCGGCAACATCATCTTTCCTTGATGGGATACCTCGGTGTCTACTACGGAAATATTACACCAAACGCATTTGAAGGAAAAGGGGATCCAGAGGAGGAGTCAGGAACAGAATGAGGAGACGAGGTAGGAAGCTCCCACTACCCGCTATAACTCTGTCTAACGTCCGATCATTACGCAACAAAATTGACAAACTTTCTGCACTTATTAAGCTCGACTCAGACTATCGTCAAACCAGTCTCTTTTGTTTCATGGAGAAATGGTCGTCTGAGGAAATAACCGATGTTGATCTTGACGGATTTAACATTATACGCTTTGACAGAGACACTAAGAAAACGCAGAAGTCGATTGGGGGCGGGCTCTGCATGGTTGTAAACAACAAGTGGGCTGACAACTTCACAGTCAGAGAGACTGAATGCAGCAAGCATCACGAAATCATGACTGTGTCGTTTAGACCCTACTACCTACCACGCGAGTTCACACAGATCAGTTATTTTAGTCTATGTCCCTGGGCCTGACAACGTACTCACGGCAGAACGCATCGCTGACTGCTACAACAAAGCTGTAAACCGGAGCAGCGATCAGCCTGTGTTTTTGCTAGGGGATTTTAACAGATGTGATGTCACCACACTACTTCCAAACTTGGAACAGTACGTTTCATCACCCACTAGACTTGACAGACCACTAGATCTCTGCTTCGGTAACATACCGGGTGCCTATGTTTCCAAGCCCCGCCCACCACTTGGCCGTTCTGACCACAATCTCATTCTTCTGCTTCCAAAATATAGACAAAAACTGAAAACAGACAATATGCAAACAAAAACCATTCAAGTCTGGAACAATGACTCTGTTGAGACATTAAAGGGCTGCATGGAGATCACAGACTGGGAAATCTTTTTCCAAAGCTGTGAGGGGGATCTGCTGACAGACTCTAGCCCTATCTGACTTACTGTGTGGACACTGTCATACCATCAAAACAGGTCAAGCTGTATCCTAACAGAGAATTAAAGAGAGAGCTAAGAAGGGAGTCCAAGCTGGCCAAACTCCACTATGAGAACAAAGTAGAGGAAAAATTCACCACTGGCAATGCAAGGGAGGCATGGCAAGGACTCAACACCATGATGGGCAGAGCCCAGAAACCAGCCCAGATCCAGCCACCTTTGCGGAGCAGCTGAATGTTTTCTACAGCAGGTTTAACCGGTCTGCCCCCCAGAATGACTGGACCCTCACCAGCCCCACATGTCCTCTAATCACAGTGGAAAAAAGGAAGGTGACGTCCATACTAGCCCGCGTTAACCCTCACGAGGCCTCTGGCCCGGGCGGGCTCAAAGGCAGGGTGCTTAGGGAATGCTTTGCTCAGCTGGGTGATGTCATCACTCAGCTATTCCAGCAGCTCCTAGACTCCAGCTGTGTTCCGCAGGTGTGGAAAAAGTCCACCATCATACCTGTGCCAAAGAAGTCTCATGCCAGGGTGATGAACGACTTCAGACTGGTGGTACTCACATCTGTACTGTGCAAGTGTATGGAGAGGGTGGTGTGTGACCACTTCACTACTATGGGGGCAGACAGGCTTGACCCACTCCAGCGGGGGGTGGAGGATGCCTGTCTGACCCCCCTGGACACAGTGAGCAGACATCTGGACTCCCCATACTCCCACACAAGGATTTTATTTATGGACTTTTCTTCTGCTTTTAATACAGTACAGTCTCTACAACCTTCAATACAGTACACTCTCTACAACCTTTAATACAGTACAGTCTCTACAACCTTTAATACAGTACACTCTCTACAACCTTTAATACAGTACACTCTCTACAACCTTTAATACAGTACACTCTCTACAACCTTTAATACAGTACACTCTCTACAACCTTTAATACAGTACACTCTACAACCTTTAATACAGTACAGTCTCTACAACCTTTAATACAGTACAGTCTCTCTACAACCTTTAATACAGTACAGTCTCTACAACCTTTAATACAGTACACTCTCTACAACCTTTAATAGAGTACAGTCTCTACAACCTTTAATACGGTACAGTCTCTACAACCTTTAATACAGTACACTCTCTACAACCTTTAATACAGTACACTCTACAACCTTTAATACAGTACAGTCTCTACAACCTTTAATACAGTACACTCTCTACAACCTTTAATACAGTACAGTCTCTACAACCTTTAATACAGTACAGTCTCTACAACCTTTAATACAGTACACTCTCTACAACCTTTAATACAGTACACTCTCTACAACCTTTAATACAGTACAGTCTCTACAACCTTTAAAACAGTACAGTCTCTACAACCTTTAATACAGTACACTCTCTACAACCTTTAATACAGTACAGTCTCTACAACCTTTAATACAGTACAGTCTCTACAACCTTTAATACAGTACAGTCTCTACAACCTTTAATACAGTACACTCTCTACAACCTTTAATACAGTACAGTCTCTACAACCTTTAATACAGTACACTCTCTACAACCTTTAATACAGTACACTCTCTACGACCTTTAATACAGTACAGTCTCTACAACCTTTAATACAGTACAGTCTCTACAACCTTTAATACAGTACACTCTCTACAACCTTTAATACAGTACACTCTCTACAACCTTTAATACAGTACACTCTCTACAACCTTTAATAAAGTACACTCTCTACAACCTTTAATACAGTACACTCTCTACAACCTTTAATACAGTACACTCTCTACAACCTTTAATACAGTACACTCTCTACAAACTTTAATACAACACCCTCTGCAACCGCCTCCTAGGGCTACAGGTCAGCCCGACACTGATCCTATGGATACACTGATCCTATGGATAAAGGACTTCTTGCAGGACCGGCCTCAGCATGTGGTGGTCAATGGTTTTAAATCCAAAAACATGATTTTAAACACTGGAGTCCCCCAGGGCTGTGTTTTATCCCCCATACTATTTTCCATATACACAAACAATATAACTTGCAATGGCAATGACATCACACTTTTTAAATATGCAGAAGACATGGCCCTAGTGGCCCACCTGAGGGACAAGAACTCCCTGTATGCATACCACCAGCAAGTAGACACCTCCAAGGCCAAGGAGCTGTGCTGTGGGGGGAGGCGAACATCTGATTCCCCACACCCCCTCTTTGAACCCTTGAGGCTGAATGGGCAAGCAGTGGAGCAGGTAGGGGCCTTCAAGTACCTGGGCACGGAGATAGACAGCCTCCTGTCTTTCTCCCAACACGCTGACTCTGTGTACAGGAAGGCCCAACAACGCCTGTTCCTGCTGAGGAAACTCAGAAGCTTCGATGTCAGGAAGGACATTTTAACAGCTGTGTACAAATCACTCATTGAAACTGTACTCACTTTTAACATCACATCCTGGTTCAACTTCATCTCTGTCAAGAATAAATCAAAGCTCTCCCGAATCATTAACCAAGCAAGTAAAATAACTGGTACAACCCAAACTCAACTATGAGTGCTCCACATCCAAGCAGTCAAAAGGAAAGCCAACCTCATTACAGAGGATCCCTCTCACCCCCTGCACAAGTCTTTCCAGTTACTACCATCAGGTCACTGCTATAAAGTCCCCCTGGCAAAAAAAAACATTTACTGGAACTCCTTCATTACCACTGCCATAAACATTCACTTTGCACTTGTATTTTATTCTGTTTAAGTTATATACAGTGCATCCGGAAAGTATTCACAGCGCTTCACTTTTTCCACATTTTGTTCTGTTACAGCCTTATTCCAAAATTGATTAAATTCATTTTTTCCCTCAAAATTCTACACACAACACCCCATAATGACAATGTGAAAAAAGTATTTTTGAGATTTTTTTATATTAAAAAATTTCTCATTTACATAAGTATTCATACCCGTTGCTTTAACGTATTTTTTGTTTCTCCTGACTTTTTTCCCCATAGAGTTCTATAGGAAAATGAGTCCGGAGAAATAACCCTTGCAGTGATCCATCCACATCTACTGCATATCTGGCAACAGAGTGATGGTTTGGGGCTCGTTTGATAGCTCAGACCCTTGATAACTTACAGCCATTTAGCCAGCCATGTGTTCCATACTGTATACCAGTGTAATTTACAGCTGAATCTAGTCTCACCCCCCAATTTCCATAGAGATCCATTCAAATGCAGAGAGGTTATAGTATCGCTTGTAACAGTACCTGAAAATAAGATATCGACAGTTTTTTGATGTTGATGGTCACAGACTTCAGGAAGTAACAGCATGTAAAGGATATGCGACCAAATATGAAATATGATACTTTAAAAATACGTTAAAGCAAAGGGTATGAATACTTATGTAAATGAGAAATTTAATTTTTTTATTTTTAATAAATTTGCAAAAATCTCAAAAATACTTTTTTCACATTGTCATTATGGGGTGTTGTGTGTAGAATTTTGAGGGAAAAAATGAATTTAATCAATTTTGGAATAAGGCTGTAACAGAACAAAATGTGGAAAAAGTGAAGCGCTGTGAATACTTTCTGGATGCACTGTATGTACTGTATATTGAGCCACGTCCAAGACGATTTCCTGTCATGCTATGACAGACAATAAAGTTTTCTGAATCTGAATCTGAATAAACGCTAGGGCTCTGCTGACCTCGCTATACTCGTAATTGTACTTGTATCTGTACGGGGGCCCCTGATACTCGTAATCGGATGATGATCGCATCTATAAAGACGGAAGTTGGCTAAATTGCTATATTCACTGAGGGAGAGACTGCCTGAGACCAGTTACCACAATGAAGCATCAAATTGGCACACAAAACAAGCGTAGCCTATTACGTCATAATTATAATGACAGAGAACAAGAATAATTGCGTGAAAGTGCATTTAAAACATGCATCTCACACTTAAGAAGTTCTCTCTGAATTCTTGCACACCCTTCAATTACATTTTTTTTTAAGCACTGCACATATAGGGCTCTATCTTTCACTCGGCAGCTAATCTTCTGTTAGGGGAAGATTAAAAACCTAATCCGTGAATTGTCATTCAATGGAAAATTCACGAAAACACGCACTGCAGACGGACATTTGGAGTGCTGAAAATGAGCTCCAGATGTCTGGATCATAAGACAGGTGGAACATTATAATACAGCTCTCTTCATCTATAGACTGTAAGTAAATGGAATGGTTTTGACTGAAAAAAGTTCTAAACTTTGTCCAGTGAATATTGCAATTATTGTTCTTCAAATAGCCTACTGTCCCAGGGATTCGCTGTGCATAAGGTTTTTTCGATATGGTTAAAAAAAACAGAGATTAATTAAAATTTCTCCATTTAAACTGAATTTTATTAAATTTTTTTTCTATTTTGTTTCAGATTTTTTCCCATTTTATCCAAATTTGGTAGCTAATTGTACCCCTATGTTATTCAATTCCCCGTGTTGCAACCTACTCAGCCCGTCAGCTGGTAGTAGGAAGAATATGCAATATTTGAAGTTATCTTTAGCCTATGTTTTAAAATTAATCTAGAATAACAGACCACCTAAACCAACATCGGGCGTGAGAATTCTCGTCAATAAGCTACCAACACGTTTCTGTGCCACATTACTTTTTGCCTCAGGATAACTGTTTTCTTGAACAGTTTCTGTTGAAACGGTTGATACAAAGTAACTCACATGGACAGCTCATTTTTACATACACTACATGGGCAAAAGTATATGGAGACCTGCTCATCCAACATCCAAAATCATGGGAATTAATATGGAGTTGGACCCCATTTGCTGCGAAGACTTTCCACTAGATGTTGGAACATTGCTGTGTGGATTTGTTTCCATTCAGTCAGAAGAGCATTGGTGAGGTTGGGCACTGATGTGGGGCTATTAGGCCTGGCTCACAGTCGGCTTTCCAATTGATCCCAATGGTGTTTGATGGGGTTGAGGTCAGGGCTCTGTGCAGGCCAGTCAAGTTCTTCCATACCGATCTCGACAAACTATTTCTGTATGGACCTCTATTTGTGCACGGGGGCACTGTCATTCTGAAACAGGAAAGGGCCTTCCCCAAACTGTTGCCACAAAGTTGGAAATCCAGAATTGTCTAGAATGTAATTGTATGCTGTAGTGAACCATGAAAAACAGCCCTAGACCAAGGGGTGTCCACATACTTTTGGCCATATAGTGTATCTATAGGCCTACAAATTACCAGTGATTATGTTTATCGTAAATTTTTACATATCCAAGATATCCAAGAGCGCACCCTAAATAGGTAAGAATTGATCAAATTGGGCGTATGCGCGAAGGGGTTAAATGTTATGGGTCAGATGTCATCGCAAAGTGCGTCCCATGACTGAACAAAACTTTCCGTGCTACCGTACTTCCATGCTCCAGAGTGCATACTCTCAAGCCTTGACTGGAGTGCGTACTCGGGAGCACGGTAGTATGTGGTTTCAGACACAGCCTGGGTCTCCTTGTGTCCTTGCTGTGCACTATATAGCAGTGAAGTCTCTCCTTGTGTTCCTGCCTAGTAAGATAAGTACAATTATCCTGACCAACTATTGTTAGAGAATTGAAATTATATTTGAATACTGATTTGACAAATACTCCTGTAAATTATGTTATCATTTAGATCAGCATCAGCTAGAGCCAAAACATTGATCTCTGAATCAGGCTATTCCACACAGCACGCCTCCTTACAATGGTATAATATCCAGACTATGTTTTGGGATTGCACCAAAAAAATAGAAGAGCCAAAAAAACTAAATGATGTAACATAGTTGCTGTCCGGCTTTACCGCCCATTTTACGCACAATTCTTTCAGAAACATCTGTTGACCACATCCCTGTAGCGCACACCGGTATGTGATGAAGGAGCACAACTCACCTTCATCACAAGGTCAGTGTGTGAAAGAGAGTGGAGTAAAATTAAGGATTTCAATAAAGTTGATAACAGGTAGTAAATGATGGAGATGGATGAAGACTGCAATGTGTGACAGACCTGAAACATTTTACTCTGCAGGTGGTCAATCTTTTACCCTCTCAATCATACATTCAGCATCCAGTCATCACCTGTGACCTGATACTACAGACTCTACTGAAACCTTACATTCTGGTCAGGAAACACAAACCTGGCAACCCTAAGACTCACAAGGTTATATCCTGCTTTTCGTTACTGTGATAGAGGAGTAAAAAGACAGGGATGAGACTAATGTGGACAAGGAAATAATGCTTGTGGAAAGAGTAGTCACTGCATAGAGCTATATAATCACTGATTCTGTTTAGTTAAGATCACACAGTACTACTCACCCCAGTCTCTGCAGTTTACAGTTTGGACTCATCAGTCCATCACAGAGCAGCTTCACTCCTGAATCTCCCAGGTAACTGTAGCTGAGGTCCAGATCTGTCAGGGATGAGTTTGATGACTGGAGAGCTGAGGCCACAATATCAGAGGACTTTACTGTGAGTTCGCAGCTGTTCAGTCTGCAAAAGAAGAGTTGATCTATTATACTCTTATTAAATTTTGTAATATAACATGCCATAATTGAAATAGAATAGTCATTCAATGGAAAATTCACAAAAACATGCACTGCAGACGGACATTTGGAGTGCTGAAAATGAGCTCCAGATGTCTGGATCATAAGACAGGTGGAACATTATAATACAGCTCTCTTCATCTATAGACTGTAAGTAAATGGAATGGTTTTGACTGAAAAAAGTTCAAAACTTTATCCAGTGAATATTGCATTTATTGTTCTTCAAATAGCCTACTGTCCCGGGGATTCGCTGTGCATAAGGTTTTTTTGATTAGGTTAAAAAAAACTGAGATTAATTAAAATTTCTCCATTTAAACAGAATTTTATCAAATTCTTTATCTATTTTGTTTCTGATTCTTTTCCCATTTTCTCCAAATTTGGTAGCTAATTGTACCCCTATGTTATTAAATTCCCCGTGTAGCTACCGCTTGAGAATTCACCGCTACAAAGCCCCGTCAGCTGGTAGTAGGAAGAATATGCAATATTTGAAGTTATCTTTAGCCTATGTTTTAAAATTAATCTAGAATAACAGACCACCTAAACCAACATCGGGCGTGAGAATTCTCGTCAATAAGCTAACAACACGTTTCTGTGCCACATTACTTTTTGCCTCAGGATAACTGTTTTGTTGAACAGTTTCTGTTGAAACGGTTGATACAAAGTAACTCACGTGGACAGCTCATTTTTACATTTTTACATACACTACATGGCCAAAAGTATATGGAGACCTGCTCATCCAACATCCAAAATCATGGGAATTAATATGGAGTTGGTCCCCATTTGCTGCGAAAGCTTTCCACTAGATGTTGGAACATTGCTGTGTGGATTTGTTTTCATTCAGTAGGCTATATCCAAGATATGCAAGAACTGATTTTTATGGAGAACTGTTTTCACTGTTACATCACCAATGTAAAGGCCGTTTTGCACCAGGAGCGAATGTTAGCAAGCGTAGCGGATGCGAGTGACCGTAACATTTCCACACCCATATTAATTAATGTGTGCATTTCCACCCTGGGCTGAAGCGGAGCAGTTGCGCAGCGGTCTAGCGGTCGTGAAGCTTTTTTGTGTGCCTCTAGTCAATTTTTTAGCACCTCTAGGCTTACTTTTCCGCGAGCAGATCACGATCACGAACAAACCGCATGCCAAATTCACAGAAATACACTGTTAAAATGCACTGTAGACGCTTATCATGTAATCACAGCAGTATACATCATCGATGTTCACCCAACTATTCCTATATACAATCATTTTAACACATATAGGGGTCGATTTACAAATAAGGGGTGTTATGTTATTTTTTTCACAGTTTGCGGGTGATCAACTAAGAGTCATTATGTAAATTATTCCAGCTGCAAACAGAGAAATTTAATTGAGAGATTTTGCGTGTTTCGAATGGTTATACTCTAAGACTCGCAGCAATATTGCCGTTTTTATGGTATTTCTTTAGTGTAGGGTATAGGCTACTGTTACACTGAACAAGCTGGCCATTTATTACAAACTGTTTCACTGGATGTCTATTAGTTTCTGCCGGGAGTTACGGATGTTTGTCAGGACTGAAATGATCATAACTATTATTACTAGTGTAACAGTTAATATTAGTCAAATACATAATATCTAATTCTCTGTTCATAAGAATATATAGGTGTTCATTGTGAATCACTGTTACTGTTGAGAACTGTTACTTGGGAGGTTGATTGCTTATGCCTAGAGGCAGGGGGCAGGAGAGAGGAGAGAGAGAGATAAAAAGATGGCGGTGGCTAACCCTGTATGTTCCGTATGCAAAGGCGAGTAAAAAAAGGATACAAAAGAACTCCACGGTCTCCTTGAAAGTTATTCTTCGTACCCAAGACACACGGACGAGGGAACGCAAATATAACACTGGCGGCAGCGGTGTTTTCAAGGCAAAGTATCGAGTTTCACTGCCTGCTTCGCTGCATTCCGGGATGTATAACAGTGAGTTGGCTAGTTAGCAATACATTAGCTAACGTTACCGTTGTTTTTTATTGTTTTCCTGAAGTTTCCCAGCTCACGGTCACAGTCACCTACTCTTCTTTAGTTCACTGCGGATATTGCTAGCTTATCTAACAGTTCAGCATGTCTTTGGAGGAGAATCGCAATCCACCCCAAGCAGCCCCAGATAGGGACGCAGTTCCCGCTGGACCAGTGCGCATAGGAACAAAAGACATTTCGCAATGACGGCGCAGAGTCTTTCCAGCTATGGGCTCGCCGTTATGAGGTGATTCAGGAGGCTCGCTATAGAGACACTGGTGTTGATTTGGATGTTGTGCTTGCGATTGAACTCCCGACTAGATTGCACTCATCGCTGTTTGTGGTTTGGGACAATTTGCCTCTGGAAATTCAGGGCGATTACAGGGCGGCTAAAAAGCACCTACAGGAAGCATTTGGTCAGAAGGATGTCATTGCGTCTTTTCAGACCTTCCTTAACTCGCGCTATAGACTACCTAATGAATCAATTGACGTGTATGCTGCTGATGTCTGTCGATTAGTTAAAGAGGCTTTTCCGGACTTTGAACAAAATGCATCAGAATACATGAAACTGTCACGATTTTTGGCCGGATTGGATCAGGAGCTCCAAATTAAATGCCATGAGAGGGGAGTGAAAACGTTCAAGGAGGCATTTGAAATTGCTACTCAGGCTGAGCGTGCACGCCATGCGGCTAAATTAGCTTTCCCCCTGCCTATCCCTGCCAATACAATGGACATGGTTCCTACACAGTCAGTCAATGTTGTTTCAGACACAGACATGCATCTGCACAAAGTTGTGCTGGACCTCACCGCCACTGTAAAGGACTTGAACAAAGACATGAAAGCCTTGAAATTGAAATTAGATAACCAAGACAATGAACATGGCCATTACCGTGACACTCGTGCTCCTGAGCAATATCACAGATCTCCCTCACCGTATAGGAGAAGCCAGGGACGATATGCCTCTGCTAGGAGCCCTGCACAGGGACGTTCCCCTGATAGGCGATCAGATTTCCGCCGATCTTCACCAGGGCCGAACCAAAGATATACTTCAAGTCACAATAGGGACATACACCCCCCACGACATGATGACGATATGTACCACCATCATAGACAAGAGGAACGTCCCTATGGTTCCGTGCGCTATGACAGCTCGTCCAGGGACTATCGTCAGTCAAGAAATTCTCCAGACAGGTACTCAGGCTACCAAGATAATGGGCAACATTCTCACCAGCCTTATGATGATCCTCCCTCTCGACGAAGAAGCCCTAGTCCGTACCACAAGCGTGTCTCTTTCCATGACTGTCAGGACCACCAGGATCGTCACCAGGGAAACTACCATTAGCTGATGTGGCGGGGCGCTCACCAGCTAATTCTCCACTAGCCCCAAATGACCACCAACAGAGCCTGGACAACAGTAGTACTGCAGTGCCACCTACTGGACATTCTGATACAGCGGCTCTGAATGCTTCCTCATGCTCCACTTCATGCTCAAATAAGACTGTTGCCCCTGTGTGTAAGGAGATTTTTACTGCATACATCAATGGCATTGTGGAGAGCACAGACATGCAGATCCTGTTAGATACCGGCTCTAGCATTTCTTTCATTAGTGAAGACACGCGAATGTCAATTCCCTCACTGCGTAAGCGGCCTTTACAAAAGAATTTAATTCTGTCAAAAACTGTTACAGGTCAGTGTTTGGACACTCTAGGCACAGTTAACATTTCACTCAGGCTTGGGACTCACATTTTGCAGCACGAAGTGCAGGTCATTAGAAAAGTTAGCCAATGTGTCATAATTGGTTGCGATTTTCTACACCAGCATCATGCTGTACTTGACATAGGTAGAGGCTTGTGCCGCCTGTATGATCAAGACCTGCCACTACTGAACACAAATCAACTTGCCCCAATTTGCTGCACCGCACAGATTAGTGTGACAACCACAATTCCCCCACACTGTGAAATGCACTGTACAGCTACGCTGATTCCCCCTATTGACTCGGGCACCCCAAATGGTTATACTGGCTTCCTGGAGCCGTGTAAACTGGATGTTGAGGGCATCGCTGTAGCTCGCACATTGACATTTGCCAAAAATGGACATACTGTGGTGCGTATCATGAATCCTACCAACAGCCCTGTGGTGCTGCACCCAGGTGTGCAGATTGGCCAGTTTTCTCCAATTTCAGAGGAGGAAGTCATACAGGACTCAGCCCCAGTATGTAATGTGTCCACTACCACAGTACAGCCACCCACACTGCCCGTTGATGTCATCTGCAGCAAACTCACAGCTCCTGAACTGTCACAATTGAATAACCTACTCTCATCTTACAATGATATTTTCAGTACCCACCCCACTGATTTTGGCAGAACTGACTTAGTGAAACACAAAATTCCAATGCACTGTGCAACGCCAATTCGAAAGCGAGCATATCGCACCTCCCCACGGATGCAACATGTTATACAATCGCAGGTGGACGACATGTTGGAAAAGGGCATTGTGGAGGTCAGCCACAGCCCATGGTCCGCACCCGTGGTGATGGTTAGAAAGAAAGATAACACCTGGCGCTTCTGCGTTGATTACAGAGGCCTGAACTCTGTCACTATTAAAGACGCACATCCACTGCCTAGAACAGACGACACATTGGATGCTCTCAGTGGTTCATCAGTTTTTAGCACAATGGACTTATCGTCCGGATACTGGCAAGTGCAATTGGATGAACAGGACAAAGCTAAGACAGCGTTTACAACAGGTCGTGCATTATACCAATTTCAGGTAATGCCCATGGGCCTGGTTAATGCCCCCCCGACCTTTCAACATTTAATGCAGTCGGTCTTGCAGGGTCTGTCCTGGAAAACATGTCTAGTTTACTTAGACGACATTATTGTTTTCAGTAAAAATTTCTCAGAACATCTACAACACTTGCAAGAAGTGTTTGATCGTCTGAGGGCAGCTAACTTGAAATTAAAGCCATCCAAGTGTAGCTTTGCACAACAGCAAGTAACATTCCTGGGATGTCTATTAAAAACATTCAGAAAGTCAGAGACTGGCCAACCCCTGAGAACCCGACTGAGGTCCGTGCTTTTATAGGCCTTTGCTCATATTATAGACGTTTTATTCACCAGTTTGCTAAAATGTCACAGCCATTGCACGCACTCACTCAAAAAGGGAAACCATTTGAATGGACTGAGGGGGCACAGACTGCTTTCGATTCCCTGCGTCATGCGCTGACACACACTCCCATTTTAGCCCATCCAAACTTTTCACAGGGATTTTTACTCTTCACTGACGCCTCTAACATGGCAATTGGATGTGTCCTGTCCCAAATGAACGACAATAATATGGAAAATGTGATTGCTTATGGCAGCCACATCTTGACCCCAGCTGAAAAACGCTGGTCAACCTATGACAGAGAGCTGTGGGCCATAGTATGGTCTATCCGCCACTTTCGTCAGTACCTCTCTGGTCATCGGTTTAGCATTATTACAGACCACAAGCCCCTGATCGGACTGAGAAAAATGGCTTTGGATGGTGACCACACTGGTCGACGGGCCAGATGGGCTCTGGAAATAGACCCTTACAATTGGACAGCTGAATACAGACAAGGACCCAGACATGGAAACGCTGACTCCATGTCACGTCGCCCTCCCCAAACGGAGCAGGCTGTGACTGCCACTGTAAGGTCACACAGACGGACGAGGAGGAGCTGCTTGTGCATCCTGAGGTGCACAGCACACGTGCTACCTCACAAACCTCTCCCGCTGCAGATGTGATTTCTGTCGTGCAGCCAGTTTGTTCAGATCATCCCCGCAACCCTGCAGAGCATTTGGGGTTGCCCAATGATGGTAAGGACATTGTGAAGGCACAAAAGGAGGGCCCTGTTTTGAGTGTTGTCATTGACTGGGTGTCAGCTGACAGGAGGCCACCCTTTTCCCAGCTCAAGGGTCAGGCCGCGGCTCTTCGCCACTTTTGGAAGGACTTTCATAAACTCACCATTGCCGACTCCCTCCTCTGTCGCAAGGTCCGTCCCCCTCCTGGTGACCCTGTCTTACAGGTTGTAGTTCCAAGTAGCCTCCACCGGGAGGTATTTCAGACATTACATGGACATTCACTTTCTGGACATTTCAGTGGCCAAAAGACATTACAGCGTGCACTTCATCGGTGCTATTGGCCCCATATGTCAAGGGACATTACTCAGTGGTGTCTTCAATGCACTGCCTGTGAAGCCAGGAGATCTGCGACCCCTCACCTACAGGCCCCCATGCAAAACATAGTCACCAAATTACCCTTTGGAAAGATTGCAGCTGATTTGACTGAAATGCCCATCACAAGGAAAGGTAATCGCTACATTCTTGTAGTAATGGACTATTTCACTAAGTACCTCAATATGTATGCACTCCCTGATCAACGTGCTACGACTGTTGCAAAGTGTTTGTTTGAGGATTACATCAGTCATCATGGCATTCCCCAAAGTCTCCACACAGACCAAGGACGACAATTCGACTCAGATCTGGTCAAGGGACTGTGCACGCATCTCGGTGTTCACAAGACGCGAACGTCTCCTTATCATCCTATGTCGGACGGGATGGTGGAATGAGCGAACCGCTCGATTAAGGACCAATTAGCCAAATATCTTTACACCAAAGGAGGTGAGTGGGATGATCACTTGCAGCAAGTCGAGTTCGCTTACAACACAAGCGTCCACTCCGCTACCAAGCATACACCCTTCTTTTTGGCTCACGGCAGAGAAGCCCGTCTCCCTGCAGACCTTCTCCTCGGGGATCCGCCTGTCCGAGGAAACGCCACTCCTGGCACCCCAAGTGACTACGCCGCTTCATTATTTCAGAGACTACATGCTGCTTTTGATTCCGTAGCAGACAACATTGCTGCTGCTGGCTCTCAACAAAAGCGTTACTACGACCGCCGAATACGACACACTCCATATGAGCCAGGGGACATGGTCTGGGATGACCTCCCTGCTCTGAGTCGACACAAACTTTCTCCCAAATGGGCTGGTCCATTTAAGGTTTTGCGACGGTTCGATACACCCACTGGTGAAGTTGGAGTTGACTACCAAATCCTTGACCAATTGGATCCACGGGCAAAGCCAAGGGTGGTTCATTACAACAGGCTGAAGCCATACATCTCCCCGTGGTCAACTACTTATGATCCTTCTACCACTGTGGTAACTCCTCAACCGCTTGTGCCTTGGCATGGACCGCCACCAGTCACAGCACTCTCAGGTTCCAGACCCTACTGTCTCCGTGGCACCTCTATACCGGAGCGACCGCCACCACCTGCAGTAATGAACCCTGCTCTACTGCCAGCTGCGGAAATGGACAATGTTTTGCCCCCAGCTGTAGGAATGAACAATGCTCTACCGCCAGTTCCAGTTTTGGACAGTGCTCTGATGCCTTCCTCTTTGCCTCCGGTGTCTGTGTCCTCCACAGCGGACAACAGGACATGGTCTGGACGATACATACGTCCTCCGGCACGTTATAGGGACACTTGAAACCGTGCTCACACACACACACACACAAACATATTATACATGCATAATGCTTGAGAATTGTTTTTTCCAGGTTTATGGACATTTGTTCTATGTCAACTGGCTTTGCACTTACAGGTTCTATTGTGTTTCGTAACCTTTGGTGAAACGGGGACGTTTCTTTTGATAGGGGGAAGTAATGTAACAGTTAATATTAGTCAAATACATAATATCTAATTCTCTGTTCATAAGAATATATAGGTGTTCATTGTGAATCACTGTTACTGTTGAGAACTGTTACTTGGGAGGTTGATTGCTTATGCCTAGAGGCAGGGGGCAGGAGAGAGGAGAGAGAGAGATAAAAAGATGGCGGTGGCTAACCCTGTATGTTCCGTATGCAAAGGCGAGTAAAAAAAGGATACAAAAGAACTCCACGGTCTCCTTGAAAGTTATTCTTCGTACCCAAGACACACGGACGAGGGAACGCAAATATAACACTAGCACTAAGCCCACTAGCACTAAGCCTACTAGCACTAAGCCTACTAGCACTAAGCCTACTCGCACTAAGCCTACTCGCACTAAGCCTATTAGCACTAAGCCTACTAGCACTAAGCTTACTAGCACTAAGCTTACTAGCACTAAGCCTACTAGCACTAAGCTTACTAGCACTAAGCCTACTAGCACTAAGCCTACTAGCACTAAGCTTACTAGCACTAAGCCTACTAGCACTAAGCTTACTAGCACTAAGCCTACTAGCACTAAGCTTACTAGCACTAAGCTTACTAGCACTAAGCCTACTAGCACTAAGCTTACTAGCACTAAGCCTACTAGCACTAAGCCTACTCGCGCCCTAAGTGTCACATAAAATCACATTTCCATTTGATCATGGGTTTTATTTTTATAAATTTTTGATTTGCAGTTTGATTCACTGTTTGTTATGATAGACGTTGTATTGCTTGTTTGATTCAAATACTAGTTAGGCTACTCTTGCATTCTGTAACACGATTTGCTTCAGATTTTAAAAAATATACACCGATCAGCCACAACAGTAAAACCACTGACAGGTTAAGTGAATAACATTGATTATCTCGTTCTGTACTCTAGCACTTTTTGGTTCTGTACTCTAGCACTTTGAGTCTGAAAGGATCCAATGACAATGAGGTTGAAGTGCAGACTGTCAGCTTTAATTTGAGGGTATTTTCATCCATATCAGATTAACCGTTTAGAAATTCTAGAACCTTTTTACATAGTCCCCCACATTTTTAGGCATCAAAAAATATTGGACAGTTTAATATAATGTAGAATAAAGTTCCAACAGCTGGCGCGAATCCTGCAGTTAAACAGAACACAACGAACGACACCAGCCACATCCCACCAGGTAGAGGGCTGGAGATGTAACAGTCGGCTATCCACAAATTCTCTTCTTGTGTATTTTAGTGTCAATTAGCCCCCATTGTTACGCAATCATTCAGAACGTTCAGTTATGGATATTCCAAACACACCTGTACTGCTACAATGACAGCCGTCATTTTATCGATTCCGTGTCTTTTAATACCTGCTTTCCATTTGTACTAAAATGCACCCGCAAATACCTTTCTCAAACTTCCTTTTGGGTTTCGTAAATCACTTCACATGCGCTAAAGTAATCTATTTGCATGTCCACCTCCCACTATTTTGTGAAATAACTTCGGGACGCCTATTTTTGCATACTCATTCAAGCTAACCCTCAAAAATGAGGAAATAACGTATCATTCCATTTTAGCACACGCAATCCTCTTTACAACTCGTTAGTTGATTATCTCGGATGATTTTTTGCGGGTGGTAACAGTTTTAGGCGTGTTTTTGTACACGCAAACCTTTAGTAAATCGACTCCATCGGGCTTGATTTACTAAGACCATTAGCGTGCGCAGAACCTTTTAGCACACGCAAAACCAAGAACCAATAACCAATGATTGGCCATTGTATTTGTTTTGCACCAATCATTGGTTGTGTTATTATAATAAAAAATATTGGCGAACATGCATAAACGAAGTTGTTGTTCTTTAGTTTTCAATGAAATACTGAGAGCCCCATATGTCAAACAGGTAAAACTATACATTTCGTGGATCATAAACTCCTTGACCACAACTAAAAATCTGAGGGTGATATGCGGAACTACTAATGATCTATGAAGCAAAAGGTAAGTATAACCCCCTTTAATGTTGGGGTATTTGGTTAACAATAGCACACACAGAGGTACTAGTGTGAAATCCTATGAAAATAAAATAAAAATAAAAGCAACTATTTATATGGGTAACCCCTTTAATACTGCATGGGAAGAAAGGGTTAATGGTATTTGTGTTACGGTTCAGAGTATGAACTGGACTTAAATGCACGACTCAACACATAATTCCAATAATTTATTTGCGCCGTTCATGGCGAGAGCTGATCAAAGCTGGACAGGGCTGGAAATAGTGAGTTAACTCTGAATACAAGACAAGGCTTTTAAAGCAGGCAAGACAGGACTAGATACAATGTATCCACGAGACAAGACCAGAGTGTTACCACAAAGAGACTTAAGAACTGGCACAGGACAAAGAACACCGGGTGACTAAATACAAACGTTAACAAGTATCAATTAGGTGCCGCGTGTGAATGTATGAGTGAGTGATTAACAGAGCAGAGAGTGTGCAGAATGCATGCAGAAAGGAGGAAAGGGATAGGCGGGTAAAGAGTAGTGGAACAGAGTGACACGAAAGGAAAAACCACGCCCAGCCTGCAGCACGAGGGAAACAAACAGGAATACAAACACGATACGAGAGGGAACAGGTAAAACACGGGACACAAAAGGACGGGAGTGAGAGCATCACAATTTCACGGTGCATACATTCGATAGGGGGAGCACCACAGAACTATATAATAACTAGAAAGGTAACGTGGTTCCATTCAACCCTATTCAATTCGGTTCTTCCGCAAGTGGCAACACCGCAAGATGGCTGCCATGGCCCGGAAATAGTATTACCGATGAACTCTGCCATGTGTTTCCAATGGAGCGTTGTGAAAGTCAACTGAGTCGCCCCAGCGCAAGCTCGGTATCAAAAGTTCACAATATGGTAATCAATAAAAGCAGAAAATCACATTTTACATTTTTCTGGGTCAAAATGTTTTCTAGGCTGCACAGAAAAGAGAAAGGCATGATTTAAAAAAGCTCATCGGTGAGTGTTGAGTAGGCGCACTGAACTCTGATTGGTTAAGAACAAACCGATGAGATTTGGAACATTTGGAACATGGTTAGATTTTGGAACATGGTGGTAATCCTAGTTACGTCACAGTACAATCACGTGAGGAGGCCTATTGGCATTATCGCCTCAAATGAAATCTCATCTCCACTAAACACAGTCTCTGACTAAACTATGGTGGTTAGCTCGCAAGGAGCATACAGCTCGATGAAATGCCGTCTTGTGTTGTGAAAACCCACCCAGATAGCAAGAGACTAGCGGGTCAGCAGACGATTTGGCCGGGGTAGCGTTCGCTGGTGCACTGGGCGCCAGCTTCACTCCGCTCACAGACCCACCCACTGCTAACTCACCAGACGCAATCCTCCAGCTTTACGAACATTGCCCCGTTGATGCTGGATGAAAAACGACCATCGTAACGTTAGTCCTTATGTCCATTGCAGTTAGGCTTAACTATAAACTGTAACGTAAGAAAAAATGGCTTAACACAGCTTTCTTTCAAAACAACGTTCAGATTGGAATGCAGCTGAATACATGGATGGGGTTACGTTAAGCTTAGCCAAATATGTTCTAAAAGCGATAACTATGCCTGGCTTTTCTTTTAAATGTGTATACAGCTACTATTGGCGTATTCAACATGCTTTTGTGATAGCCTGTCATTTCTACGCCACTGACTGCTACTGCGAGCAAACAAAGTTACCTTTCATTTAGCATAACCACAGAACTGTACAGTTCTGAGAGCATAACTTAGCAGTCGTCGCTAGCTACCGTTATACATGTCTATGGTCGCAAGAGGTTTCTGCTTTCTGGGAGGGGGGGCTAATATGTTGGCTAATAAGCCTGCTTTGTTCAACACAGCTTCAACCAACATTACGACGAGTAGTTAACGCTAACCAAACAGCTTGTTAATAATGTAGTTAGCTAACGAGATAGATATTAAACATCTTTAGTAACATTAACTATCTGCGGCTCATTTATATGAATTTGTAGTAACGTTAGGCTGTGAGGCGATTTTAACAAGATAGCCGCTACGTAACGTTAGCCTTCGACATTAATCTGTCTAACACAACGTTACATTGCAAAAATCACCATAGTTCATTCTATCAGTCTAACATTGACATTCCAGGGAGGCTATACCTGTAAAATAGGCGACGGTTATCACTGTGGCCATTTCCATCACGATTTCTCATTATTCAGGCAACACTTCACGCTATTATTAGCCGGGCAAGGACCTCCGGTTCACGGAAGGCTTTTCACGGAAAAGCGGTTTGGATCACTGACTGCAATACCACAGATGGTAAATAAACAAACAGGTGCAATAATCATTATTTAAGTATGTGAATGTAATCATAGCATAGGCGTATTCAATAATTTATCGATGTATTTATTGTTTTGATTTCCACATAACATCAATTGTTCTCACAACACCCACTCCGCAGTGGTTCTGGTCGTGGTTCTAGATTTACAGCAGTAGCTGTAAAATTACTCTGCAAAATTACTCTCTGCAAAAGGGACAAAATGACCACCTTCACGTGTCACCACATGTCACGTTAGCCAATCAGAGAAAAAACTTTGGGCCGTGGAAAATGCGCCGTTTTGAGAAGGCAGTTGCCTTTCTAGTTCTTATAGTGGGCGGCAGTGTAGTATAATGGTTAAGGAACTGGCCTTGTAACCGAAAGGTTGCAGGTTCAATTCCCAGGTAGGACACTGCCGTTGTACCCTTGAGCAAGGTACTTAACCTGAATCGCTTCAGTATATATCCAGCTGTATAAATGGATAATATGTAAAAAATGCTAAAAAGTTGTGTAAGTCACTCTGGATAAGAGTGTAGGATATCTAATATTTAGATATATATAAGTCAAGTACCCCCCCCCCCCCTTCTCTCTATCTCTGTTGCTCTCTGTCTCTCTCTTACACATTAACCCCCACCAACATCAAAGATAAGCCAGTCTTTGTCATGAATGAACCATCTCCCCCCCCTCCCCCACACCTTAACCCAATCAGGGCTTGGATCCCCTCCCTGTCAAGGTATTTTATAGTTGCACCGCAGAAAAAGATTTAGTCAATTGTGGAGTTTGTTTGGAGAAGTCATCCTTTTTGGTTCCTTGTGCATTTCCTTTTGTTCCTGTTCAGCTGGAGGGTAAATAATATTGCCAATTTTTGGCTTATCTCTCTTTTACTGGTATATCCAAATTAATGTCTGGTTTAATGTCTTCCATTTTGTAAATTATAAGTAGTCAGCCTACATTCCTTAGTGAATGTATGATTTCAATTCATTATTCCAATTGACTGTTTTCGCTTAATAAAATAATTTAATCTCAAGACCTGATTTAGACCTTGTTTTGGCTTGTTGGTTGATCCACCAGGTCACTGTTCGACGTACCTATCAATGAATTTGGCGATTTAATTGATGATTCTCATTTTTAATAATAATAATTAAATTTAAATAACGTAAAACTTATTTTGAATGTAGGTTAAGTGAGGGGTTCTAGCATGCAATATCGCTTGTGTTCAGTATTCAGAGTGCTGAACATAAAGGGCATTGACTGTTGGAACCGCTGGATTCAGAAAATACACATTTTCCCTAGTCCTCACTTACTCGATATAATTGGAGGTTCCACCGAGATAGGTTGTCCTATAGCATACTAAATTGTACTATTGAGTAAACTGCGGTAAACTCTGAGACAAGTTCAAATCTTTTTCTAATCGACTGGTCTTAGATTGATTGATTTTATTTAAAAATAAATATATATATATTATTATGGCATACCAGACAAAGAGAGAGATGCCTCATTTACCCTCCACTGCTGGCCTACCAGCATTCCCTGGCCAGTCAAGGTTGGATCAGCAGTGGTATCTCATGATATCAGAACGGCAATATTTGAAAGCCCAGTGCCCAAAATTTGCGGAACAGCTCAATACAATGGACCAGCTGAAGGAGGAGGCACTTTACATGAGTATTTGGACTATCTGATTTCTCCAGATAGTGATGAAACCAAGCGCAGGATTGTACAAGGGATAAGGTCGTACCTAGAGAAAAGACAACATTTTCTCTACCTCCGGCGGTCAAAGCAGGCATGGGAGGAGATAAACCAAATGTGGATACTGGCTTGGGAAAAGCACCACTGTAAATCAGGAGTTACTGCCAAACCAGTTTCTTCTGTGGCAGTCCAGCCTGCGCTGATAGGAGCAGTGGATGGAGACATTCCAGCCATAACCCAGGCACCACCCCGCACCGAGGACAATACACCACTCTCCATTGACTCATCCCCACCCCCTTCAGGCTTGGACAATTCTGTGGATTTTGTCACCTCCACAGACAATGTAGCCGCCCCCCTGGCGAGCCCCCCTTCACTGGAGGAATTTGGGGGAAACGGCTCTGTGTCTTGTATCACAGCCTCCACCACAGAGGATGTGACCCCACAGGAAGTGTAATCCGCTGCTGCAGTCCTCTCAACTGAGCCAGGTGAGGAGACCGTCGAACCCCTGGAGGCAGAACCTGCTACTGCAGACACAGCAGCCCAGCCTGGTGAGGAGACCGTCGAACCCCTGGAGGCAGAACCTGCTACTGCAGACACAGCAGCCCAGCCTGGTGAGGAGACCGTCGAACCCCTGGAGGCAGAACCTGCTACTGCAGACACAGCAGCCCAGCCTGGTGAGGAGATTGTTGAACCGCAGGACGCGGAACCGGCTTCTACAGGCCCATCAGCCCTGCCAGGTGGAGAGGTCTACGCACCCCAGCAGGTGGAGTCAGCCCCCACAGACCAGTCCCCCCAGGCCGAGGACCCCACCCCACCCCTTGTGGACTTTTCTTCCCCTCCTGCTGCTTCCCCTCCTGCTGAATCCGGGGAACCTCTGTCTGCTGCATAGACAGAAGGGGTGTGCTCTGTGGACTCTCCCACTTCCACAGTTCCTGTGATGGAGGAGATAAGGGGACCTCTGCGAAAGCCTCGCTCCCCTATCAGAGCTGTAAAGAGACCCCGGGAGAAACGGAGCAGGAAGCCAACCCCCGGCCGTTTTACGACTCCTCTGGCCCTCAAAGTCTCCGCCAGAGTGTTGTCTTGCACTCCAAAGCAAGATGAAAGCAGCCAAGTTAGAACAACAGTTTCCCCCACCCTTGTCTCTCCACCCCCGAGCCACACCTGCAAACTTTGCACACACACGTCATCCAGGGAAAGTGCAAGAGCCCCTTTCCGACGTCAGAAGTGTTCGGAGAGCAGTGATGGATTGGATGCCTACGAGTGACGATCAGCCCAGCTGCCCAGAGAGGGAACCAAAGCCAAAACTGGCATAGATCCCTGGACAGAGATGAGACGGGCATGGTTAAGGGGCATCCACGTGCGGAAGAAGCAAGATGACAGGATGCCTCCTGTCATCCCAGTTTGCTGAACGCTGTGGCCCTCCGCAGCCAAAGGACTGCCAGTAACCACACTGGGGTTCTAGGAGGTAAAACTGGCACTCTGCCCCCCCCCCCCCCCCCCCACATCTCTACCACCACCTTTTAACATAAGACCATGCCCATGTTTTTAAGTCGCTTTTCTAAAGTGTAGGTGCCCCCGCCAATGCTGTTCCTGGACATTATGGACAAGTCTGCCCTATTCAGGTGATTATTTGGACTGACAATCCCGTGGATGGTAAATCCTGTCCGTAAGGTTCCCCTGAATGGACTAAGTGCTTATAACATGCAGTGTTCCCCTCTTCACATGTTGCTGTGAGTGATAAGGCCTAAACCCTCAAGTCCCACAGTCTTCTCCTGCCACTCCCTGAAGGACCCCCAGAGGCACAAGTGCAACTGGACCCATACCCTGCCGCGGGAAGCTAGCCTAAGCGACTGCCGTCAATAGTCCACCCAACTGGACCCGAGCTCAAGGAGCCAAAACAGATTCCGACAGGGAAAGAGGTGCTTCCCCGCCCGTCAGTAGAGAGGTCTTGACCACACTTTTCCGCCTGTGGATCGTCCAGCTGCCTGTCACAGGAGACAGAGCCCCCCGCACGCTGTGCAGAATTGGTAGAGACACTGTGGAATTAGGCTGCCTTTCACTCACACAGTTACAACATTAATGGGAAAAAAGCACTGCATGTTACCCAAGGAAGTCCAGGGAACCTCTTCCCTTGCCAGTCCAGATACCCTGACACTGGAGAAGGAAGAGACTGAACCAAGGTGCCATGACAGCAGTGACAAAAAAAATAAAATAAAAGTCTGCACCACACCGGATCATCACAATGGGACTATTAAACTGGACATGGACTAATTGTTTTAAAGATGGTTAGTGAACCATTAGGACAGTTGTTTTCATGCAGCTATTATTGTACAATGATATATATAATGTCCAAATGTGTGGTTGTTATGATGATGGAACGATAGGCTCTTAGCAGCTGCATGCACCTATCGTTCCAAGAGAGGGAATGACGGGATGTTGCCTAATGTCTTTTGCTCTTTCTCTCTCTCTCTCTCTCTGTCTCTCTCTCTCGGCCTCTCTCTGTCCCCCCCCCCCCCCCCCCCCCGCCATCCCTACCACCACCTTTTAACCTAATACCATGCCCATGTTGTGTTTAAGTCCCTTTTATAGAGTGTAGGTGCCCCGCCAAATACTGTTCCTGGACACTTCTGGACAAGTCTGCCCTATTCATGTGATTATTTAGACTGGCAATCTCGTGGACGGTAAACCCTGTCCGTAAGGTTCCCCTGCATGGACTGACAGCGGTCATAACATGCAGTGCTATCATTAATTGTTCCGCTCTTCACATGTTGCTGTGAGTGATAATGCCTAAGCCCTCAACTCCCACAGTCTTCTCCAGCCATTCCCTAAAGGACACCCACAGACACAAGTGCAAACAAGTGCAACCGGTCCCACACCCTGCCGCGGGAAGCTAGCCTAAGCAACTGCCGTCAGCAGTCCACCCAATTGGATCCAGGCTAAAGGAGCCAAAATGGATTCCGACAGGGAAAGAGGCGCTTCCCCGCCCGTCAGAAGAGAGGTCCTGACTGCACTTTGCCACCTGTGGATCGTCCAGCTTCCTGTCACAGGAGACAGAGCCCCCGCACACCGTGCAGAACTGGTAGAGACACTGTGGAGTAGGTTGCATTTCACTCACGCAATTGCAACATTCATGGGAAAAAGCACTGCATGTTACCCAAAGTCCAGGGTAGACTGTCCCTTGCCAGTCTAGATACCCGGACACTGGAGAAGGAAGAGACTGAACCAGGGTGTCATAACAGCAGCGACACAAAAGAGTGTCTAATAGAGATATGTCTCTGCACCACACTGGATCATCGTGGGACATACGTCAGTGTGTCCATATATCTGCTGGCCAGCAGATCACAAAGGGACTATTAACCCTTTAAAGCCGGTGCATTCTAATTTCAGTACAATTGTACTGATGGTTTGACGTATAATAGCTCTGCCGTCCAATCACTGATTTTCTTTTTGAAAACTGCTAGTTACAGATGACAAAATAAGCTACAATTGCATATAATTGGTTCATGAGATTAGTGGGCGGGGATTTATTTCTAGACCGCTAAATAAAACCGCACGTCAACCTCGTAAATCTCCATTTGCTTCACCGCGGGCGGAGCGGACCACCTCGGACAGAAGACTATCGTCTGAAGACTTTACTGCGACTGAGAGAAAGCCAGTAAACCCCCTGAGGTAAGAAATATTTAAGATAATAATTAACCATAGATATTACTTCAGAAACGATTTTATTTTGAATAAAATCCTGTTTTTGTACCGCAGACTTTCTCATATTTTCACTTGAAATTCGCTAAGGTAGCTAACGTTCGGCTCTAGCTTCAAATGATGCCACTGTGTTGTTCTTCCCCCAGCTCGTTTAGAGATGAAATTGTGAAAAAAGTCTGTCATACAATGAATAAGTGAAGTGATAACGTTAGATGTGAATATTTTCTGTATCTTAGTGTAGACTTTGATAACTAAATAATAGCTAACTAAAGCTAAAACAAATAACGTTAGTCTAACAGCGAGCTGTCATCGTCTCGCCGCGCGAACAGCCATTTTCTTTTCTGCGTTTTTGTTTTCCTAATTTGAAACGTTAGCTCTGCTGTCTGTCTTGCTAGCTTTATAAATGTTATACCCAACTATTAGTCTTATCAATAGCAAGTACTAACTAGCTAGTTTTTTAACATAACGTTATTTATAAATTTGAAGGTTGTTGTTGATCAGTCCTGTCGAAAATGAATGGAGGAGAGAACTAAACAGCAAACATTTCCTAACGTAACGTCAGCTTCACGTTTTATTTTCTGACTCACGTCTTTGACTTGAGCAAGATTAGCCTGTTTAGACAAATATGACAAAAAGACATCATTCAGTTGAGCCAATGTCACTGATGATTTAGGTCTGTTCATTCAAAACAATATCTTATATGAATGGACATTATGCTAAGTAGTCTAACATTGTGTTAAGTAGTCTAACATTGTGGTGTTGTTGTGCTTTTTATCTAACGTTATTCTGGAGCATAAAGTGTTTTCTGTAAAATGTCATTCTCATTATACACCCCTTTAATGACTCAGAAATTGCTTTATATGTTATGGATTAATGAAATGGCAATTGATAATATATTTATCTATTACAGCGATGGATGGACATTATGCTTGTGTCCAGAATAGCTATTTTATCTATTCCTGACATAAGCATAAAAGCGTTTGCTGTAAGATGATGTTATTGCAAGCCCTTTAATTACTCAGAAATGGTTTTATATGATATGTTATGGATTAATGAAATGGTAAATGATTACATATTTATGTATTGCAGCAAAGGATGGACATTTAGCCATCTGATACAGTCCCTGAAGAGAAGGAAGGTGCTGAGGATCATGCAGAGCACGACACGGAGGACCATCAGGGCATGCATGCACTTACTGTTATCTTCTTGATTTTTGAATATATTGAAGGTATTTATGCTTGACCATAGATTTGTCTGCTGTATCTGTACTAATACATTAATGATTTTACTGTAAATAAATCCAATGCATTCATTTTACGGGTATCTAAACTGATATTTGCCATGGGTTGTATCTTGTTTTTATTTGTTTTACAATGTTATCCATTTACTTAGTTCATCCATTCACTATGTTATACATTTTTTTAAAATAAAGTGTGTGTTTCATTGAACACATAAATTGTATATTTCAGTGCATGTGTCTTTCAATTTTGCATTATATCAACAGATTCTCAACAGTGACCCATTAGGAGTATGGATAAGTGGTAATGTGAAATGTCAATGAACCTAACATTCTACTAAAAATTTTTTTTTGCCTTTTCCCATACATCACTAAGATGTTATAACTTTTTAGCAGTAAATGATAAATCTGTTCTGATTTCTACTCTATATCACTTACAAAACAGTGAAGATACCACACAGTTTGTCTCCCTCGATCTTGAACATGAAATGTTTAAAAACCTAGGTTTCTCATGGAGAATAGCCATTTAGAAAGTTTTTTTATTATTATTTATTTTGTGATTTGTTTTAATAATTGATGATATTGTGTTAAAGTAAGCATATTATTGTATATAAATGGAAAGCTCCAGTTATCCTGTTTAAAATGGTATATTATCTTTAGGGGTGTAACATAATATGATCACACCACAAACAGTTTTGAATACACATGTCATATTTTCAATGAACCTAACATTCTAAAGCGTTTATTTTAGCCTTTTCCTACCCATCACTGAAGTGGTTATAACTTTTGAGCAGTAGAAGATACATCTATTCTGATTCCTATTCTATATGACTCACACAATGGTGAAGATATCATACGCTGTACGTTTCCCCCTATCTTGAACATGAAATGGGTAAAATAGTAGGTTTCTCATTAGAAAATAGCCATTTAGAATGTTTTATAAATTTAGTTGGTAAATGTATTTCCATAATTGATGATATTGCCATCAAGTAATCCTATTATTTTTTATATCAATTGAAAGCCCCAGTTATCCTGTATACAATGGTATATCAAGTTTAGGTATCTGATGTAATATGATCACACTACAAACATTTTTGCAACGCACATTAAGAAATAAAATGGAATAGAATGTTGACCCAATATTCGCTTAGGCTGGAAAGGGTTAAACTGGGCATGGACTAAATGTTTTCAAAATGGTTGGTGAACCATTTGGACAGTTGTTTTTGTTGTTAGCAGGTAACTGCATCTTCAATGTTCAAATGTGTAATGTGATTCCTATTTGGTGATGTAAGAATAGGATTTTAGCGGGTGCATGCATCTATTCTTACAAGAGAGGGATGTAGGATATCTAATATTTAGATATATATAAGTCAAGTACCCCCCCCCCCCCCCTTCTCTCTATCTCTGTTGCTCTCTGTCTCTCTCTTACACATTAACCCCCACCAACATCAAAGATAAGCCAGTCTTTGTCATGAATGACCCCCCCCCCCCCCCCCCCCCCCCCCCTCCCCCCACACCTTAACCCAATCAGGGCTTGGATCCCCTCCTTGTCAAGGTATTTTATAGTTGCACCGCAGGAAAAGAATTTAGTCAATTGTGTTTAGTCAAAAGTTTGTTTGGAGAAGTCATCCTTTTTGGTTCCTTGTGCGTTTCCTTTTGTTCCTGTTCAGCTGGAGGGTAAATAATATTGGCAATTTTTGGCTTATCTCTCTTTTACTGGTATATCCAAATTAATGTCTGGTTTAATGTCTTCCATTTTGTAAATTATAAGTAGTCAGCCTACATTCCTTCGTGAATGTATGATTTCAATTCATTATTCCAATTGACTGTTTTCGCTTAATAAAATTCTTTAATCTCAAGACCTGATTTAGACCTTGTTTTGGCTTGTTGGTTGATCCACCAGGTTACTGTTCGACTTACCTATCAAAGAATTCGGCGATTTAATTGATGATTGTCAATTTTAATAATAATTATTAAATTAAAATAACGTAAAACTTATTTTGAATGTAGGTTAAGTGAGGGGTTCTAGCACGCAATATCGCTTGTGTTCAGTATTCAGAGTGCTGAACGTTTTGGCATTGACTGTTGGAACCGCTGGATTCAGAAAATACACATTTTACCTAGTCCTCACTTACCCGACAAGAGCGTCTGCTAAATGCCTGTAATGTAATGTAATGTAATGTTATAGAGTTCTGCGGGGAGCACACACGTAGCGTCTCATTCCTTTTCCCTGCAACGATTAACTGAACGATACACGAGAGCTTTGACACTGAACGTAAACATTTTGAATGCAATTATATTCGACACCAAACATTTTATATAAGGTTGCTGAAACATCTACAAACCCGAGACGTCTACGTGTGCAAGTCTTCCACCAGACAACCGTTTATTGACTACTCCAGTGAGTTTTGTCTCATGTCCCTATGATAGCTAGCTAGCATGGATAGTGATAAAGTTAGCTTGGAAGCTAAGGTGGGTTACCTCCATGATAGCGTACTGTGCTTATATGATGAAAGAATGTGTTCACTGATACTGTTCTAAAAACCAATGCACAGCGATAAAAGCGGTGAGTTGCATTACAATACATGTGTTTCTGAATGAAATATGAACTGGAAAATATTAAATGCTTAAGAGTTGGACTGATGCAATCCTGCAAATGCAGCAGGTTGTTTTTTTTCCCTGGTTGGATCTGACTGCGACTTCGATGGCGAGCCACTGAGAGGAGCGGGAAACTGCGCATGTGTGAAGTGGGACTGAACTTTGATCATAAATCTCTGTTCGTCGTCTCATCTTCATTCATCATCAGAACAACAATCGCTTTGCATTTCTGTAAATCAACTGTTTTGGCTCATTGAACTCACTTTTTCACCATTTTCATGTGGGAATTACATTTCAACCATAAAGGGGGATGGATATCTAGGTGTCCAAAAATATATTCAAAACCTCTCTGAAAATGAATAAAATTCTTTTTGACCATTATAAAGCATATACATTTGCCCCTTATGATGGCTTCATGGATGAAAGCATTGATATCGCACATAGGTTCAGTTCAGTGCTTATGATGGCTTCATGGATGAAAGCATTGATATCGCACACAGGTTCAGTTCAGTGCTTATGATGGCTTCATGGATGAAAGCATTGATATCGCACAGGTTCAGTTCAGTGCTTATGATGGCTTCATGGATGAAAGCATTGATATCGCACACAGGTTCAGTTCAGTGCTTATGATGGCTTCATGGATGAAAGCATTGATATCGCACAGGTTCAGTTCAGTGCTTATGATGGCTTCATGGATGAAAGCATTGATATCGCACACAGGTTCAGTTCAGTGCTTATGATGGCTTCATGGATGAAAGCATTGATATTGCACACAGGTTCAGTTCAGTGCTTATGATGGCTTCATGGATGAAAGCATTGATATCGCACATAGGTTCAGTTCAGTGCTTATGATGGCTTCATGGATGAAAGCATTGATATCGCACACAGGTTCAGTTCAGTGCTTATGATGGCTTCATGGATGAAAGCATTGATATCGCACACAGGTTCAGTTCAGTTCAAAAAACCTGAAAACGCGAACTATTTGCATGTTTTTATAATATTAACAAATTGTCTAGTCGATATAATTTTGTTTGTGGTCGTCTCCGTGGAGACGCATTCGCAACATATGCTCGGGAATGTCCGTTGGATCTGCAGCAACAAAGTTTACCATCGCTCTTCATCGGAGTTGAAGATGTCGTGACTTATCCGGGAGTGCAGGAAATCTTCAAAAGGAAACCAGGGAATGGAAGGAGAAGCCCTGTAGCCTACTGACGAGAATGAGAACATTTCTGCTATTACTGATAGCCCACAATTACATTAAAAGAGTTTGTAGATGAGCTGTATTTAATGTCTAATGAAATACAATGAACAGCACCACCTGAACTTTGGATCATGTAGAAGCATGTAAATGAATTAACCAAGTCTATTTGGAAACATGCATGCACAACAGGCTAGACGCAAACACATTGTAGCTGAAAGAAATACATACAGCCTAAATAGTTAGTACAGCCTAAATAGTTTGCATAAGTAAAATATGGAAATACAGTTACAAAGGCGTATTAGTATTCTATAGAAATACATTTAACGTATACATTTAAGGCTATTCAACACTGGCTTGTCGGATGCGTAACTCCAAGCTTCCATGTCTGGGCTATGAGATGCCAACTTCATAAGCACAGCATAATTCCTTCGCAGTTTTTTTTCCTGGTAGTGTAGCCTAACATTGCCTGGGGGAAATCTTTTGGTACCGGACCATGTAGCTAGGTTTGGTTTAGTTTTCTGTAGTGCAATGGATGTAGCCTATAAGGCATGTTGATTCGCTTCGTAGCCCAGCTTGTACCTGCTTCCTGACTAGCAGCTGACTGACGTTTCTCTGGCAAAACTAACGTTGGCTAACAAGTTTAATTGGACAACGCATATTTCCCAGGAATCTTAGCCAGAAAGAAAACAATAGATACTACTAAGAAAGTAGCCTACCAGAGATTATTCTTCTTATTATTATTATAATTAAAAGTGTTTGCAGTAAGCTACATTGTCTACAGAGTAGCGTCGTAGAGTAGAGCCATGTTCCCGGGCTATTGTAATTTTTTTAAGTGACTAACCATGAAACAGATATGTTTGGAGAATTGGAGGTTTATAAATCCGATCTCTTAAGGAATTTCAGCTTATAGTAGGCTATCATCAATTCTTAATGTATTATCGTAAATTCTTAATTTTCCTAGTAGTTAATTTTATGGTGACATTGTGTTATGTGTGAAAAGGATAAACTGAACAGAGCTGAAGTGAAGAAATGAATGAAGTCATAATAAAGAAATGTTGGCCGAGGCGAGCGTGGAAGGTTCGGTTTGCACAGTGAGTCAGACATGACCGCAAGAGTGCAGCAGGCTCCACGCAGACAAATTTTTTTGTCGGTATTTGTGTGAGATTAAAACAGTAGCCAATGGCACAGTTATTTATAGATTTTTTTTTTTTTTTTTACATTAATGCAACAACGCGATGGTAACCAAATTATATTCTGCATTAAAACTTTTTTCTTTGCTTGACAAATTGCCATGGGATAGCCTACCTGTTCCCATAATGTTAGCAATTGCATAACTGCCATGGTGTCCCGTGACTGAATTGTTTAACTAACAGGTTACAAGTGAACAGTTAATATCGTAAACATGTCTCTGCCTTTGCAATAAAAAAAAACATAATTGAATGAGAAAACCAGAACATGTGCACATTGTTTTAGTCCAAAATGAACAGTACCAGTACCAGGCGGGGATCAAACTCAGATCTCTCGCATGGTAAGCATTGACACTTACCAATATACCAAAGCCTGTTGGTACAGTCACGTGATATAGGCTATAGGCCATTTGTCAATGTCATTTGTTTCCATACTGCGTAACATTACCTGAAGTGGTGTCGTCTGACTTTCACCATTTCTCTGTAGCACAAGTGAAACTATGAACAGTTAGGCTAATATTGGAAACGTCTTTAGCCTTTGCAATAAAAATATGTTTGTTAATGTGAAAATAAGTGTAATAAACAAAAAGTATAGCAGTTGTACATTGTTTTTGTCGAAAATAAACTTGCACCCTGTTGGGCTCAAACCTCCAATCCTCTGTGTGAGAGACAGCAACTCTAACCACTAGGCCACAGTAACTTCATGGAAAACACCCCGCCAGATAGCCATTTTGTCTGTGATTCTGCAATGTATCCACATTAGTTTGAAGCGTTTTTATTGGTCGATAAGCTTGGAACCGGTTCCTGAAGGGTGCCCGGCGGCTGAGACCTGCGAGATCACTGGTAGCTCACTCCTGAGATCTCCTAGTGGTGTTGAGAGCACTCACGGTTCAGCCCTATGAGCCTCTTGAGATGATCAGCATTAAGTGGTTCTCTCTTTTAAAGACGGCGTTTCTGCTAGCAATGGCATCAGAAAAACACGTTTGTTGAGCTCTGCGCTCTCTCCATCAGCGCAGAGTGTCTAAGGTGGAGGCTAGCAGGCTCAGGGGTCACATTGCGGCCTACTCTATAGTTTCTGCCCGAAATCGTTTCAGCATTTCACATCAACTTTCCAATCAAGCTCGCGGCGCTTTGCCCCCCGCCAGGCGAGGACCTGCGGGACGCACACCTGATATGTCCAGTGCGTGCGCTGCGATGTTTACGTCGAAGCTACCGCTTCCTCCAGACGTACAGGGCAACTCTTTTCTTTGCTTCGGCAAGACTAAAGGGACAGCGCTCTCGGCTCAAAGCCTCTCCCGACGGGTAGTGAAGGCAGTAGCCGCGGCCTATGAGGCTAGCGCTAAACCCTCGCCTATTGATATCCAGGGCCGATCCACCAGAAGTATGCATGGGCAGCCCTGGAAGGTGTACCTCTTAAAGAAATTTGTGAAACGGTGACGTGGGCGTCCCCCTGCACATTGTTGAGGTTTTTATCACGTCAATGTGGCGCCAGGCTCAACGGTCGGTGCAACTATCTTACCTGCAGCCTTGGCATCCATGTAAGGATGATGGTCCCTCCTGACACTTTGGGTATCAGTCATCCATATTGACAACCCTAATGGTCTTAGGAACGAAATAGAACGAACAGTTACGACTGTAACTATGTTCTATGAGTTCCGGATGACCATTAGGGTTCATGGTCACTCGAGACCTTTTAAGGGCGAGAAAATTGTTCCGAGGACGTCCGCAGTGCACGCTCCTCCCTTTATAGGAGGAATTACATCACTACACGGGGGTCATGTACCATGACAAATTCTGGTATAAGGGTCTCAATGCATCTGGCCCCAGAAGCCCATCCATATCATCCGGAACTCATAGAACATGATTACAGCCGTAACCGTTCGTTCTGTGGCAATGGGAAGAAGAAAGTGCTTTTTATTCAACTATGGACTTTCAGGGCTTCTGTCATTGGTGGCTATCATTTTTGAGTTGCTTTTTTACAAAACTCATGGTAGCAGTATTACCCTCCCAGCGTGGGAAGAGGTTTAACATTTGTTTTGTTATTTGTTTAACCTTTTTTTATTTTTTTATTGTTATATGTTCAAATTCATATTTTCATTAAAATGCACAAGTGAATCTTTCTTGTGTTTTTTTCCCCCTCAACATTAATGACGAAACAAGAGCAGTGATTGCCTGATTACTATACTTGATTTGTACTGGTTAGGCTGCATCTTGTTTTTCATGTGTAAGCTTACTGACACCCTGATGTTTCATATAAAAAAGAAAATATTGAAATATTATTTTATTGACACAGCTTAATTCCATTTACTCCTCATGCCACATGATCCACTTGTTCAACATGGCAACCACACACTGGGGTATGTTGGATCAACGTGGCAACCACACACTGGGGTATGTTGGATCAACATGGCAACCACACACTGGGGTATGTTGGATCAACATGGCAACCACACACTGGGGTATGTTGGATCAACATGGCAACCACACACTGGGGTATGTTGGATCAACATGGCAACCACACACTGGGGTATGTTGGAATACGAGGAAGGGATAGAAGGGGGTGGACAGATAGAGAGAAGGGGTCAATCACAGTCATTGTATCATGATGCCAAAACTGTAAGATCTGTAAGGTACGCCCCTATCCACGAAACAGCCTTGGGCCCTGGGACAAGTAACCTGTTGGTTCCTCAACAGTGTCATTATGGCCAATGGACTCACAAAACACATGTAACACTTGCTGTAACTACACTAGGGTGCTGTGGTATGTAAATACAAATGAATATAGTCAGAATGCGAGATAGATAAAGAATGAAACAAAGGTTATTAAATCTTGAAAATAATGAAGTACATATTTAAAAGGATTAAATCATGAGGACCTGGGTTTTCATATTAATAAATGAATGAATGGTTTATGTTTACATCCTGCCATGAATAGATGGCCCATCCCATGTAGGCCTATACTTTTTTTTTGTTGTAATTCATACAACTAGTAGATAACAGGTGTGAACAATAGGTGCAGCCTTCAATACACACTTTATTTTGAGCATCATATTATTTGACTAATACTTAGCTTTCAAACCTCAATTAGATTTTATCACTGTCATCAAACTAAGAAAATCATAATAAATATAACATGAGAGTCAAGTCCGTAAACATCATGAAAGTAGAGTCATGGCTCTACCTTGTAAGAAAGCATCCATGTTTGCAATGTAATGCTGAATTTGCCAAAATCTTTGCAATCTGTTAACTGGGAGACGCGGTTGTTCCCATTACAGATATGCTCGGTTTTCTCATGTTATACGTCTCAAAAGAACTGAAAACGACACGCTCTGATGGCTAGCTCACAAGCTAAATCCATTAATAATCATATTGCAGCCTATGCAGTATGCACTGATCTGAACAGACCTAGCTAACTTCAGCTAGTATAATGCAAGTAATAGCCTACAAGACTAGACTATAAATACTAACCCACACAGATAAAGCAGAGACGAAGAAGCTCGAGAATTATACATCATATTGCATTAAAATGCAATTACGAAATAAGAAAGGTATTCTATGAATGTACTATAACTATAAGTATAAACTATAAGTACAATACCGGCAGCTAGCTTACCCATTCGCTTTATTTGACCGTGAAATAAAAATGGTGGATCTCCGTTTTGTCTTGTAATTCATCGGAGAAAATCGTAAAGTCACGTGGTGTGTAATCTCTGATTTGTAAAATAAGTACGAATTTTCGGGGACTGGAATTTCGTAGAATAGATGCGAATGGGCTGTGAGACCAGGTTGTATTACGAGTCGACGTTTCAGATTGTGTAATAGGGTTAAAAGTGTTGTATATTTCTCAAACGGATTGTCCCAGATAATAAATGACCAATGAATTTTGAAAGGAACATCTCTATCTGTAAAACCAATGGTTGGATTGTATATTTATTTAATATTTAGCAGCAGATATTCATTGTAGAATACATGGTACAATGAGACAATAATTTCACATGTTTATTTTGCATTTGAGTGAGCAGGGCTTTTCACTACGTTTTTGGCATACGATCAGGCTATTGTTGGGTTTATCTTGTTGCTATGACGGAATTCTAATTTTATATAATAAATAAATATATTTATGAACTCACACATAGACGCTATTGTCCACTATGACACGCACGGGTAGGTATAGACTGGGTGGGGGGGTGCTTGTTAAATGGACTTGCTACGGGGAAATAGTGACACTTAGAAACTCTGTATACGACAGAAATCGTCACGAATCGTCTACCAATAATGTTAAAACACAGAGTTTGTGATTTCCACTAATAGTTTGGCTGCAGTAGCAACAAATGTCTCAGTTGAGCAAAATGGTGACGCCGGTGCCATTATCACTATGTGTCTTCACAAAGGGGTTAAGACATTACTGCCATGGTGAAAATAGCTACTGCGTGTGTGAACCATATGAGGCAATCGTTTTATCTCAGTTACAGACAGCCTGACCTAACCAGTGGCGGAATCAGGCCAGAAGATCATCTCATACCAGCAGTAAAATGGAATAGCAAGATGCCTTAAATATAATGCAGACATATTATACTTATACATTATACTGCTTAGGTCATGCTGTCAGTAACGGTCACAAGCTCAGCTTCGGTTAATGGTACAGTTTCCGGAAAAAAATTAAGCTTATTTAACTATGGAGCCGGTGTAATTTTGCGCCGTTTTTCGACTCCCCTGCAGAACCCCCTTCACATAAACGCACTCGTCAAGCTACGCGACATGCTATGAACAGCATATAGCGCATTGTATTGTATAGCGCTTTTTACAGAGAACTGTCACAAAGATGCTGCAGTAGGGTAATTGTTCTTGATTGAGGTTGACCATAAAATAAAGAGGTAAAAAGCAGGCAGATGGCGGTGTATTCAAGTGTCACGATTCAAAGCGACAGCATAGTATGATATTAAATAATAGCATATTATTAAGAGACGTGATTAAGAAACCGTAGGCTACTGGGGGCTAATTTTGTTGAGTGTCATACCTTGCACTTCGCAACATTTGAAAGATATCCCAAAGATGTGTTCAACATTGTTACTCTTTACATTATGGTCAACCACAATCAATAGAACAATCTACAATTCATGGTTCATAGCTCGTACCACAATCCACAGTATTATCGTTTACATTTTAACTGGAGAAATTAAGCAAAAGAAAGGCGCAGGGCGTTCATCTGCAGGGGAGTCGAAACACGGCACACCTGTACATATAGTTAGGCTACCGCAGCAATTTTGGTCGCGGTGTTTTACATTTTAACTGAGTGAAGCGGTCTGTCTCATAAGGTTACATGCATTTTTCTACAGTCTATGATTACATTGCCGTGTTACACAATTTTTATGGTTACACAGTGTATAGCGCAATGATCTCTGGGAACGAAAAACACATACAAGTGTGTATCGATGCACACTTGAAATTCTGGGTCTTGTCAAGTACGGAAGTCCACATAGAATATACTTGCTTTTTGCATACTTGCGGTTCGGAACGCACTAATGACAAACAAAATGGTGCTATGCGCACTGACTAGAGTGCAAGTATGCATAATGGACACAGCCTCTGTCACGGCCATTTGAATTGAGCGGTCACGTGGCTCAGTACACGCACCACACCGCACTCTAACCAATGGCTGCACTAGATTAAACCTCCCCAGGGTCCTAGCGCCAGACTTTCCCGTGTGCGTTATGATTCTGGAGTGTCGATGGCGCATTTTGTCAAATCAATCTGAAAAAAATGTAATGATTAAAACTAGTGGCTTAAAAATATTTAGGGGGCTACAGTAAATTTTAGGGGGGCTAAAGCCCCCTAAAATAGGTCTGGCGAAGCCACTGCCATAAACAATTAAAAACAGAAATACATAGGCTACGGGAATCAGCCGAACATAAAAAAAGAAAAAAGACAATTCTTTTTTGTTAGATTGTATGTATTGCTGTTTTTAATTGTTTATGGCTGTTATTATACGGCATTGTGGTCCCGTCTGTACTGAGAAGAATGACAATAAACGCAGCTGTGTGATGCTGATGTGGACTGTAATATTTGTAGTATTGTAATATTTGAAGCTTATTATGAATGGAAAGTGAAGCTTGTTTGAAAAGATGTAGACTACTCACTGTAGGCTACAAAACTCTAAATAGTAGGCTAGGCCAGGCTCAGTCCTAACAGAGGTGGAACGTAACGAAGTACAAATACTCTGTTACTGTACTTAAGTACGTTTTTCACGTATCTGTCCTTTACTTGAGTATTTATTTTGTCTGGGACTTTTCACTTTTACCCACTACATTTTAAATCAAAAATCGGTACTTTCTACTTACTATATTTCTAAAACAGTGTCGTTATTCTTTGCAGCGTTATTGAAAATCAACATTTTCGTCCATTCGTTTTCATTTATTTAAATGCAAAGGAAGCGGAACCAAGTTGACCAATATGCGGATTACGCGCACCTTCAAAATAAATAAATTAATTAATTAATTTAGAAATGCCCGTCTTCCTTCTTGGAGCGTTGCTAGGCTGCTCATTGCTGAGTCTCTTGCAGCTGAAAAGAGTGCAAACAGGAAACATAATTTGTTGCAGTGCAGAGAAATATTTAATTGTATATTGTTGAAGCCATTCACCATCCATGGTGAACTGTTCGAAATTCTTGGTACAAAAAACTATTCCTACAGATTACGCTGTCTCTTGTGCCTGCCAAAACAGCACGAGATCCTATCTTGAAGCAATCAGTCATTCATGGTTGCTGAAGGAGCAACAGCTCAAGGCAACAGCTCAAGGCAACAGCTGCAGCTGCAGCAGGAACCGTGGGGGGAGAAAGAATGGAATGATAAGCTCAACGAAACAATAAAACAATATAACAAGTCCTTAAAAACCACTGAAACAAGAAAATGGGCAAGCCAGAAAAGACAGCTAAAACTAGTCAGTCCAATCCATCGGACTTGTCAGTAATTATGGAAAGCCTGGAAGGTATCAAGGTCCAACTGAAAGACATAATGAAGGAGTTAAAAGAACTCAAAGATGAAAATATCAAGAAAGACCAGCGAATAAAGTCTCTAACATACAGAGTGGAGGAGTTTGAACAGCAAGGGAAGCTCAATGATGTGATCATCATGGGTCTCACGATTAAACCAAGGAACTATGCCAGGGCGATGGGGTCCCACGAGGAGACAGACGAGGCAGACATCCAATCCGTGGAAATACAGGTGGAGAAGTTTCTAAACTCCAAAAACATCAACATGGATCTCACCAATGTGGATTTTTGCTATTTGCTTCCCAAGAGAAAAACTAACGAAGGCCGGGACAACGAAACCCGCGCAGTGGTGCTGAGATTCATAAGTAGAAAATACAAAGTTGCTCTACTGAAGCAGGGTAAAAATCTGAAAGGATCTAACGTGTTCATCAATGAAAATCTCAGCAAAGCAAACGCCACCATCGCTTGGAAAGCGCGTCAATTGAAGAAAGGCAAAAAATTACAGAACACCTGGACGGCAAATTGTAAAGTTTACATCAAACCAAATGGGTCTCCAGAAAACACCAGACCGGTGCTGATCAGGGCGCTGGAGGAGCTGGAGAAATATGAATAGTAAGGGGACACTCGAGCATCAGAAAAATGAAGAAACGGACACATTTATTGGGACATTATCTGAACAATATTCTGGACTGTTGCTGTTGAAATGAAACAAATTGTTTTGTCTAATGTATGACATGTACATTTAAATATGACTTATTTGGACTTTATTGTTTTGTTTATTTTTTTATTCTTATTTTTTTGATTTTATTTTTCCTTTTCTTTCTCGGACTGTTTTGTTATAAAGCAAGTTCAGCTATGCTGTTGTGATACGAAATAATCTGTTTTAAACAAATGTATAATGTGAACTTTCAAATTTGATTGAGGAATTGGGGCGGGACTTGATAAGCAGGCTGCTTTTCCCGTATCCCTTTTCGGCAGGTAATGTGTTCTGTCAGGGCATATTACAGAAATTGTGATAAAGTGTGACTATATGCGTGCCGAAATAAATAAATAAATAAATAAATCTTTCAAGAATTCGTCTTCGAATCTTAAAACACGTCGAGGTAATTTATTAAGTAACACAAGGCGTGCTAGCTCGCTACACCATGGATGTTTTTTTTCTAGCCAGATAACGTTGATCAGTGCAATGAGGTAATTAGGTGCTTTTCATGTTTAGACCAGCATGCAGTGGTCCCCCAGGACCGAGTTTGAGAACCACTGATGTAGATAACTATAACATTCTATTTTAAAATGGTTTCCATCAATCAACTACATCATGGGTAAGTCGTAATTGAGACATTATGTCCAAAATTCCGAACTATCCCTTTAAGTACATTTAAGAGCATGTACTTATATACTTTCACTTAAATATAATCCAGTCAGGCCACTGTTGTTCAAATAACTTTATTGACATTATGAAACAATACATTTTAGGTTTGGCGGTATGGTTCTGTTCACCAAGCCCTCCCGCCCATCCACGCGAGCAAGCATGGACTCCCCCGTGCGCCAGACGGAGTGCAGACCAACCCCAGGAAATCCATGTGTAGTGATGAAGAACAATGTGTGACCTTCTGGCTACCGATGAAGCCATACTGTCCTTCAGCACAAGGTCCTTCTAACGTTACATGGATCAGTGGCTATGTGTACCAACGCCCGTTGGACTCCCCTGTGCCAGATGCAGTGCAAAATAACCCCAGGAAGTTCTATGTGTAGTGATAAAGAACAATGTGTGACCTTCTGGCTACCGATGAAGCCATCCTGTCCTTCAGCACGAGGCCCTCTAACGTTACATGGATCAGTGGTTATGTGTGCCAACGCATGTTGGACTCCCCTGTGCCAGATGTAGTGTAAACCAACCCCAGGAAGTTCTATGTGTAGTGATAAAGACAACGTGTGACCTTCCGGCTACCAATGAAGCCATCCTGTCCTTCAGCACAAGGCCCTTTAACGTTACATGGATCAGTGGCTATGTGTACCAACGCCTGTTGGACTTCCATGGGAGCAAAACTAATCAGGGGAGTTCTATGTGTAGTGATGAAGAACTATGTGTGACCGTTTGGCTACGGATGAAGCCTGACATGCCTATGGGGGAGAAGCTCTTCATCCCTTCAGGTCCATGCCAATTAATACCATACCAACGCCTGTTGGTCTTCTCCCTAGAGGTCGAGGAGGATGCTGTGCATAACATTGGCTTCATGGCGCCCGTATGCCTAGGGCCATTCTAACTACTGAAGTTGTATGTGTAGTATATGTATATGTACCAACCACCTAAAGGCAATTTCTGAAGCTAAGTTAACCATTTAAAGGAATTAGATCGAATGCTAGGCAGACAGGTTTGCAGCAGGGGCTGCATCGGCGCACGGTTTTGGAATTCCTGGAATTTAAATCGGGACGAGGCATCAACAATTTTATTGTCGAGCCCAGGTGAATGAACAGGGCGAAGCGTGAATTTTTTCATAACGCAAGTCCAAATCCAATTATGCATAACGCAATCCAGTCCAGGCCTCTACTAGCCTATTGATGAAAGGGACAGACGAGCGTCCTTTGTTAATGATGTTGACGGTGGCTTGGTTGTCGCAATAGGCCAAAATTTGTTTCCTTGGCCAGCTGTTTCCCATAGGATGCAAGCAACGATGATTGGGTATAGTTCGAGCAAAGCTATAAATTGAATATTGCGAGGCAGAGTTTGCAGCTCTTTAAGCCATGTTTCTGCAACCACAGTATTATAAAAACCCCCAAAAGCAATAGAAAGCGCTGCGTCTAAGAATTTTAAAGTAGCTGATGTTTCGACGTAGTTGTTATGAAAAACGGGATGCCGTTTAGAGATGGGCATTCCGGCTCTTTTCAGTGAGTCAGATCATTTGCTCGGCTCACCACTAGAGCCGGCTCTTCATTCAGTAGCATTTCCGGTTTTTGAAGATCGGCCAAAGTTAGCGATATTTTGACCCATGATTGGTCTTAGAACGTCCCTGAGGGATAATTCGCATAGCAAGTTTAAATGACCCAATAGGGAGAGCGGCTCTTTTTTTTATTTTATTTATTTTTTTATTTTTTTATTTATTTTTTTATTTATTTTATTTTATTTTATTTTATTTTATTTTTATTTATTTTTTAAAGAGATTCTGCGTTCTCGGTATATTTGACAGCTTCCCGAATGCGGGCCAATTTATCCGACGGCTGAGAGCCTGCACGATTATCTAAAATAATGCCCAGAAACTCGATAACACTAGGCCATTTAAAAGTTTCCTCGGATAGAGGAACGCCCATTTCATTAAACGTGTTTATTTATTTATTTATTTTAAACGGTGTAACGCGACGATCCGCCTGGGAGTATGGAAAATCTACCACTAGGAAGTCGTCTAGCAGGTGTAAGACGGGGCAATTGCAGTTAAGGAGAATCCAGCAAGTCTTCCGATAATGTATCGAAAATAGGGGGACTGCTAGCCTACGACAACCAAAAGTAAGCCTGACCGAAAAAGTAGGCCTACATTTTTTATTACCCACATGACGCCAACAAATGCCATTGGGATGGATGGAGAGGCATGATTTTTTAATGCATCCGTTATGTCGGCTTTACCGAGCCAAGCTCCTTTACCGGCATGTTTGATAAATTGAATCGCGTGGTCGAGCGGTTGCGTAAAACAGGGAAAATGGTTGCGGGGGGATGATACTGTTAATAGCTTGGGCGTAGTTATTATGAGGGGCGGATAAGTCGATTAGGCGCTTTTTTTCTGAATATTTACGTGTGGCTGCTCCTATAAGATTGATGCGGAATATTGGAAATGGCGAGCTATCGAACGGGCCAATCATATAACCCTTTTCGACCTCTCTGGCAAGCAGTTTGTTCACTATTTCGGGTTTGTTTACAGCTGATTGAAAATTAGGGAAACCTGAGACTTTATTTTGGAAGGAAAGAAATCCGACTGAAAGCCCTGAATTAGACCAATTAATAATAATGGACAACAACGAGTTTAATGCTTCTTCAGAGCTTTTCCCAGCTCTGGGACGTTGACAGGCGTAGAAGGCTTTAATCCAAGTGCGGATATTCCAGCCCCGAAATTGGACCTCTTGCTCCGCCTACCCACTTTGCTATAAGTTTAAAATCCATGAAAATCAACCATGCGTCAAGAGCATAATGTTGCATAATTAACAGAATTTTGCATCGCAACGTTAAACGGTCTGAAATTGATGATTTAATAGCAACTCACCTTTATTAATAGCTACTAGACATAATTTATTGATGCTTATTTTACCACGCCATTGTTGAATACTCGGTTCTGATGGGGTCAATATGCATTCCAAGGTTGTGCATTGATTTTCACCACTGCCTTTTAACAGTGTGTCTTCCGTCCCGCTCGTGTCTCGCTTGCTTTCAACTTGGCTAGCAGCTAAGTCTCACAAGCATGCCATTCGAAACCTATGCTGTCCTTTAGTCAACAGTTGTGTTAAGAAAATTATGCATGTTTGGAAAATTCAAAACATAAACCCACTTATACAACCGAAAAACACTTCCGGTTTCGATATTTCACTTTCAGCGGTCAAAAATAACTTTGGTCTAGCACTCCGCCAAAACAGGACGCACATCACTGGTTCTTTGCAGAGTGAAATGATTACACGTGTCACATACTGACTGATCTACGGTATTCTGGTTTCTGTAGTTTTCGCAAAAATCAATGTTATTCTTTCGTCCCGTGTTTCTTTCGTCCCGGTTCTCCCCTAGTAGTATCCACAAAAAGCTACACGCGTAATGTTGCAATGTGAATTAGGGTTGTCTGCAATCAGTAGTATGCTAGGCTAATATAGCCTACAAATCCCTGGCAATGATACAATTTAGCCGTAATAATGATGAATAGGCTATACCACTTAAATTCAACCTGAAAACTATTAGCTAGCTATCCGAGTAGGCTACGCAGATGCAGTAGGCTTACGAGCGCAATTATGTCCCGATAAATGAAAATACCATGCAGGATACAGATCGGCCAATGCAATAATGTGCAAGATATAGAATGTACAATTACATACCCGGTCAACGGTAGGCCTAGTCTTCACATCATTACCGATTACACACGCAGAACTAGTTATGATAATAGTTGGAGCAGCAGTGCGTTAGGACGTGAACTATGTAGACTAATCATTGTCACATTTGTTTATTTATTCATTTATTTATTTTCTCCCCACTTACGTATCAGCATCCGTGAACGGCCACGAACCTCTCGTATCAGAAGCCAGCTCAATGAATAGCCTAGTTGGACCGCGTCCACGAAGTATCAGATCTCTTTGGTCTCCCACTTCCAGAACGAGGCAGCGAGTATGCGAACATGACCAACCAATATTCCAGGGCAGGGTGTATGCTTACCGTTTAGGTTAGCCCAAGGATCATATAAAGGTTACCGTGCGTTTTATACCTCTGAAGCCAATATAGTCTGTTAATGTTAGCTAGCAATCACAGTTTGAAGGTTTCGAATACAAGCGATAAGGTCCGGGTTTCACGACAGGACGCACGCTTTAAATAGCCAGTTTACGCAACGTGAATATATCGCCCTTCCTTGTCCAGGAAATGTTATTTGAATATCGCCTGTTTCCATAGCGGACCATAAGCTTAAACGACACTTGCAGTCACTTAGCTTTAGCAACAAATTGAGGAATCTCATTCGTTTTCGCTGACAGTGTGCAGTCATGCATGCAGGAAGCACGTTTCGAATAACCGAATGTTATTTGAATATATATCGCCCTTTTCTTTTGTCTAGCAGACCATAAAACTTAAGAATACAGAGCTTAACATCACTTAGCTTTTACGTAGAATTTGCAGGATTACGATTATTTTTCTCCGGCGTGTAGTAGAACATGCAGGATGTGCAGCGCAGAAGATGTTTTTGTGTGCAGCGGGTGTGCTGACAGGGGATCCACCATGGTAGGGCGAGGCGGTTAAATAGACCGCCTTGTTATGTGAATGGACTGATGGGTGAATCGTCACTACTCAGCTGAGCTGTCAACTGATTATCTATGGCCAGGTTTCACTCTCGTGACCTGCCTGAACTGACGCTATGCTCGATATTTCCAAGTGGTACTTTAACTTTTACCAGAGTATTTTTTTTATGTGGGTATTTGCACTTTTACTTAGTAAGGGGTTTGTGGACTTCTTCCACCTCTGAGTCCTAATGAAGATTATCAATATTCTGCACTGTTGCCAGTGAAAACCCATGTAAAGGGATAGTTCACCCATTTTGAAGAATTTGATATTGTTTTACTTACCCCCAAAATAGTATGTAAGGCTGTAGTGATGCTGTGCTGGTCTCATTGTTGTAACTATCCTGAATTGGAACAAAGAATATGAACGGCCGATTGCTTGGCCCCTGGTATTGCTGCTTGCAGCTTTCTCGAGAACCGCTCATTCAATCAACTTCACACTCGACACTGCACTTCCTTGGGTCCTGAGCAATACACCTAGCAACTTTCAACTTCATACAGTGTTAAGGTTAGGTAATTAGATAATACTCACATGGCCTTCCTGCAGTTCCTGACTACTGGTACCAGTCTGTCTTGACCTTCTGCTGATGTGTTGTAGGTCTTCAAGTCAAACTCATCCAGGATCTCCTCTGACATCAGTAACACAAAGGCCAGAGCTGAACATTGGTCTGGTTCCAGCACTTTATCAGAAAGTTTTCCTGATCTCAGGGATTTCTGGATTTCCTCCACGAGAGAGTTGTCATTCAGTTCATTGAGACAGTGGAACAGATTGATGGTCCTCTCTGCTGAAGATTCCTCTCTGATCTTCATCTTAATGTACTGCACAGTTTTCTCAATGCTCTCTGTCCGTCTTTGAAAGAGAGCAGCAATGGGGTTTGTTCTTCTTCGGTCAGATCTGATCCCTAACTGTGTCAGTAGTCCTCTATTCTGAACAGAGTCCAGAGAGAGGCCAAGAAGGAATCGGAGGAAAAGGTCCAGATGTCCATTCTTACTCTCTAAGGCCTGATCCACTGCACTCCTGTGTAACTCAGACAGTTGCACTCTGCTCAAGTGAAATTTTGACTTGAGTACATTTCTGTTCTCATTTACACATGAATGAAACACAAACAAGGCAGCCAGATACTCCTGAATGCTCAGATGCACAAAGCTGTAGACCTTCTTCCTATACAACCCACGCGCCTCTTTAGAGATATCTGTGCACACCCCAGAGTACACTGAAGCTTCACTGACAGCAATGCCACTCTCTCTCAGGTCCTCTTCATAGAATATCAGATTGCCCTTTTTCAGCTGTAGAAAAGCCAGCTTCCCCAGTTTCAGGATGATTTCTGTATCTGACATTTTCTTTGGGTTTGTCTCATCGGTGCAATGATACTTCTCTTTCTTTAAACTAGTCTGAATGAGCAGGAATTGTGTGTACATTTCAGTCAGAGTTTTGGGCAGATCTCCGCTCTCTACTTCACCTGACACTGTCTCCAGAACAGTAGCAGAAATCCAGCAGAAGACTGGTATGTGACACATGATGTAGAGACTCCTGTATGACTTTATGTGTGAGAAAATTTTCCTAGCCAGGTTCTGATCACTGATTCTCTTGCTAAAGTAATCCTCCTTCTGTGGGTCATTGAACCCTCGTACCTCTGTCACTCGTTGGAAGTACTTCCGTGGAATCTGATGGGCTGCTGCTGGTCGGGAGGTGATCCAGAGGAGAGCAGAGCGAAGCAGAGTCCCTTTAATGAGATGAGTCAGGAGCTTATGCACTGAGGTTGGCTTTGTTACATCACAAAAACACTCATTGTTCTCGAAATCTAGAGGAATTCGATACTCATCTAGACCGTCAAAGATGAACAAAACTTTGACTTTACAATCAAAGCTTTTAATCTCTTCCCAGAAAAAATTATTGTCGATAGGAATTTCTGGAAATTCCTCCTGGAGAAGTTGTATCAGACTAAATTCTGTCTTCTTTAGATTCAGAACTCGGAAAGGAAGAGTGAAGATGAAATCAATGTCCCGATTGGTTTTTCCTTCTGCCCAGTCCACAATGAACTTCTGCACAGAGACGGTTTTCCCAATGCCAGCGATGCCCTTTGTAAGCACAGTTCTGGGTTGCTCTTGTCCAGGTAAAGGCTTAAAGATGTCTTTGCAGAGGATGGCAGTCTCCTGTGTGGTTTGTCTCTTGGATGCTCTCTCAATCTGTCTGACCTCGTGTTCATTATTGACCCCCCCACTTCCCCCATCTGTCATATAGAGCTCTGTATAGATCTCATTCAGGAGGGTTGGTTGGCACTCATTTGTTAAAGTTATGTGCTTAAACCTATCCTTAAGATTCCTTTTCAGTGCCTGCTGGGCTCCTTTTATGGATGCTTCTGAGAAGAGGAAAATCAGTGTTAAATCTTTCATGGTTGTATTGCACCTGAGCACAACAACAGGAAGCTCAAACCCTTGCTTCAGTAGAACATACTTTGCTTACATGACTCATTGTGGAGTGGTTTTGTACAAAAAAGTCTCTGGGAAGATATTCTTCACTGTGATCTATATCAGAAAGTGTGTCAGATGCATTATGGCCAACCAATCAAATTCAGCTGGCCTCCACTTTTATCACAGTTCATGGGCACTAAGTGCCTCCACTTTTATAACAGTTCATGGGCACTAAGTGCCTCCACTTTTATCACAGTTCATGTGCACTAAGTGCCTTCACTTTTATCACAGTTCATGGGCACTAAGTGCCTTCACTTTTATCACAGTTCATGTGCACTAAGTGCCTTCACTTTTATCACAGTTCATGTGCACTAAGTGCCTTCACTTTTATCACAGTTCATGTGCACTAAGTGCCTTCACTTTTATAACAGTTCATGTGCACTAAGTGCCTCCACTTTTATCACAGTTCATGTGCACTAAGTGCCTTCACTTTTATAACAGTTCATGTGCACTAAGTGCCTTCACTTTTATCACAGTTCATGGGCACTAAGTGCCTTCACTTTTATCACAGTTCATGTGCACTAAGTGCCTTCACTTTTATCACAGTTCATGGGCACTAAGTGCCTTCACTTTTATAACAGTTCATGTGCACTAATCGCCTTCACTTTTATCACAGTTCATGTGCACTAATCGCCTTCACTTTTATCACAGTTCATGTGCACTAAGTGCAGGTGTGTCAGGTTAGCAGAGGTGGAAATCCAGGGGTATAAACAGGGTGGAAAATTTACTTTCTGACCTATCAGCCACAGTGGCTGGTAGATGCAAAATTTTACCAGACACCTTTTAAAAATATATATTTCAAATTACACTAAAATAACGTTTCAGATACATTATAGAAAATGCATACTCCTGTTTATAGCGCTAATAAAATAGTATTTATTATATCATGTATTCCAGGTTAAATATTAAAACATTGTGTATAAATGTATTACATAGCCTACCTAAGTACAAACCCCAATTCCAAAAAGTTGGGACAGTATGTAAAATGCACATAAAGGCAGAAAGCAGTGATTTGTAAATTCTCTTTTACATACGTTTAATTGAAAACAGTACAAAGAAAATATATTTTTAATTTTCCTATTGAACTCTATGGAAAAATAAGTCAGGGGAAACGACCCATAAAGTGATCCATCCATACGTATCTACTGCATATCATGACTTTTTTTATACCCAGTCATGATAGCATCACCTGTTAACCTGTGGAATGTTCCCAGTCTTTTTTTGCCCCTGTGTTGCAGGCATCAAATTCTGAATTAGCGTATATTTACAAGAATCAATAAAGTTGATAAGGTAAACATTAAATATATTTTCTTTGTCCAAACAACCCAACCAATCAGGCGAACTGACAAAAAGTCTGCTCTCAAGATAAGAGAGGAATCTAAAGAGGCGACAGAAACAAACAACAAGGGAAACAACCCAGAAGTATCGGGCGAAACGCTTGTAGGCAAGAGCGAGAAATAGAACAACAGAAAAACAGACTCTAAGCTCTCACTAAAAGCGGGAATACGTAGCACACTTTCTAAACGTACTGCTATCAAGACCCGCGTTGTTTAGGAAGCAGAAACAAAGCGTTCGATAGGGAGTACTGGTCCTATACCTTACCGGCTTGAATGTTAAGCGAAATAACATGGAAGCGCCGATACCGGAAGACGGAAATTACAAATAGCCGGCAGAAACAACGAACAGGTGAAATCAATAAGTGCTGGAGTGAAACGAAAAACCGGCGTGGAATATGGAAAATCCGATAGAGTGCTTAATACAGGTAAAAGAAACGAACGCCCGCAGAGCTAGGGAAAGGCAAGCACAACCCATGACAATAATTTACTTTAGGCATAGTTTCTGCCAGTGGTGCGGGTTGCGTAATACGTCTCCACATGTCAGATAAATAGTTATTAAATTATCTATTATCTAGATACTGTAACAACCTCATTCCCGTCCTCTTGTTCCCCGTGTTTTCCCTCTCCCCCTGTTTCGTGTTCGTCTCTCCTTAGTCCGTTTTCCCTGTTGCTGCAGGTTGGGTGTGGTTTCCTATTTGTGTCACTCTGTTTCACGCCACTCTTTTCAGCCTATCCCATTTCCCCGTTTTCGCATGCATTCCACACTCTCCGCTCTGCTGATCACTCGCATGCATTCCACACTCTCCGCTCTGCTGATCACTCGCATGCATTCCACACTCTCCGCTCTGCTGATCACTCGCATGCATTCCACACTCTCCGCTCTGCTGATCACTCTCGCATGCATTCCACACTCTCCGCTCTGCTGATCACTCGCATGCATTCCACACTCTCCGCTCTGCTGATCACTCTCACATGCATTCCACACTCTCCGCTCTGCTGATCACTCTCGCATGCATTCCACACTCTCCGCTCTGCTGATCACTCGCATGCATTCCACACTCTCCGCTCTGCTGATCACTCTCGCATACATTCGCACGTGGCACATAATTGATACCAATTAAATGTTGTACTTAGTCACCCGGTGTTCTCTGTCCTGTGCCAGTTCGTTAATGCTTGTTGTCTGAAACCTCTGGTCTTGTCTTGAGTCCTAGTAACCAGTCTAGTTGTAATTCTAAGTCTTGTTGGTTCCGGCGTTAATTCGCCTAGCTGCTCTGCTTAAAGTCGAAGTCTGCTCCAGTCTGGAACGGCATTTCCCGCTGTTCAAATTGATCCTGTCACGCTATACTAACCTGTCTGCTTGAGTCTACCAGCCTGAAGTTGTTGGTTCTCCCTGCCTGTGTTGCGGTGCCCTGCCTTCCACCTGACGTGTGTGCATGCAGCTTGGGCTTCTGTTCCTCCACTCTGCAGCGGTCCCCGCCTCCGGCTGTTGCTGCTGCTGCTGCGGCTACTGTTACGGTGCGGTTACTGCTGCTGCCCTGCTGCAACGCCTGTGTCCTGCCCGGACCCCGCTCCACTGTCCTGCTCTCCTGCTCCCGCTCATCCCCTGCTCCACCTAACCGGTTGTCTGTTTCCATTACCTTCCCTGGCCTCTCCTACTCCTACTGTTCCTCGCAGCATCATACCCGGACTGTCCGTCTTAGATGTCCTCACCATGCTTCAGGAGATACGTTTTGTCGAAGCCATAATTTATTAAATGCCTAGCGCTCCCACTCTGTCTGTCTGATTGTCTGTCGTAAGTCCAGTTCCGGCTTGGAACAATTGCTGCCCGGTTGTAGAGTCCAGTTCCGGCTTGGAACAATTGCTGCCCGGTTGTAGAGTCCAGTTCCGGCTTGGAACATTATCTACACTGTCTGAAGAGTCCAGTTCCTGTGTGGAACGTTAACCGGTCTTTGCCTTTCTCCCCATGCTTCAGGACTTCCCTGAACAAGCAATAAAATATCTGAGTATTGGCATCTCTGTGTCTGAGTCGTGCGTTTGAGTCCAGTCCACATTCCGGGTCATAACAGATACGGTAGCTCACGTTTGCTGTTTTTCGGAACAGGCAAATGCCAGCAACGTTGTCTGGAGATATCACTTTTACCTCAGAGCGTATTGGTCAGTTTGTTTTACTGTGCGATGCTGGTCTTGCTAGAATTGCTTTATGGTAAATCGAACGCAAATCAGTTCCACTGTAAGACGGCCTCGCCTCTGGATATTCGAACAGGCGCTTTTTTCTGTTTCACATTTAGCCAATCACAGAAAGAAATCAAAGGGTTTTACCCAAGTTATTATTATTTTTTTTCTTGTATCCACTTTGCTACACGCCACTGTGGCGGGAAGGTTTGATACATTTACCTGAAAATTCTGAAATCTACCCGCATTTGGCGGGTGGCAGGTGCTAATTTCCCACCCTGGACATAAAGTAAAAGTCCTGCCATGTGTTTCTTCCACCCATAGACTCAGCCAGCTGCTTTCACTAATTAGTTCTACCTCCTCGCTGAAGAATTATGTTAATTAGCAAATCCAGGTGATTGGAGCAAAATACTGGGGAGGAATTTTACTTTATGTCCCCTGGATTTCCACCTCTGCAGGTTAGTAAATATGGACATATGAACAGGCGCTATGTTGCACATGTTGACAGCTATTTATTTATCTCCTGAAACAGCATCATAAATATGGCCCTTGATGTCAAGCTTAATTTATTACGTCATTGTAAATGTCTTCTATTATTATATTAATAATTAGCTTAATTGATTTTATATCTTGGCTCATGCAACTCTGGGAAATTAACATTTGCCTTCGACAATACATTTATTATGTATTTAAAGCTGTAATATGTAATTTTTTCATAGAAAGCAAACCAATGAACCCCTCAATGTGCTCCTAGTGCTACACCCCAAGCAATCCAATGAACCCCTCAATGTGCTCCTAGTGCTACACCCCTAAGCAAACCAATGAACCACTCAATGTGCTCCTAGTGCTACACCCCCAAGCAAACCAATGAACCGCTCAATGTGCTCCTAGTGATACACCCCCAAGCAAACCAATGAACCCCTCAATGTGCTCATAGTGCTACACCCTCAAGCAAACCAATGAACCCCTCAATGTGCTCCTAGTGCTACACCCCCAAGCAAACCAATGAACCACTCAATGTGCTCATAGTGCTACACCCCCAAGCAAACCAATGAACCACTCAATGTGCTCATAGTGCTACACCCCCAAGCAAACCAATGAAACCCTCAATGTGCTCCTAGTGCTACACCCCCAAGCAAACCAATGAACCCCTCAATGTGCTCCTAGTGCTACACCCCCAAGCAAACCAATGAACCCCTCAATGTGCTCCTAGTGCTACACCCCCAAGCAAACCAATGAACCACTCAATGTGCTCCTAGTGCTACACCCCCAAGCAAACCAATGAACCCCTCAATGTGCTCCTAGTGCTACACCCCCAAGCAAACCAATGAACCCCTCAATGTGCTCCTAGTGATACACCCCCAAGCAAACCAATGAACCACTCAATGTGCTCCTAGTGCTACACCCCCAAGCAAATCAATGAACCACTCAATGTGCTCCTAGTGCTACACCCCCAAGCAAACCAATGAACCCCTCAATGTGCTCCTAGTGCTACACCCCCAAGCAAACAAATGAACCACCCAATGTGCTCCTAGTGCTGTACCCCCAAGCAAACCAATGAACCACTCAATGTGCTCCTAGTGCTACACCACCAAGCAAACCAATGAACCCCTCAATGTGCTCCTAGTGCTGTACCCCCAAGCAAACCAATGAACCACTCAATGTGCTCCTAGTGCTACACCCCCAAGCAAACCAATGAACCGTGGCGCTTTGTTTGGGCGTGTAGCTTTGTTTCGAATGGAACTCTGGTGTGTGAAAACAAACCAGTCACCAAAGATGTCTCCAAACCCACCAAAAAATGAGAAATAACATATTACAGCTTTAATATCAATTTGTTTGAATTAATTTGTTATTTGAGAAAAACACTTCCCATGGATCTTGCATTACACTTTGAAAAATGCTAGCCTACATGCACACAGATATATTCTAAGTGGGCTCTCAGTCCAAAATCTAAAAACGTGTATGTGCCTTATATAATATCATTCACAAAAAACAATTCCACTGTTGTGAAGTGCATTGATCACAAAGAATGACAACTCCTTCCTTACCTTTGTCATCAGTAGGTGGCTCTCTGTGGTCCTCGCCTATTGGAAGTGAAAGCAGGTATTTCACTGAATATTTTCATAAATCTGCAGGAGTGTTTCAAATTGTCTCAGAATCTAAAGACCGTGTACATTTGACCCAGGTCTGAGGTCTGATGGAAAAACTTGAAGGGGTTTCCTTTTTTCTTAAAGGGATATTTCACTTTGGTATAACATAAGCAATTTTGTGGAGCTTAACCCATTGTATTTGAATAGTGTGAATACTAGCACCATCAGCTGTCTCTGCTGACCGTTAAAGGGGCAGTTCACTCAAAAATGTATTTTTGATATGTTTCTATATACCCCAAGTGCTATCTATCCATCCAGGGGGTTTCACTGAGAACTCGCTAGTTCTGTAGATATCCACTGCAACTCACCTTGACATCAGCCCAATAATGCACCTCAACAGAACAAAGTTTGTGGTGATTAAAACTCCAAAAATATACACCGAAGTACACAAACTGTGTATATCCACACAAAGTCTGAACCAAAGCACGCCAGTTTTCTAGGGCGTACTGTGTTGACATAAATCCCAGAATACTGTTCAGACTTTGTGCAGATATACACAGGTGGTGTATTTTGGTAGAAAGTCGTTTATTTATTTATTTTTATTTTTATAAAAGCGTGCACAACAAAGTCTGTGGACGTTCATGAGTAACTGTGTCATTATATTTGGAAAGAGACGTTGCTGTAGATATTTTTCAAATGTACATTTTTGGCGCTTTGACCGCCACAAACTTTGTTCCATTATACTGGGGTGATGTCAAGGTGAGTTGCAGCAGATATCTGCAGAACTAGTGAGTTCTCAGCAAAACCTGGATGGACAGATAGCACTTGGGGTATGTAGAAACGTATCAAAAACACATTTTTGGGTTAAACAGCATCGCCGTTACTCCCAGTTGTCAGGCTCCCAGTTCACTCCCATTCATTTTCTGGACCTTGCCGAAATTAATCGTCTTAAAGCACAAACTACTAGTAGTTTACTACGCCAATAACGCCAAAAGTTATTGTTTGTTTTGATATCTGATGTATTTTCAAGGTTATATTGTCTTACAAAAGAAAAAGAATATCTGGCAAAAAGTTTTGTTATTTTTATTATGTGATGTAACCTTGCGCACAATAACAAAATAAATCTAACTATGGCTTGCTGTATTAGTATACAGTAGCCTATCTGAAAATAGTTCCTCTATTTTCGCTAACATAAACCCAAAAACAACTTATCAGCTCCCAAAAACTGTCATCTAGCTGCTGCAAATTCTATTATCATGGACATTGGCTGTTTTGACCATGCTGGTCCTTCAGCCCTAGACCCTGAGCCCACCAGAGGAGCCCCTATGGAAAAAGAATATGCTGCAGTATATTGTAAATATATCAAAATTATCTTCACAATATATTTAAAATATATTGCAATATATTTCATTTTCATAAGGGAGGATGGGTTCCCCCCTTGAGTCTGGTTCCTCCCAAGGTTTCTTCCTAGTTACACCAGGGAGTTTTTCCTTGCCACTGTTGCCTTTGGTTTGCTATTGTGGGGGGTTTAGGCTGGGTTTTTCTGTGAAGTGCATTGTGACAACTAGTTGTGAAATGCGCCATATAAATAAATATTGATTTGACTTGATCTTTGTTTCAGAAAAAAACATTACATTGATGTCTTATCCTCCGTAGTTAGTTTGTGCTTTAAAACTATTCATTTTGGTGAGGTCCCAAAAATGAATGGGAGCCTGACAACCGGGAGGAACAGCGATGCTGTTAACGGTCAACAGGGACAGCGGATGTTGCTAGTATTCACGCTATGCAAATAAAATGGGGTGAAAAGTAACAAAATTACTTATGGTATACTAAAGTGAAATATCTCTGAAGCAGCTTTTAAAAAATAAATAATGGCATAAAAGATTATATAACAATATACGCATTATACAACAGCCTTGATTTAGAGAATGTAGAGAACAATAACACAATGAATTGCAACTTTTCACCAGTCTCCATAAACTTGGATTCCATATTTCAGCAAGTGGAGACAAGGCTACACGGTGACTTACAGAAAGGAGCTCGCTGCTGATTGGATAACAAACTTCCCTGAATGGGAACCCTGAATGGGGCAGCTGTAGTCTGGAGGGGAACCATGAATGGGGCAGCTGTAGTCTGGAGGGGAACCCTGAATGGGGCAGCTCTATTCTGGAGGGGAACCCTGAATGGTGCAGCTGTGGTCTGGAGGGGAACCCTGAATGGTGCAGCTGTGGTCTGGAGGGGAACCCTGAATGGGGCAGCTGTGGTCTGGAGGGGAACCCTGAATGGGGCAGCTGTAGTCTGGAGGGGAACCCTGAATGGGCCAGCTCTATTCTGGAGGGGAACCCTGAATGGTGCAGCTGTGGTCTGGAGGGGAACCCTGAATGGTGCAGCTGTGGTCTGGAGGGGAACCCTGAATGGGGCAGCTGTGGTCTGGAGGGGAACCCTCAATGGGGCAGCTGTAGGCTGGAGGAGAACCCTGAATGGGGCAGCTCTATTCTGGAGGGGAATCCTGATTGGGGCAGCTGTATTCTGGAGGGGAACCCTGAATGGGGCAGCTGTAGGCTGGAGGAGAACCCTGAATGGGGCAGCTCTATTCTGGAGGGGAATCCTGATTGGGGCAGCTGTATTCTGGAGGGGATCCCTGAATGGGGCAGCTGTATTCTGGAGGGGAACCCTGAATGGGGAAGCTGTAGTCTGGAGGGGAACCCTGATTGGGGAAGCTGTGGTCTGGAGGGTGTAATCAAACTTGAGCTCCACTGTATTTTGTGAAAGCAGATATTATGTTGTGTGGAATGTAGGGCTCAGAGATCAGTGAACAGTCACATGCTTATCCCAGTTCTATAAGATGAATGGGACATACCTCCACAGGACAGATATATCTGTAGACCTGCTTCAAGAAAGGACCTGTAACTTTTAAAATGATGTATTCTTATTAACTTAAATTAACTTTTCTTTTTACACGCTGTACAATGCATCTTACTATTTTTAGGATTGCTCTCCCATCTCTGAACAAGGTCATTTCTGTCAATTTTCTTTAGGATCTCCAATGTGAGCTTCACCATCTTGTCACCGTAGGCATTCTTCATCAATATGACAACACCGGTCACATTTTGGTCCTCCAGTTCACTCCTTGGAATGGGTTTACATTCTTCCAGCACTCTTTCTTCATCGTTCAAATAAAATGTGAAATTTTCTAATTCTGCTGTTGTCAGTTCCTTCAGAATCTCCAAGATCTGGCCTGCCATCAGAGACACCTAAGTGCAGGGCATAAGGTAGACCATAAATCAGGAGCTAATATTTCTGGATATTTACACTTGCAGGAATGCATGTTAAATGGAGTCTTGATCTCATGGTCTTAAACACATAAACATGGTCTTTGTCTGGATGTTGGTCTTATGCAAGTTCTCTCTCTCCAGCATGTTCAAGATAATAATCACTCCACTACTTAGTCTGTGCCTTAATGTTGCCACTGAGGAGAATTTGCTGCCCAACCCGTGGCTATATATATCCCAATTCTTACTCCAATCTGGAATGTCCAACTGTCTGCAACCGCAGTCATGTTCCAACCACCCTACCAATTCAGGAGAGCTGGGACACCCACGGTTCTCCACCGAAACACTTGCTGGCCTACAGCCCTACAGCTGCTTGTTTTCACGTCGCAGACCGCAGCTAAGCTTGCACAGAGCAGCGTCAGAGGAGGGACCTTTCAGTGTTACGAGCGCCCTTCACATTCAGTCTTACGAGAGCCCTTATCAGCCAGCAGCGGTTGCACAAGAGCAATAAAACGCAGATCCCTGTCCGACTGAACCCTCCCATACCCTAGGCACCAATTGTGCATCGCCCTGTGGAGCTATGGGCCACAGTCAGCACTACACACGGTCCGGATTAGATCTAAGGCTGTGAGGCTCATCCATACACCACAGTGTGGGGGCTTAACTGAACGAGCCTTCCAGCAGCCCCGCAAGTTTCTTTTGTTGTTTATATTGGAGCGGTCTAGCCCATTGCTGCCTAGTGCCATGGCCATAAAAGAGGAAATTACAACTGTTCACCTATTGGACCCCCAAATTACAAATAATTTAATTATTATCTGTCTATTAATCCAAAATATAGCTGAATACAATCATGAATATCACGAACACCCATGAATATCTGCAGAATAGCTATATTATCATATCAAGCCAACTTTTTAAAATGTTCATTTATTTAATTTTTTTTTTACCAAAGCTAACAAGCTCATAAAAAAGCTAAAGAGGAGAAATATTCCAAATATTGTTATCAATAAGTTGTTGCTCTTTCTGTTCTTAGAATTTTACTGGGGGTATATCTTTGCTTTCTAATTATAACATTCTTCAACCCTCATCTGTTGATATTTTATGATGCCTTTTATGTTTGGAGTCAAATTGACCCCTAACCATATATGAAAATTGCAAATTCCATTTAAAGGTACATACGAAGTCAAAAGAGCCCAGAAAAAGCAAAAGAAATAATTATTCCCACACTGAAATCAAAGTTTTATTAGCAGATATTCTGTCAAGGAAAAAAAATGTTTAGTATTGTCCGTTCTGGTGCCAAATGAACTGGTAAAGTAAAAAGGCCTGGCTGGAGATAGCATGTGCCGTCAATGGAGGATCTCCCATCACACAAACTGTTATTCAAGCCTTTCTGCATCGGACGAGCGCATTGCTTCCATCTGCCAAGCACTAGGCTATGGTCTTCCTCTCAGCCTGGAACTAAATAAAATCTTATCCAGTTCTTCATCTTGTTGGTGTTCTGTGCTTGTGATATGTAGTTTTAAATCCCCTAACCCGTAGTGATGGTAAACGGCAATTTGACAAATATATTCTTACTGTAAATCAGCCGTCTCTCACATCAGTGTTCTCTAAACAAGTGCCAACTGAAGTTCCCCTCAGATTGAAGCTGTCGTGGGTCCCACCAGGCCACCGATAAATCAGAATGTATGAACATACGCACAAAATACAAAAAATAAATAAATCGGCCTTTCCCACATGGTTTGATGAATCGGGCGTAAATTCTTCATACTAACTTGTTTCGTACCTAAATTTCCACACATATTTATGATCGTTCGATGAATGAGGCCCGATGACTCTTAGTTGATCACCCACAAAGTGTGAAATGATAACACATGCAAATACCTTGGCTGCACACACAAAATAACGCCCCTTATTTGGGATCTTAGTAAATCGACCCCTCAGTCTTGTGAATTTAACAGAAAACAAAAATAAATTCATGTTCTAATTGATATTCATAAACTGCATTTAGCAGCATTTTTAATTTAAGAACATGGTACGCATGGTCCTGAGCAGGTGTAAAGTTTGATTGCACGTAGGCTATGAACAAAACTCTGATGAAAACATTGATGAATGAATGCCAAAATACATACAAAATTGCTAATAGGAACGATTTACACGCATTCGTTCTGCTCACGTTTCATGAGTGATGCCCCTTATATGGTCTTTTGACTAAATAAAAGCAGCGATTAATTTTCTAACCTATTGTGTACTAGTGTCATGTTATTGTGTAGGTCTTGTCAGGTTGTAGACAGGTGTTTATTAATGATTTAAGTAGACCTTTAACAAACATAATGCTGTATTTAAACAAATGTTCTGAGAAACTAGGACGTTTTCGGTGAAATGACATGAAGGTAACTTTATTAAAACCAATATCAAAGAACATTCTCGGAACGCTTTCACAAAACGTCCATAGAACCTAAGATAAAACATTCCAGCAACATTTTAAAAACTTGCCACTAAAAATCTTCCAAGAATATTTTGTAAAAATCTTCTAAGAATTGTTGTGTACAAGAATGTCCATGAAGAACTTTATAAAAAATGTTCTAGGAACATTTCTAAAAAACTAGCGAGTGAAAACCTTCTAAGCATGTTTTGTAAAAACCTTCTAATAATGTTGTGTCAAAACATTCCATTTTTGAAGAATGTTCTTATAACTTTGGAAAAAAACTAAAAAAAATGTTCTGGGAACGTTTAAAAAACTTGCCATAAAAAGCGCTCCCAAAACATTCCAAGGTAACGTTCCCATAACCATAACAGGAATGTTCAGGGAACATTCTTGGAACCAAAAATTGTTAGCTGGATAGCTAGTGTTAACTAGTAGCAGCAGCTGACTTGACCATTATAGTTTTCCTAAAGCATCGATGCATAATTTATTACCCAACATGATCACATTTGTATAAAAAATACATTGCAGGAAGTTATCCCAGGGTTACTGTATTTCCCTTACCGTATTGAAGCTGGGATTGGTACAGCGTGTGGAGAATCTAGCTCAGCAAAGATTGACGAGTCCTTCCACTACCACTGCCAGTGATTTTTGATTGACGTGTCAGGATTGAAAATGTGTCCTCATAATGCCAACATCTCACATCCTTGTGGTTAAAGCAAAGCCGACTTACAATGTATTCAGAAATCAGGCATTTTTTGTGATAGTAAGGAGATCTTCGCCTGATCAATGGATTAGAAAAGTACATGCCCAATATATCAAGCAGTTTATTCTAGTAGCAAGCACATGTACAATTTATCTGCAATTAACATGTAATGTTAAAAAAACGTTCTTTTAAAACATTTTGTAACCTGCCATCATCAATGCCCCGACAATGTTGTAAAAACATTGCAGTCAGAGCATTCCATCTTTGTTAGCATGCAATGTTACAGGGACATTCTTGAGAAAACAATTTTTAACCTATCATCAACATCCTGACAAACGTCCCAAACATGTTTCACTCAGAATGTTCAATATTCAGATTCAAAAACATTATTGTCCATTAATGCGGGCAAATAATGGAAATATGTATTTGGCAAAGTGCACAGCTCACATAAAAAGACAACACCCGAAGATTAAAAAAGTAGATAGTTAAATGTTAATGTCCACAGGTTCCTACTTTAATTGCTGTTGTGCTGACAGTAGCAGTAGAGATAAATTTTATTTCATAACAGCACTTCCATGCACAGGGGACTCTGAACCTTCGCCCAGGGGGCATCATCTCAAAAGAGATATGAAGGGGGTGGGAAGCGTCATTCAGGATTTTGATGGTCATTCTGTTCACTGCTTTTGCATGGTGCTCTGGGGGCTGGGTCTGTTTGTAGCCAGTAAATTAGATTCCCTGGTTAACTACTCTGGAGAGCTTGGCTTTGCTCCTCACAGACAGCTAGGTGACTGAACCAGGACACAACATTGAAAGTTTCACTTTCAGTCAGTGCTTGGTAAACGCTGCTCAGGATAGGCCTACATGTACAGATAAATACTGCCATCTAGTGGTAAAAAAGAAACAACGTCTTAATACAACTAAATTCAATGCGTGATACTAAAGTAGGCCAAATTGCTGCGAAGTAGGCTAGCTCGTTACGACTGAAATGCCACTTGGTCGAAGACTGGGTGGATTGAAACTAGTTCGGGTTGGATTGCAAATTATGCAAATAAATTACCCCACACTTTAGACATCTGTTTAGCATTTAGGCCAAAGCTATTTCGCGCCATATTTCAATTAATAAAAGACCACAACGAATATTGAACGCTCGACACACCATTTTAAAACCGACCACCGACTTTGACATAGTAATCAATCGCCTAAAATGGGCGGACAACGCAGAATCTGTAACAATAACTTCCCATATGTTACATTTGATCACAAATCGAAACTGCTTCATATGAGAGCAAAATTTTAATTCTGACCTCACTGTCCACACAAGGCTGATCATGTCTAACATAACTGTTATTCTATCCATAAATCTCAAGGCTTTTATATGCCTATTATTGCTGTGTGGTAACATCATGGTAACATGTCAGAATAATTTTCTTAAGAATATCTTTATTAATGGCCAGGCTAAATATTACACCGGATGGAAAAGCAAAAACTTTTCCGACAGAATCACAACTGACTGGCTGATTTAATATGGACGGTGTTTAATAAAGATACGTCAATTCAATTAATAAATTGATTAGCTAAAACTAAATCCACGGATGTTAATGCTGAACCATCACGATGTATTCGCCCACGTTACATTTATTTATCTTTACCTTCATACCAAGTCAGAACTCAGTTATCATTTTCCTCATATGGAGTTAAGATCAGACCAATAAGTAGACAACTGAATTTACGCTGGATTCACGTCTGATGTCAGTGCAAAATTAATGTCTGTTCGATACTGTTTGACAAGAAGTAAGTTCTGTTTTTCCCTGTTTCAGTAACAGTTGTCAAAATGTAGCCACTCTTTTAATCAAACGGCAGGGCCTGTGACTTCCGTCATCTCTGACGAGGTAAAAATGGTGATGAAATAAATTTTTAAAAAGAATACAATAAAAATAAACACTGAAGTAGGCTAAACGTAAAAACTTTTTAAAAGTTATTTTTTAAATGACTATTTGGTCCCAAATGGGAAATTCTAAAATAGCCGAGGCTATAAGGCTACACCCAAAACCCAAGTTTTCTGTTTTACTGAATTAAGCGTTAGTGCGATGATACTTAGATTCCCGTTCCTCCCCACACCCCTTCACCTTTAGCTTCTATTCTCTCCATCCCATTCCACAACAGGCTACTTACTCAGGTCTTTAATTCAGGTTTAGTCCTTCTTTTACTTCCTGTTCTTTCTCCTCCGTCTTTAAAATGGCGTTTCAGTTTGAAATACTTTAAGTTCCTCTTTTGCAGGACTACCGCTTTTCATTTTATCATTTTTTTACTGGCTCATATGTATAGAGGACAAGAAATGGCAAAATGAGGAATAAATAAATATTGCAATAATGGCTGCATACAGGCAAGCGATAGCCAGAGAACTGAGACTCTTGGCTAACTCAGCTGAAAATGAGGATCCAGACTTTGTGATGTTTCGTGTGGAGGCATTGATTGAGAGTTTGTCTGAAATTTCAGAAATGGTGGACTCAGAAGTGGATTACAGTGTACCACAATTTGGAGGAAGTGTCTCATCGTCTGTCAGTGTCCCAAACAGTTTCATCATCTTACGGCTTGGGCAACCTTCACATTTACTGCCCCCAGTCTTAAATGATACACTGGCAGGGTTGCCTGTGCGGGATATTGCCAATCTGTTTGGGGCTGGTGAAAGAACAGTTCACCCCAGAATGGCAGAATATGGCATCAGGTGAGTGTGCATCTGAAAATCGTGGCATTTCAGTCTTGGGGTTGAGTTAAAAAGAATAGGGTGCCCCCGACTTACAGTTTTATCCACTGGAGTCTGACAGATAGTGTCTTTAAAGCACCATGGGCGACAATATTGATGTCAATATTAATGTTAATAACTAACTATGTTGTATGACAATGTGCCACTAGCCTACTGCCAGATATTTGTGAATCCCAAGTGTATGATGGTCGCAAATCATTGATTCTGACCTCTGACCTAAAATCTTAAGGGTCTCTGACTTGTTCAACACCAATTGCGATGACGAGTCGGGGCATGATGGTCGGGGCATACGGATTCAAAGTAAGTGAATCAGCCTACCCTCATGCTTTTACCTATTCACTTGTCCTGCTTAGCCTAGGCTAGCCTACTGCATGATCATGACCAGCCTAGCAGTAGCACATAAGAGCAGATCTATGGAGCAAACGCCCTCGTAGCTAACATTAACAGACCCTGAATGTTTTAACCCTCTAGAATGAGTGCTTACATGAACGTTAGCCTACTGACATTCCGGTAACTAAGTAGATTATGTTGTTACTGAACTTCCCGAGCTCAAGTACCAGTCCAGTAGTGATTGTTACAGCAGCATTAGAACGTTAACTTCTACAACTTACTCTCATAGCGGTCATTTGAATCTTCTTGTTTTTTTCCTTCTCTTCCGATAACCGGTGGGGTAAATCCATTTCATTTTGACAGCCGCCTATTCATTCAAACAAACTGTTGTGCTCCGAACGCCATGGGGCCCCGTCTAGGGGGGTTTCTGAGAAGGCTACACACTGCACTGCCCATGGGATGTTTCAAGGGGGTTCCCACATTTTTATATTGTCATTGCTGTAGGACTAATGTGATCAGCCTTTGGGGGCCCCCTCAATTCTCCCCGTCTAGGGGGGTTTCCAAGTACACACTGCACTGCCGAACGGATATTTCAAGGGGGTTCCCACATTTTTAGATTGTCATTGCTGTAGGACTAATGTGATCAGCCTTCGGGGGCCCCCTCAATTCTCCCCATCTAGGGGGGTTTCCGAGTACACACTGCACTGCCGATCGGATATTTCAAGGGGGTTCCCACATTTTTAGATTGTCATTGTCCTAGGACTAATGTGATCAGCTGTCAGGGGCCCCGAGGCAATTGCCTGCCTTGCCTGTCCTCTTGCATCGCCTCTGAGTAACCACAATGACCAGAGACTCTCAGCCCTTAAAAACATTAACTTCAGTATAGTCAGAACCACACATATTGCAACCACTATTAATTATGACAATAATCATAATAATCTGTGGTAGGCTAAGTACTTTCACAGTAGTAGCCTAGCTATTATCTTATTTTCTGATGCACAGATTCCTGGGAAATAGCCTAGGCTATGCGTGCGGTGTGTTGTCCGATTAAGCTTTTGTTAGCTAACGTTTTACCAGAGAAACGTCAGTCAGCTGCTTAGGAAGCAACTACAAAGCGAATCAAAATGCCTTATATGTCCTTTGCAGTAGAGAATTCCCTGATGTTAGTAAATTAGTTGATTAGTATTATTTACAAGTTAGTCGTTAGTGTATTAGTTAGAAACCTAATTCTAAGCAGTTAGTAGTGATTAGTAGATTAGTATTATAAACAAGGGTAATTAGTAAAGAAGGAAGTAAACGAGAGTGGAAATACAGCGAAACCCGAAATCACCAAAGGCTCCCGAATAGTGTAACGATGACAGGGAGTGACAGTAATACAAAACATGGAACAGTGAAACCACAAAACAATCAGAATAAATAAACAAGGTAAAAATCAGAAACATAAATGAAACAAACTAACAGGCAGAAATACTGACAGTTACACTACCGGAAAACAATTACAAACTGTGCTAGACTTATGCTGTGTTCATTATAAACTCGGAGCTTGGAGTTTTCCAGTTGTCACTTTGTACCAACCATAGCTGAAGGTAAGATGATGTCGCTAGTGCCAAAAGCTTCAGAGCTTGGAAACTTTGTCACATTGAGGAAGAGAAAAACGCAAACGGCAAGCCAGTGTTGAATAGCCTAACGTTACATGTATTTCTATGTAATACTAATAGGCCTATCTTAAAAATGTATTTCAATGTTTAGGCTACTTATGCAAACTCTTTAGGCTGCAACCCTGTAGAGTGCCTATATTTCCTATGAGTGTTATCAAGTGAAGGATGTGGGCACGCATACACATTGAAACTACCACTAAATTTAATTGTGTTAAATTAAAATACAGATTCATCCATTTTGAATCATGTCACTTTCCTCCTACTCGGCAACCCGGAGCTGTGAAATGATACCAGAGTTTCCCACTTGTTATTCCAAGTTAACAGGCCGTTCCAGTGTATTTTCCCTGGTCGGAAGGTCGTAATTACGAGTATCCGAGGTAGGCTACCTGGAACGCAGCAATAGGCAGGACAGTAGCCTAGCCTACTGGGAAAAAACATCCGTGTATGTGCAGCTACGTCATGGCCTTGTGCTTAGTGTGCCTGACATCGATGCAGGAGTTAGTTCCCAGGTTCACGTTACTTTTTACTGCAGCTACGCCAGTCATCTTCCCATCACATTAGCAGATATTTCTTCCCTGTAGCCTATACCCTTTTAAACACTGTCACAGTCTATGTCTTTCTTTCAGCTAGAATGTGTTTGTGTCTAGCCTACTGTGCATGCATGTCTCCATATAGACTTGGTTCATTAATTTACTTGCTTCTTCATGATCCATAGCTCAGGTGGTGCTGTTCATTGTATTTCATTAGACATTAAATACAGCTCATCTACAAACTCTTTTAATGTAATTGTGGGCTATTGGTAATAGGAGAAATGTTCTCATTCTCATCAGTAGAGGGCGTTAGTTACACAAATGTCTGCATGCATTTATTTGGAATGCATGTATTCTGTATGCATGTCTCTCTCGATGTCATTATCTTCATACATTACTCATCATTAGTTAGCTAGCAAAAATCTGAACAAAAACAAAATCAAAATGTGGCCAATTTACAACTAACAATATTGCCTATCGTAGCTCACACTAAATAAACTAGCTCTATTCCAAAGCAATGCTATCCAAACTTTCCTAAATTATTTAATGCAACTTGGCCCTGTGTTTCTTCATCATCTCAAGAGAATGTGGTCAATGAAACTGTATGTGCCACAACTGCAAAATGAAAATAATTTATAATGGAAATACTCTGATTCAGATGTGTTGCACTTAGAAATTAAAGAGAAAAATTACTACACTATAGGGCATGTTTGAACAATTGTCTGCATCTACTGCTCTGGGTCTATGAAAAGCACAGAATGAATAAAATGTATTATTATTATTATTATTATTATTATTATTATGTATTTATTGATTTATTTATTTGGAATATTTGGATTTCTATCGAAACCTGTGTGGTCCTACAGAGCATAGACATCCTTGTGTTGCAAATATCATAACTATTATTATGTTAAGACAATTAGTACTATTACTTATTTGCCACCATCTCACCCACAAACATGTCTGGATACATATGTAAAAATGCTTTATGTACGCTGTTTTCTATGTAAAAATATTACTCATTTTTATCTGCATTTATTTATTCATTTTTTTTAACGTTGAAAACGTGTTTTTGTTGAGATCACAAATACAGGAGTATGTGAATTGCAGGATGTGTATCATAATTACACAAATATTTATTTTAAAAAAACTGTTATTCTTTCCATACATCTCAATAGGCCTATTACATCGTGGGAAATCTACCTGTTCAAAATATGTTCAAAATAAATGTGTCTGAATTGTTTTATTAAGAATAAGCTTATTAATAAATATTGGATGGAATTTAAAAATCAACATTTTCTAGAAAACTGCTGCTGTCCGGACATTGTTTAATAAAGTCAGATACTATATCAATTCAATGAAGAAATATATTTAATCCATGAGTATGAGTGCAGAACTGTCACTTTGATCATATATTTATCACATTACTTTTATTTATTTACCTTGACCTTTATAAATACCATGTTGGCCAACTGAGAACTCAATTATCATTTTCCTGATGTGAAGTCAACACTCGACTAGGCATGGGACGATATGAAATTTTTATTGCATAATAGGACACACATCTTTTTTTGTGAACATCCTTTTTCGTGAAAAACAAACGAGGACAGATTCAGATTCTCGCCAACACCCAGCAGGTAATCACAATGAGAGAAAAAAATCCATTCATAAAAAGAATTTACCTATCAACCTGATATCCAAGCATTCACATGGTTCAATTAGTTATGTGTTGTAAATGCACAGTAAATTAATAACTTGTTTTGTTTTCAGATCACACAGACAGAGGTACAGCAAGGACAGCAGAATGAATGAAAACAATCAAACAATCTTAAATAAGGTAATCATAAATTATAGGGTCCTCCTAGGTGTTTTTATCACCATAAACGATAAAATCTTCTATCCTCCCATCCCTACACCAGACCAATAAGTACTGGATTTAAGCACATTCAATTCTGATTTTAGTGCTAAATCAATATGTTCCATACTGTTTGACAAAATGTTCAGTCTATAGACTATATCCCTGACCTGTTACAGTAACAAAATGTAGCCTACTCTTTTAGATCAAGGGATATGGCCTATGACTTCCGTCATATTTAATTGGCTAAACATGGTTATAAAACATAAATAAATAAATTTCACTGTCAGCATTTCTGTTTTACTGAAATAAGCGTGTTAATGCGATTACACTTGCAGATTCCCATCACCGCTAACAACCCTTCACCTTTAACTTATCTCTTCTTTCGATCCCACTCCACAATAGGCTACTTACTCTCCCACTACACAATAGGCTACTTACTCTCCCACTCCACAATAGGCTACTTACTCTCCCATTACACAATAGGCTACTTACTCTCCCATTACACAATAGGCTACTTACTCTCCCACTCGACAATAGGCTACTTACTCAGTTATTTTATTCCGTTGTATTCCTCCTTTACTCCCTCCTTTTTAAAATGGTGTTTGAGTTTGACTAGGGCATTAAGCACAGTGCTGGCTTCTCCATTACTATGCCCCTGATGACAAACACCTTTCAGTTATTCTGCTGTTACCTGTATGTGCAGGGCTGGGTGTGGTGAAACCTCCTCTTCTGAACTCAGGCCAATTTCACCAGGGGAAACATTCTTTAAATGTATTAGTCTGGTTTAAAGTGGAAGTCATTTCTCAAAGAACCAGAGAACATCAGGATAACATTGTAAAACATGCACCAGCAGGCCTCGACATTAACGCTTGCCCGCTTGCCCCGGGCAAGTAAACACCGTGTTCGGACAAGTGGAATTCCTCACGTAGTTGTCCGATCGGGCAACTAAAAAAATAAATGTTAAATCTTCTCTAATCTAATGTAACGTTATCTGAAAATAAACTATTTACAACGTTATCACTGCATGCGGTGCTTTGTTTGCACAGAAACTGTCTGTTCCTTCCAGCTGAACACAAGACTGTATGGCTGCAGCCTGCAGTCTGGTATTCCTCAAGCCTCATACCTCACATCTGGTACGCAATAGACACGCCTCCTTCCAGAAACAATTTCAAAATAAAAGACCCGGTTGCGAAGCATCTTCTGGTATTCCTCAAGCTTGATACCGTAGCTATCCAGCCTATGATGTAGGCTAGTACATTTAGCCAAAAATAAATGCTTGCTGTCGAACCAATAGCTTACATACTAATGAATTATTACACTCGCTGAATATACTTTTATTGTTTCTCTATTGCATTCTATTGCATAAGTTTAGTCCCTCCTTTTTCATTAAACGTAGCTATTAACACAATGCAGGTTTGACTCATTATCACTTGCATTGTATTTGAATTAATTATCTACCAAATGGTTAGTTTTAGTGGGCATGTGTCCACACGTTCACCAATTAGCAGCCTATTGATTCACGTTGGTCTTTAATTTGATCAGTTAAATAATTTGTTTAAATTACTAAATGAAATTGTTTGGAATACAGTAATAAACACAATGTGGGACCTGTATTCTACATGGCATGCATAGGCATAAGCAGCCTTTGCCATTTGGAGGATTCATATTTTTTCAGGGCTTCCTGGCATAAGTGGATTGCTACCGTGATTTCACACAGTTAATAAATAACATTATGCTCATGTATGTGGGGAACTTCATTAACTTCACGAACTTCAATAATTTGTTTATCTTACGTTTTTGGTGCTCCATTAGGCTATACGCTACCTAGCTTAGATGGTCCAGCCCGAGTCACAGCAGGATTCCATGGTAGGCTAATATGGAAGCATATCCGCGCCAAAATTCAAATGAAAATGCAAATCGCCGATTGCATTTCGTTTACATTCAATGTGCGCAAAAACCATGACATAATTCAAATGTAAATGGAAAACCACATTTGCAGTTTCTTATTGCAATCGCATGATCCATGACAAAAAGGAAATGATAATTCAATTCGCCATTTAACATATCGTTTTCATGCTTTTGCGGCACAAGAGTGACATAATTCAAATGCAATGGCATTGCATCTGTTTGCATTATAATTTCCGCGTGTTCACGCAAAAACCCTGCCAAAAATCCGAACTGAACATGCAAAATGTCAAAGTTGCCCATCAAGGTGGGCCCTTGAAGAAAGGGGCGTTACAGGGGACTGTTCAAACCACTGAATTTATGGTTCAACTTCAGTGGTTGTCTGTGATTTCGGTCGTCAGGCAGTTACTAGGCTAGATAGCGATATTTCCTAGTTCTCTGTGTTAGGGGATAATAGGCTAAAGCCCTATTCGGACGGGATAAGTTTTACAGGGGGAGGTGGGGTAATGTAATAATTACCGGAGGAACTCCGCTATTTTAGTCCCGTCTGAATCGGCCATGTCCGTAACTTTTACGGACTGCGCGCTCCCGCGCCAGTAAAGATTCCGGAGACTTTTACCTACTGTTAAATGTCCGGTAAAAATTACCCCAGGTTAAAGCAATCCCGTGCAAATTGACATGTCCGGTAAAATTCTGTTATTTCCTGTGAGAAATTAGTTTTCCCCAGTCTTTTCTACTGGTTTTTCACGTAAGCTCTACATGCTCTCTTCGGTCCAAGTGCAAGCCACAACTATTGGCTGACTTCTAAATTAATGTAACGTTACCTAAAATAAGAAGACGGAGAGCAAAAAAACGAACAAAAACAGGCTCAAAAGTACGCTACAGGGGGGCAACGCTTGTGGCCACTTTAGGTAAGCTGTTGTAGTAGCTATAGCCTTACATACATGTTATGGCCTAATATTGTTTTTTTCATACTAATGTTAATAAATAGGTGTTATTCAGGATTCCTCACGCTTTTTGTGGACATGTTTGCCATGCCAACATTGTCTCCACGTAGTTTTTTTTTTGTTGGCGCCTGCAATGAAGATAAGATGTGTAACGTTGTATGACTCGTGGGGAACATTTTCGGTGTGACGACAACAGGGAGTAGACACTCCCATCTCTGTAATTCTAGACGCTGTTTACGGAGATACTTTATCCCGTCCGAATCGGCCATTAACATTACAGACGTCCTGTGGTAATCATTACTTTACAGACATTGTCCTGAAAACTTATCCCGTCCGAATAGGGCTTAAGTGAAGTTGTAGAAGAAAAAATAAAAAGAGAAGGAGCGCATGAGGTCGCCTCCTAAAATACCTGACTGGCTGGGGGGTATTTTACTGGATATATTTTGTCTCTTGATTTTCGTTATGAATTTTGGGAGCTAACCATACTAAACACGATTACTTTAGGTTTAATTTAGGGGGAGATTGTTGATTATTCATTAGCAGCGTGGGCTGGCAACCTCAGAGACGCGGTGCTGCAGGATAATAAGGACTTGGACACAGCTTTATTTATTCGACTCCGTTAGGCATCAGAAACTGCATTATTGGTGATATCGAATATTCTCCATTCATGAGAAAAAATTCAAAAGGATTTTCTTGCCAATTTTAGAACATCTCAAACTTTTGACACTTGGGTATGAGAGAAGAGGTCCTCCTCTATATCTGACTCGAGTTGGTGAAATATTACTGTAGCATTTTGAAATAATCCCACTTCAAACTTTATATGTAATCCAATGTAAATCGACTGAAAAAGGTGACATTTTGAATAGGATTTTCTTGCCAATTTTAGAATGTCTCAAACGCCCCTTTCTTCGAGGCCCCGCCTTGATGGGCAGCTTTGACAGTTTGCATGTTCAGTTTGGAGTTTTGGCAGGGTTTTTGCGTGAACACGCGGAAATGATAATGCAAACAGATGCAATGCCATTGCATTTGAATTATGTCACTCTTGTGCCGCAAAAGCATGAAAACGATATGTTAAATGGCGAATTGAATTATCATTTCCTTTTTGTCATGGATCATGCGATTGCAATAAGAAACTGCAAATGCAAATGTGGTTTTTCATTAAAATTATGGCAGGGTTGTGTCGTAGAGTGCGAGAAAAATTAAATGTGAAATGGAATTTTAAAATTGTCAGATAAAGTGCGTACATTAGCTTGCAAACTAAAACGCAAAGTGTCCTTTTGCATTTTCATTTGAATTATGTCATGGTTTTTGCGCACATTGAATGTAAACGAAATGCAATCGCCGATTTGCATTTTCATTTGAATTTTGGCGCGGATATGTTTCCATAGGCTAATGCTGAAATATCGGGATACGTTGACTGCAAGCGACAAAGCATTATAAAAGGACAGGTGCCGGTCGTAAATCATGCACCGTGCTTTTTATGGGGTCTCTTGTTGGAAATAATCCCATACAAAAGACGTTTTACGTGAACCTTCCTTTATTAACAATATCTCTACAAAATCTCAAATGCACTCAAATGCAAATCTCTCCCTCTCCTCTGACGAAACCCCAGGACTTGGGTATGGAAGATCAAATGGCTATATTTCTACAGAATGCGATGTCCTGGAATAAGGAAACTATGGGTTTGTGCCCCATCATTTGACATTTGTCAGGAGTAGGCGAGTCTATTATTAGGCAGGTCACACTATTTTTAGAAGTTGTATCAGTATGACTAAATTATAGCTCAAATTAAGCAGCTTGATGAAAGGAACACAAAACTGAAATAATTTTTGAAAAGCAACATTCGGTTCTTAAGTTATGCTCAAAAAATGTTTCATATAGCGTTTTCAGCCATTTTTGGTGAAAAGGTGAAAATATGCATTTTTTCACTTTTTAAATATAAAAATGTTGATGAATAAAGAATTGGTATGTGTTGGAATGTTACTTTTCTTATAGTTCATGCCACAAACATTAGTGAACAGAAAAAATGTGAGTTATAACTAAAAAAATTTCATTTTTCTTTAGTGGTCCTCAAAAATGGTGATTTAATCAAAATTCTTATACGTGAAAACAAAACGATGTGCAAAAATCACTAAGTCCAGCTAATTAATATGCATAAATGTTTTTGAAAAATTTTGAAGGCGCAGATATGTTGACATGGATTTTCCCAGTACTAAAAATAGCTTGCCGAGTCCCTACGTCATCAGGATCATACCGGAATCGGAAGCGGTATTATTAAAACTCTTGGGCTGTGTTCGGAATCGCTCCCTATTCACTCCCTCCCTATACACTACTTAGGGAATCTACATAGGGCACTAGATAGGGATTCACTGGTGGAAAAGAAGGAGGCGATTTCGGACACTACATAATCTGAATAGGTTACTTAGCAACGCGCGACGCTTGCGTGACAGCGGTCACCGGCTTGGTGAGAAAGCATGCAAGAAACGGTAAAAAAGTGTTCTTTTTTATTTTGAACAAGGGTTTTGTTGTACGTATATAGGTAAGTTAGGTAACAAGGTAGCTAGCTAGCTAGCTAATTAAGTTGCATTTTCCATTAAACAGTAATAATTGTTAAATAAAAAAAATAGTTATATATTTATATATAGTAATATATTTAATCTACCGCGTTTATTTATATTTCGGTTATAAAACCGATTAAACTGATTTAATATAGGCTACAAGATGAAACTTGCATTTATATTTACATTTGTAGACCAGCGCAGGCTCAGCCGTCGCCATCTTGACAAAAAAATGTCTCCGGTCATGTAGTGTACATCGTTTGTACCCTACATTTTGTGGTGCATTGTGGGGGATATTGAGTGGACTATTTAGGGTGTCAAATTGACATTTTGAATTTTGGACACCCTACAAAATGGCCGACACCCTAAATAGTGCACTATATAGTGAATAGGGAGCGATTCCGAACACAGCCCTGGTGTATTCAAATCATCTCGGAAGTCTGAATATTTCCGATTTACGAGAAGAAAAAACTATTTGAACGTGACATTATTGTCATGTTTCTTCTCGTAAGTCGGAAGTATTCGGACTTCCGAGTTCATTTGAATACACCATCTCTCGCTAAACAATGGACGATTCCGGTATGATCCTGATGACGTAGGTACTCGACAAGCTATTTTTAGTACTGGGAAAATCCATGTCAACATATCTGCGCCTTCAAAACTTTTCAAAAACATTTATTCATATTAATTAGCTGGACTTAGTCATTTTTGCATATCCTTTTGTTTTCCCAAACCTTTATTTTTTATTCAAATCACAAAGTATCACAGCAGAGGGAAAACTCTACTTTATATTTCCATTTGAACAATATTTTGCGATGTAGGCTACGATGTTACAAAGTTACTCCTAGTTTCACACTCAAAATCGAAATATCCCAAATTCTGTGCACAGCTCACGGTCGGCTGATTATTGTGTGTGCACGAGTGACCTGTCTACTATTATCATTTAGGCCTACACATTCAACGTGAAAAAAGCAAATACACACGGGTCGTCAGTTAGCTTTTTAATTTATTATGTGTCTACTTAGCTGTCTAGCTAGATAGGCAGCTATACCTCTTAACGTAAAATTAGCGCGCTACAGTGCCGGTTAGCTAGCTAGCTGCCTAGCCAACCACAAAGTTTAGCGCAGCATTTGCAACAGCCTGGATTTGCCTGTCAAAAAAGTCCCATAGCCAGGCGCATTTTGTTCCTCTGTAGTTGCCGTTTCCTTAGTATGACACGCCCCCACGTACCAGGCTTGAGAATACCCGTGTCGCATGATGGACCTTGGACTTTCTCCATTGTTATCGGTGATGGTAACAGAATCGGGTGGAATACGAGGCGTGAGCGTATGAGACAGGAGGCTCCAGGCTGCAGCCTGACTGCCTTTTCACATTGGGCGCGCAAGAGCGCCATCTTGCCGCTATGGTCAGCGCAAGCAGAGAGCGAAGCGGCAAAAACAATATATATCCGTATCCGGGACGGGTATTTTAAAAGCGACTTTATACCAGTCATTTTACAAGAATCTTTGTCATGTACGTGAGTTTGGAGCCATAAACTTCCAAAAAAAAAATTCCCCGCCAGCTGCACCACTTTTTTTTGGCTTCCTCTCCTTTATATATCGGTCCCTCAAGTTTTTCCACCTTTTCCTGCATTGTTCCTCTACACATACAAGCACAAATACAAGCACAAAATCCGGTTATTATTTACATGTGATTTAATTTCATTCAGTATTGCCCACCCACATTGAACCAGGACAGGGAGAGAGCTGGTCACTCGTTTTCAGGGTCTCTGCTCTTCTCCACTTTTTCTAATTGCTTTCGAACGTGAAATGTATACCGTTCTAAACAAACAAAAAACACTTATCTGCTGACCGTAATATAGAATGCCATCCTGGCTATCGATAGTTAACGTAGCGAGCTAGCGCAGCCTGGTAATAATCTGGTAGCCTTGAAATCAATGTAGTAGTGTTACAAACCTGGTAGCCCCAACTGAAAACTTATGTTTCGCCATGCAAAGTTTTTTTTATTTACATCACGGTAGTCCCGCAGGTTCGACTGATATAACTAGGGGAATTCGGTCACGCACGTAATCAATCACTCATCCATTTTGCGTTCGCGAAGTTGATCCGTTCAGTACCGCCCACTCTCTAGCTATTGGCTGTGCTTTGAAAGCTCAGCGACTGGAGGGGTCAAAGTTGAATTTGGTTGAACTTTGAGCGCAGCGCAGGCAGTGGATCTTGCGCTGTGCTCACCGCCGACCAGAGCGCAAAGCGGAAAACGACTCTCCATTGATGTCAACGGCACTTGCCGCCTATGCGCGGCCAATGTGAAACCAGGGTTACCCCACTCGCTGAACACGCGCTCCGTCTCTCACTACCAAGCGTTGTCAAGGAGACTATAAGCGTCCGTTTACCTCAGGCACAAGTAACGTTGTCATAAAATTTCTTCTTACCGTGAAAAACGACGACATCGGACAGATGTTAAGGTAAATCTATCACCATGGCGGCACTTTCGCCACAAGTCAGCAATTATACCGGGAAATGCCATCTTTGAAAACAAAAAACGAATGAATATAAAAAGGTTAGTCTGTTACTGCATACCTGTTTTTGGTAAAGCTGCATCATAGCTATGATAACGCGGAGCTGTCAAAACTATAACAGCACGGAAACCCTTTAAAAAAAACAAAATAAAAACCACAGCTAGGCTACACATAGCCTATGGCTATGACAAATTAAGGACTAAACAAGCCACATTTTAGTTAATAAAACTCAAGTAAGCTAATTTAGATATCCAGTGAGCACAAGTGGCATACAGAACTAGTTTACTGTTTTTTAGCAGCATTTTTTTGTAAGTATAAACCAAACTTTTTTTTTTTTTTTAAATACAATTTATTTGATTTATTTATTTCAGTATGAGCCAAAGTATGCCTTCCTGGCGTGTCTTCCCGTGGCGCAGTCTGTAGCGCGGCCTATGTAGGATTCCCGTGCTCTTTGCGACATTGTCGGTTTGAATCCGACCTTTCCTCGTCTCTACACTGTGCTGTCCAATAAAGCTCAAAGGCTATTACACCTATTTTAAGAAAGTATAGTCTATTTTAGTACTTGTAAATTTCTGAGGCACAGTTTCCTCTATATTCTCAGCTACCTTGAATTGAGAGAAAATGCTGTTAGCTATAAGTTAGAGTGAAGGAAATGTAGAGACCTAGCTACTCACTCCAAAAGTCTCTGGGACCTCAGATGGATATCTGGCTTCTCTGTCGAACATGAGGTAGAATGGGGAGTGCTTGGTGGTGATCTGTACTTTGGTGCGCAAGCTAAACATGGCTGCACTGAGGTCCCAGTTCCAAGGATTCTCATCCACCAATTTGGTGAGAGTTTTGAAACATATTGACATTGTTATGAAATACTATTTCGATTGTAAAGCATAGCTTATGATTGTGATATGTGACCCAAATCACACTGCTTAATACAATACCAAAACAGAATACTTAACACAGTGACTATAGTACCATTTAGTGGTGTAAATGGGTCAAGGTCAGTTTAGTGTCAAGTCCACATTACTTTGTCACTGTCCCATTCATTCTTTCAACCAATCCACTGGTCTGTGGATGGTAAGGTGCGCAGAAGCTCCTCTCGATGTCCAGCTTCTAGCAAGAGCCATATTCAGATGAATTTAATGGACAACAGTCAGTTAGTACAAAAGAAAACTGAGTGAAGGGAGCCTCAGCCATGTTTTTGGGTAATGAGACAGACTGCACAGGGACGTCATGATTGACTACAAGACCAAGTGGGCTGAGGCATATCCGCTGAAGTCTAAGAAAGCCGAGGATGTAGCACAGTGCATTGTAGAATTCTTTGCACAGTTCATTGTAGAATTCAAGTTTGGGGCACCAAAACACATTCTCACCAACCGAGGAGGGGAGTTCAGGAATAAGGTGCTGTCCTATTGTCCTATTGCAATGCATTTTCAATCATTTCTCAATATCTTTCTATCACATTTGTGAACAGCTACAGCCTCGTCTTCACTGCCAGCGTAACACAGAACAGTTGTGAGCGCGGCGTTCTCCTCTCCCCGAGCCTAACATGTGGGCGAGCGGCGTTCTCCTCTCCCTGAGCCGAACATGTGGGCGAGCGGCGTTCTCCTCTCCCCGAGCCGAACATGTGGGCAAGCGGCGTTCTCCTCTCTCCGAGTCTAACATGTGGGCGAGCGGCGTTCTCCTCTCCCCGAGCCTAACATGTGGGCGAGCGGCGTTCTCCTCTCCCCGAGCCTAACATGTGGGCGAGCGGCGTTCTCCTCTCCCCGAGCCGAACATGTGGGCGAGCAGCGTTCTCCTCTCCCTGAGCCTAACATGTGGGCGAGCGGCGTTCTCCTCTCCCCGAGTCTAACATGTGGGCGAGCGGCGTTCTCCTCTCCCCGAGTCTAACATGTGGGCGAGCGGCGTTCTCCTCTCCCCGAGTCTAACATGTGGGCGAGCGGCGTTCTCCTCTCCCCGAGTCTAACATGTGGGCGAGCTGCGTTCTCCTCTCCCCGAGTCTAACATGTTGGCGAGCGGCGTTCTCCTCTCCCCGAGTCTAACATGTGGGCGAGCGGCGTTCTCCTCTCCCCGAGCCGAACATATGGGCGAGCAGCGTTCTCCTCTCCCCGAGCCGAACATATGGGCGAGCAGCGTTCTCCTCTCCCCGAGCCGAACATATGGGCGAGCAGCGTTCTCCTCTCCTCGAGCCGAACATGTGGGCGAGCAGCGTTCTCCTCTCCCCGAGTCTAACATATGGGCGAGCGGCGTTCTCCTCTCCTCGAGCCGAACATGTGGGCGAGCAGCGTTCTCCTCTCCCCGAGTCTAACATATGGGCGAGCGGCGTTCTCCTCTCCCCGAGCCTAACATGTGGGCGAGCGGCGTTCTCCTCTCCTCGAGCCGAACATGTGGGCGAGTTTAATGACGTTTTTATACAGTCTATGGTTTAATGATGTTTTTCCGTTGAATGCGTTTTGAGAAGTCCGATTTCGTCCAGAATACAAGTAATTCCGATCTCAAAGTGTGCAAGGCCACCTCGCCAAGTGGTTTGGCAGATCCGATCCCAATGCAGACAAAATCCGATTTGTGCGCGTCCAGACTAAGGGGCCAAGACTGGGCTTTTGTTTTGAAGCTCACTTCCTGGTGCCGTTGCTCACTAGCGCCACTGCGGTTGGCTCCAGTATAGGTCTTTCACCATGTAAGTCAATGGCAGCAATGTGGTCAAAATACTCAGTCAATAAATTTTTCCCACATAAAAATGTAATTGCAATAGGTGCCTTTCCTTCATCTAATGCCTGTGCATGTGCTGATTTTTTAAAATATTGTGTCGTTTGGACAGAGTATTAACATTTGTTCAGGACCAATCAGAGGGACAGGTTGAGTCCTGGGATCACTGGCATAGATAGGTTCTATATGGTTCTCACTGCCCTCACTCGGAGGGGCGGGACCAGAAGGGGGAGACAACAATCATTGGTCTAAAACTGACCTATTTTTATACAGTCTATGCTTGGGACAGGGAGACCAGAGTTGCCAGGTTTGCGGTTTTCCCGCCAAATTGGGCTAGTTTGAAAAAGCAGTCGCGGGTAAAAATGACATAGTCGTGGTGTGCGTTTTTTTGGGCTACTTTCAACGTTCACCGCGGTCGCCAAAAGTGACAGAATTTTTTTCATTTGAGCGTTTTATGAATGTGTCTTGAACATGATGTTGAATATCTGGCAACCTCTCAGGCCAGAGAACAGAGATAGGCACGTACAGTGCTGGACTGCAGTAGAGAGAGAGAGAGCAAGTGGGTGGTGCGGTTTGAATTCACGTCATTTAAAGCGTTGATAGCTACGTTACGTTACGTACTACGTTCACTTCTAAATTTGGAGGCGGGGAGAGGGGGTGGGGCGGGGCCCGGCTCCCACTGCGCTGCTCTGGGAGACAGTCAGACATAAGAGAGAGCGAATATTTAATTATTTAATCAGCACTGTAACGTTATTGAACTGCATTATTAGTCGGAGATTACGGTTGTGAACGGAGAGAAGGAAAGAATGAATAGAGCCGTGTAACAAAGAGTGAAGAAAAAGTTGATAGGAAGATGGAGCAGAGGGAGATTTTGAGGTGAGGAGTGAGCACTGTGGAAGATGAGAAAAGCTAAGTGTGCAGTTTCAGCTACTGGGGGTCCACAGTAATAAAGTAAATTCTAAAGTACATACTGAATTAAGCTTTTTGTTGTTGTTATGAGCATAGTTTCTTTTTGAATAAAGTAACAACATTCAAAACATTTTAAAATAGGCATACTCAATACATTTTGCTGTTAAACAAAAAAGGAGGGAAAATAAAGAATGTTCAAATATGATCTCTATTAAATGAATACTTCCTTTTTTAAAAAATATATTTTGGGTTTGATATCGCACTTCCCAAGGTTCTTGAGAAACGTCCACTGTAAGCTTGTTTGCATTTTGTAGCAATGCTAATGGAAACGAATGGTTACAGCCAGTATTGGTTACAGCCTATGGCTTTGGTTACAGCTAACCAAACTGAAGTATCCCTTTAAAACACCTAAATGGAACATCATTATATTTGGGCTAGTTTTATGACATTTGGGGCGGGTTTTGAGCTGATTTTGGGCTGGAAATTTCAGCAGGACCTGGCAACCCTGAGGGAGACACGCTGTATTTTTGAGTGGAAGTCGATGGAGAACATTCCTTAGTAGCCTACCGTGAACAAGCTGTTGTTTTGTGGACGCAGTTCGTAGCATAATAAATGTGCCTTACCCGCTCATCTTCAACATGTTTGTCATCACATATTCATTTTGGTTGGAGCGAGCTACGATGTGTCTACTACGAAAACAAATACTGTTTCGTAAAATGAGACAGAAGGGGATGTTGCAGCTACACTACAGGCCCAGTGTCTCGGAGCAAGCAGCCAAACTATGGGTTAAGTATCTCAAATCAATTGCTCCATACCTGTATAACCTTATCAAGTTAGATATTAATTTAGCTATTCCACCCCCTCTCGTACGCAATCGCCGTACTCCCCGTCATGAAAGTTACCATTGCTTAGCAATGCTGGGTTAGCTAGCTAGCAAGCTAACGATATCACATGGCAAGTAGTTTTAACGTTTAGCTAGCAAGCTAACGACAGCTTATGGCAAGCCATTTTAATTTAACAGTTATTTGACTTCCTTAAAGTCATCCTTGCTGGCTGGCCATATAATACCACACGGCCACATCGTCTCCTTTTCCATTTTAAGTTTGAATCTGCTGTGTATTCCAAGTCATTCTCTTTTATCGCACTGTAGCCTGAGAACAGCGTGAGAACGCCGGTGCTCCAGCACAACGCATTTCAACACGGTCAAACCTGTCTGCAAGTTTGTTCTTAGTTTTGCAGTTTTAGTGGCTTTTATTATTTTATTCATTTACTATTTTTACAGTCGTTTATTTGCGTTTTAGTGTTTTTATTTATTTAGTTTTTAGTACCTTTATTTTTTTAAATTTAGTTTTAGTACCTTTTATAATTTTTACAGTCTTTTTACCTTTTTATCCAACACACCGATGGCTGCACCAAGAACGACGAGGAACTCTTGGATACGCTGTTTGCAGCGTCACAGCTGGAGGCCACTCAACTCCAGCCCCCGGTCTGTTCTACACCCATAGACCGGGGACCATGGCACGAGGTCCGGGCGCGAGGGCGGGGGAAGCAGCCTGGAAAGCCTGGAAAGCAGGCCCTCAGACTTGAAAACAAGTTCCAACAGCTGTGCGCTCTCCCTCCGCTTGTAAAATCTATGGTCTCCGCGGATGACCTGGCACATAGCAGATGCCCCCCCCGCCGAGCCGATGGACGAGACCTCCCGGAAGCCCAGCGAACCTGCCATGACCATCACTGAGGAAGATCTGCCTCGGGGTGGTCTGACATCCACAGCAGCTTCGCCCCGGGAGCGGCCTCCTCGCTCTCCGCTGCATCCGTCAACGCCGAGGAAAATCACACGGGAGAGACCGAGGCGGAGAGTAAGCCCTCTCCATCAGGCCCCGCTGGAGGCTGTTATCTTGGGGACATCCATGGTTAGACACCTCGCCAAGCACACAGAAAATTACTGCTTTCCCGGTGCGTGTGTGTCTGACATCGCTGCTGTGGCTCCAGGTATCCTGAGGGATTACCCAACTTCGGAAACTGTAGTGGTACACTGTGGATCTAACGATATCGCCAGAGAACAGTCGGAACAGCTCGAAGTGGATTTTAAAAACCTAATTAATATTCTTTTAGAAACTGGACATCAAACTGTGATCTCGGGTCCTCTCCCGAGTCCTTCATTCGGAGAAATCGCGTGCAGCAGGATTCGACAGCTGCACATTTTTCTCAAAGGTTACTGTAATATGCTGTCCATCCCTTTTATTGACAATTTCGGATCATTCTGGAAACGAAAATACCTGTTTGCTCGATGGACGGCACCTAAATCGAGGCGGTGCAGAACTATTAGACTACAACATCGGAATGGCCCTGGAATCACAGTGGGCCATCTCTCACTGAGACAGGGTGAGTTCGTTACTGGCTGTTTTTAACATATTGTTGTAGAGAGATTGATCTAGGTAATTTCCCATCATTTGAATATCTGGCCATTGTGCTTAAAGCAGAATCAAATGTGCTTATTTTAACAATCTATAGACCTCCCAAGTATTCCTCAGTTTTCCTTCCTGAATTCTCCGAACTTATTTCTACCATTTTTACTAGCTATAAACGTATAATCATTATTGGAGATTTGAATATTCACGTCAATAAATGTACCGATTTGAAGGCTATGGAGTTTGTGAATCTCCTAGACAGCCTAGGCTTAATGCAACATGTTACGGAGGCCACCCACAACCAAGGCAATATACTCGATTTAGTGATATCCCATGGGACAAAAATTGACAATGTTTCAGTAGCTGACATTAATATCTCTGACCATCATTGTGTGTTCTTTGATGTTCTGTTCAATGCACCTAACATTAAAAAAGAATTTACTATTCAAAAGAGGTATTTAGATGCCACAGCAGAAACAAAGTTTTCTGATCTTGTAAATTCTTTTGAGCCGTGTACGCTACACTGCTCTATCAACGAAATGGTTGATTCATTCAATACCAATGTGAGTAATGCACTGAATACTGTTGCGCCAGTTAAGACTAAAACGAGGTCACGCAATAAAATATCACCATGGTTAAACAGTAATATTCGTGACCTAAAAAGAGTGTGTCGAGCAGCTGAGCGAAAATGGAGGAAAACCAAATTAGTAATCCATCGCAGTATCTTTAAAGAACGTATAACTACATACAATAAGGCTATTCGCTGAGAGAAGAGCCCATTTTTCAAGGATCATTGCCGAAAACGGCGGCAATTCCAAGGTTTTATTCTCAACCATTGATCGATTACTGAATCCCGCACCGGCCTCTGACATTTTTAGCCTAGCATCTGCCTCAAAATGTGAGGATTTTGCTCAGTTTTTTAACAATAAAGTAACTACTATCAGGGCTGGCATTATTAGACATTCCAATGATATACATAGTATACCTTGTAACAGCCCGCCAACGCTGAGGAAATTTAGTAACATCTCTGAAGCAGAGCTCTATAAAGTTGTAATGCAGAGTAAATCCTCAACCTGCAATCTTGACCCCATTCCCACAACTTTTTTTAAGAACGTCTTCAATAGTCTTTCCGACTCAGTTCGAAAAATAATTAATACATCTCTTGAGACTGGAATTTTTCCTAATGCATATAAAACTGCTATTGTGAAACCGTTACTGAAGAAATCAAATCTGGACTATAATGTACTAAGTAATTATAGACCTATCTCAAATCTATCTTTTATGAGTAAGATACTGGAAAAAATAGTTTTTAATCAATGAAATAACTTTTTAAATGAAAATGGTATCTTAGAGAAATTTCAGTCTGGTTTTAGAACCAATCACAGCACAGAGACGGCTTTGGTTAAAATAACAAATGACCTCAGAATTAGTGCTGATGGTGGTAATGTCTCTGTTCTTATTCTTTTGGACCTGAGCGCTGCATTCGACACACTCGACCATAGCATACTAATAAATCGATTGGAAAACTGGGTCGGACTATCTGATATGTTTGAAACCAAATCTCTCAGATCGAAAATTTTATGTTAGCCTAGGAGAGTATGTATCTGAGAAACAAGATTTGACTTTTGGTGTTGCACAAGGAAGCTGTCTTGGTCCTCTTCTTTTTTCACTTTATATGCTACCATTAGGGGATATCATCAGAGAACATAATGTTAACTTCCACAGCTATGCTGATGATACACAATTATATATTTCTGTTAAGCCGAATGACACAAACTCTTTATGCTCCCTGACTTCCTGTCTGTCTGCAGTTGAACAATGGATGAGTAATAATTTTTTTAAACTAAATGAGGAGAAGACAGAAATACTTCTAATTGGCCCCAAAGCCAAAAGGGATGCACTTTTTAATAGATTAGGAAATTTGGCACAGCACAAAAAAGCAGAAGTAACAAGTTTAGGTGTTATTTTAGACTCAGATTTAAGTTTTAAAACGCATATAAATAAAGTGACCAAGACAGCATTCTTCCATTTGAGAAATATTTCTAAAGTTCGGCCGTTTTTAATCCAACAGGATGCTGAGAAGCTGGTACATGGTTTTATTTTTAGCAGGCTTGACTATTGTAATGCCCTTTTAACTGGTCTTCCAAAAAAGTCAATTGAAAAACTACAGCTTATTCAAAATTCTGCAGCTAGACTTTTAACTAAAACAAGGAAGAAAGAGCATATAACACCTGTTTTATTTTCACTGCACTGGTTTCCAGTATCTTTTAGAATTGATTTTAAAGTCCTTTAATTCGTATACAAAGCATTAAATGGCTCAGCACCCTCGTACATTACAGACCTTTATGTGCCAACTCGAGCTCTCAGTTCTGCCACAGTCGACCTCCTCAATGTACCTCTTATACTTCATAAAAAAAGCGATGAGAGTGCCTTCAGCTACTACGCCCCAAACCTTTGGAACACTCTCCCGCAGGACATTAAGATGGCAGACTCGGTCGGCACTTTTAAAAAACAGCTCAAAACATACCTTTTTAAACAAGCTTTTAAATGATTTCATATTATTGTTTTATTTTATTTGTCTTATTGATTATAGTCTATTTTTACTAGTTTAGCTACTTTAAATCTTATATTATTGTTTTATTTTATTTGTCTTATTTTTATTTGTCTTATTGTTTTCATGTTTATACTGTTTTAACTATTTTATCTGTCAGTTTTTATCAATCTTATTTTATTGTTTTATTTTATTTGTCTTGTCTGTTATCGATTTTTACTATTTTAACTATTTCTATTTGTCAGTTTTTATTAATACTCTATTTGTTATTTCTATTGTTTTTACTTTTTGTTTGATGTGCATCTTGTAAAGCACTTTGAGCTGCATTTTTTTTGTATGAAGGGTGCTATACAAATAAAGTTTATTATTATTATTATTATTATTATTAGTTGGCTAGCTACCGTGATTGCCTAGCTAACGTTACTAACATTAGCCAGCTGCTCTAGCTAGAACTCTAACCAGACATTTCTACAGCTGGATCATTTTTTTAGGTCCCAAAAATTACGAAAATGTGCGGGGAATAGAGCCAAAGTGTTAGCGGTATGTTTGTACTGACTTAATACGGGGATGTTTAAAATAAACCAATAATTTATCGGAAAATAATACGGAGGCTACGTTTGTAAATGTTTGCAATATTTGTGATTAGGTTACAGGATGCAGATGAAAGTTAATGCCAGCTACGATGACTTAGGGATGGGGTCGTGTACACGTTTAACCGTGTACAAGAAAATGTATCACTATCCGTTTAGGACTGATTAACCGAAATCTTAAAATAATTTTAAAAATATTTTTTTAATCATATTAATTATTTAAATGTTGCGTAGGCTATAATTGTTCCTCGTACAATATTATGTATATATAAAGCATTTAAATATATCTAGATCGGAAATCACGTCAACATAACTAACGTTGATGGAAAAAATGCGGGAGTGAGTCAGTGAATTTGAGTGAAAGCATCAAAATGAGCGGCGGAAAAGCTAAAGCCCGGAATTATTTTACAAAACAAGTCGACGGCAACTCGGTAACATGTACACTCTGGTGTCGTTTTAAGTGTGAAAGGGGGGAGTACGAGCTCAATGAACAATCATCTGCGATTAAAACACGCGAACGTAGATTTTGAACAAGATGCCGCGGTGGGTAATGCTAGCAACCCCGAATAGGCTCCGTCTTCTACAAGTGCACTCCACAGAGAGCTGCGAAAAACACCCAGCTGATCGCGGATATGATTGTGAAAGACACAAGACCGTTAAGCGAAGTGGATGCGCCAGGCTTTCGGTCTCTGATGGAGTATGTTGAGCCATCTTACTCAGTCCCAAGCCGGTGGACAATAACAAAAACACTCCGTGATTGGACTGTTTTATTTGAATTTCATGACACTAGTTTATTTTATGAAAACATTTTGAAACAGTAAAGTATATTCTATTATATTCTAACCTATATTTACCTCCTAACGTTAATCTTTCATAACTGCTTGCTTACTTACTAGCAGCTACCTGAGTTTCTGACCAGTATCGTTGGCCTCTATGGCTATGATGTCATCGCTTACGCTATGACGTCATGTTACGGTTAACCGCGGATACACGCCAACATTCTAAGTGTAAACATGTACAAAAAAAAGCCAAAACCTCCACCCCTAAGCTACTATGCTTTACCTGGCATGTGAACCCACTAACCTACAATCCCCACTTTATCTGGAACAGTTTTCAGAACGGAGCTTCATGCTGCGGCAAACCGTGATAGACTGCTCTGCCATAGTTGAGTTAATTAGCGGTTAGCCAAAAAGACGGTGGTGGTTTGCTCATTTAAGACTATGGGGTCAGCTTGCTACCTTTCTAGCGGCGCTAGGGACATTTATAATAGAAGTAGTCTAACAAAATAACATGTGATTAATTGACCGTCAATATAGTTGATGGCAATAGCGTTACCCTGTTCGTCCATGTGTGGTGGTGATGCATTGTGTCTAGGTTGGCTACCGAGCTCAGCTGGTATGCTATCTAGCTAATCAAATTATGATGTTAGCTGAATATAAATTGAAGATAACTTTATGTGACGAATACCACACATGCAATGCGAATAAATGACACAGTAAAATCGAGGATGAAAATGAAATGTTATATTATAAAACATTAGCAACTTAAGGAAGTTTACCGCGAGTTTGTTTTGCAAAATGGTGGGTTTGGTCAGGTCATGGGCTTTAAATAGTTCTGTGGGCTTTATAGTTCTGTGGCTTCTCCACCCCGAACTGTCAATCATACTGTGCCCGGGCCATATCCGGTTGACCCTGCTCCAAGCCAAGGTCACTTCGGCTCCACGGAGCAGGCGCAGTTTGTACAAACGGGCAGCGAAAAAGACTTCCGAGCTTCAATTAAGTTTTTACGAGGCTGTGGAAAGGCAATGGGTGACATCACAGTGGCTTTGTCCATATTTTTATACAGTCTATGAGTGACAGTCATGGCTAGCGGAGGAGCGGAAGAACTTGAGGCCTCCCGCATCATTTAAGTCGTATGTATGGGAGCATTTTGGCTTCCCTGTAACACATAATGATGACGGAAGAAGGGTGGTGGACAAAACCGTTATTGTATGTAGGCATTGTGACACGGGAAAGCCAGTTATTGCCAGTTACTGCCAGTTAAAAAAATCTACATTCAAGCCATATTTTTTGTTCTTGATTCTAGAATCCTGTGTAGATATTGAAATGCACATTGAAATGCGTTCTAAATAAATGTTTCCCCTCTACATGTCCAGTTTCACGATAAATGGAGATTTATGAGTTATTAGGGCTGTCACTTTTTCCAAAAGTCAAGTTCGAACGAGATCAAACAAACCCATAAATCTTTTGAATCAATTCGAATGCAACGCACATTGGGCACGCACGCATAGACAGTAGAATGTATTGCCATTTAGAAAGTATCAAATTCTCCGGTGTTCTCTAAACTTGTGCACTCGACAGCAACACGTTCTCCATAAACGTCGCCATGATGACAATGATGCAACGTTTAAGATTGTAAAGTTAAGGGCACATTTGGAATGTGAACTGGATCGTTGTGAATAAAGGTTATTATTTGCTACTGTATGGTCAACGCCATTAACAATTCATTGATCAAGAGAAAATGTGTTTCAAAATAGAATACATTACAGCTCATAACGTGAAGTAACATGGCTTTTAACATTAACATTAGCTACTGTAGCTAGCCAGCTAACAAGCTAACTAGCTTACCGAGACGAGACTTCAGATGCTCCAGCAAAACTGAGGTGCTCCCATGCCAGGCAAGGTCAGCTTCGCAGTTGCAGTTCACAGCCTTTTTGGCCGCGTTAAGAGTGAAATGCGCATGTACACCTCGCAACAAAGATGAGAAGGAAGCAAGATGTCTTAAGCCGCCTTTCCACTGAATACGACTACGCAAGCAGACAGTCGGATTGCGCCCCCTAGTGTTCGTTGTACCACATTATTGAATAGGTCGTACTCAGTCAGTCATTCTGACGCAAACTGATTTTGGCGGTCTCCGAGCACCCTGTCCTGTATAATCTTACCCTAGAGGGGTACAGGGACATAAATAAAAAAACTCAAGCATGGAAAAAGGTCAGCGAGACTGTTGACTTGCCAGGTTAGTTTCGGGAGAATTATTTTTTAAAAACACGTTAGTATTTTGACATAACGTTATGTGAACAAGCTAACGTTAACTGACGCGTGTTAAAAGTTAACCAGTCACATTAACTATCTAGCTAGCCGTGGTGTGATCATGGTGCACGAATGAATGACAGAATTTGGGAGGCAAAATTTTAATATAAAAACCGTTACAAAAACAAACGTAGGCAATACACAATGCAGGGGAAATGCAGAGAAATGTTCTCGCTAAAGGACTAGCTTTGCTATTGTTATATCTAGCCCTAGCTTGAAATAGGCTATATAACAGCGAATGTTTTTTTAAATATAAAATAACACACATGCTACACGCAAAATCGATTACAATATCATTATTTATTAACCCAAATGCTCATCAAAATCAATCAGTCAACCAATCAATCTCATTATCTTCTGTAGCCTAGCCTACTTGTTTCTTTCGTTGTTGCAGGTAGCATCGATCGTCATTTCCTGTCGGGTGTCGGAGTATATTTTGTCGGACAAGTTGAAAATTTTCAACGTATCCGTAGCCTCGGTCGGACAGAAAATCCCCGCAGCGCAGTCCACTGGAGCTCCTCGCATCCGATACATGACTGGCCATAGAAAATGAATGACTTCCGGTACGTTCTTATACGTATGTCGTATATAGTGGAAAGGCGGCTTTACTCCTTAGCTACTTACATCATCAGCTCCGGAAAAAACGATGGCTGTGTTTGGAATCGCTCCCTATTCACTATATAGTGCACTATTTAGGGTGTCGGCCATTTTGTAGGGTGTCCAAAATTCAAAATGTCAATTTGACACCCTAAATAGTCCACTGAATATCCCCCACAATGCACCACAAAATGTAGGGTACAAACGATGTACACTACATGACCAGAGACATTTTTTTGCCAAGATGGCGACGGCTGAGCCTGCGTTGGTCTACAAATGTAAATATAAATGCAAGTTTCATCTTGTAGCCTATATTAAATCAGTTTAATCGGTTTTATAACCGAAATATAAATAAACGCGGTAGATTAAATATATTATAAAGTGTTAACTATTTTTTTTATTTAACAATTATTACTGTTTAATGGAAAATGCAACTTAATTAGCTAGCTAGTGTGAAGGAATTTTCTGTTTTACAATATGTGTGTATTAACATAGAGACAATCACATTATTATCATTAAGCATTTAATATAATAGATCAATTATATATTGAGTTAAGTAATTAAATAATGTATTCTTTGTGAACACTGAGTAGGTCATGGTTCACTCCCTCTGTGTCTCTCCTTCACAATCTGCAGAGACAGGCAGATGTTTTCGTTACTTGTTTTGAAGGTTATAGAAAGACAAAACACCAAGAATTGGATACCCTTGTCTCTGTATGTTTAGAAACCGCCCCTTGTGGCAAATCAGTAAAGCAACGATATTGTGTATAAATCTCCTCTGTATGCTGTTTTTGGGTCAGAGAGATTCTGATGAGACTCTCTCTCATTCTAAGTTTATCTCTAAATAAACTGAAACTCTTTTTCTTATTCTATTTACATCGTTTTGTTGTGGTTCTGTTTGGACAGACTTGCTCACTGTGGGTTGAAAGGGAAAAATCCACGACAATATGGCGTAGTCGGCAGGATTGCTAACTTGATTTTCTCCTACGCAGATTTCTCTCAAGTCGGAACGGCTTAGACAGTGCGCACTGCCGGGAGTTCAAACCCCGAGACCGCAACCCACCTTCTCACAGAGAGGTAACTGTAACCAGTGGCCTAGAGGAAGGACGGCGGTGACCGGACCGAGGAGAGTAAGACGTCTGTCTGGGGTGATCAATACGCAATCCATAGAAAGAGAATCACAGGTGAGCCACCACAGCAAAACGTAACTTGAGGCTGTATCGCGCTCAAATTCTAAAAAGTTTGATTAGTGACCGACGGGTCCGTCACTCTGTGGAGTGATTCAAACTGTGGAGGCTGTATGCTGCTCCCACCCATGGACTAATATTTCTCTTTTTCTTTCTCTTGTAATGAGCTCTGAAACATTTTTGTAATGTGGTATCATGTATTGTCAGTAGAGGCAAATGATATACACGGACCAGTACAGGAGAGGCATTTTTGCAGAGGAGATGATTATGGTCATTTATACCTGTACGAGACACTTAATGAGGTTGACGGATTTGGAAGTGGTTTTTCTGTTGTAGCTATACCTAGAGGTGAGTGGTTAAAAGAGAAGGAAACGGCATTAATAGAAGTTAGGCTAAACGTTCACCCTGAAAGTGAGCGCAATTATCCAGAGGATAGTGCAGAATCTGAAACTGATTCTGACTAAAATAGGCCTAATTAAAAGAAAAAAATTTTTTTATTTTTTTTTATTTTTAAAAAATTAAAAGGCATAGTTTGGTTGTGGGACAAACGCACGAAAATGGGTTCTAAAAATTCAAAGAAACAGGACTCTGAATTTACGGGTCCAATGAAAATAATGCATGACAAATATGGTCCGGCAACCACACACCAGCGTGTTAAATGGCAAAAGTTAGGGTTCCCTGAAAAAGGCTCTTTTAGCCTAAATCAGATTGATAACCTAAAAATGCGGCTACGGTCATATGAGGTTAAAAATAGTAAACGTAAAAATAAATGGCAACCCGACTGGGATGTAGTAGATTTGTGGGAAAAGGAATCAAAATTAAGGCAGGAAAAACAGACCAAGGGAGAAAATAAAAATACTGTGGAGAAATCCCAACAAAGTAATTCAGTGCTATCTCCTGTTGTGCATTCCGGCGGCTCTTTGTATCCCAATGTAGCACAGCTTGCAAGCGTATACAAAATTAACCTGGACTTGGACTGTCCTGCGTGTCCTCCAGCTTATGTTCCACAGCAAGCGGCAGGAGCTCACGGACATCCCTCAGCCCCTGCTCTCCAGGCAGTGCATTCCAGTGCTGCTGCACAACCATCTGCGAGTGGGCCGGCGACCAGAGCGAGACCTGCAGCTTCTGTAGGCCCAGATTCCACAGTACAGGTAACTTCCCATAAGGGCGAACTGCACGAGGTAGAAATACCTACCCCGTCACACACCAGGGGAGGTACCGTGTACGGCCCGAAGACGTCGGCACTTGTGCCGCAACTGGACTCATCCTGGGGGCCAGACACGTACCCTATGCTAGAATGTCCCAATCCCAGGGCAGGACAAGGCGACCAGGGTCCGACGGTCCTGGTATATCGGCCCTGGAAGGTGTCGGAGTTACAGGCTGTCTGCGAGGATTTGCCGGATCCAACCCAGGTGGGTGGTGCTAAGTTCATGGAAGCTTTGAGAAATCTGGTAAAAACGTGTCAACCAACTGCAGGCGAATTACAAACTGTACTGATTAAAAAACTGAAGTTATGGTGGGGTAACGTAAAGGGTACTTGGTCTATGAACCATCCATACAATGATGGTGCTACTTCTGAGTATATGGAACAAATTAAGACTTTGGAAACCAGTATGAAAACCGAATTCCCTGTTCGTCTGAACTGGGAAGCAGTTAGACAGGTTAAACAAAAGCCTGGTGAAACTGTTAATGACTTTCTTGAGAGACTTTCAGAGAAGTACGAAGCACACAGTGGAATGGACAAACCGGAAAACAGCGAGACTCTTACTCCGTACGAGACTCAGCTAACCCACTGTTTCCTGGATGGATTGGATAAACACCTTGCAACCGCTATTAAGACCTCCTGTGTTGGCTGGCAGACTCGGAGACTTAAGGACGTTCTCCGTTATGCTTTTCACTGCGAAGAACAGGACCGCGACAAGCAAAACAAAGACAAAAAGAAGAGCGACAAGATGACCTCTCAGCTGCAGCTGGCCCAGCTCAATTCCTACCAGGGGAACCGAGACGGTGCCGGTGGACAGCAGCAGCAAAGGAGAGGCCGCGGCAGACGTGGAGGACGGAATCAAGGGAACAGACAGAGACCCAACTCCATGGGACCCACTACCATGGTGGATTATGATGTTTGCCGAAAATGCGGAAAAAAGGGACATTGGGCTTGCGGTTGTAAATTTTCCGGTAATGCTGATAATTGGGACACAGCACCCCGCGGGAATGTTACTTTCCAACATCCTGGGGGTCAAACTGGATTACCTGGACAATGACATTTTGTGGGAGACGAGGAAACGCATGCGGACATGGGTGAGTTCGCTGGGTTCCTTTACCATACGGCTCCAAATGCGTTACCACTTTGGTCATTAAAAGTTGATGGGCGAGCATTAGACTTCATTGTGGATACGGGAGCTGGTCGGTCTGTAATAACAGCTAAATCATGGGATTCAAAACCTCCTCTTTTTAGTGGTAAAACCATGCTCAGCCAAGATGCTGGTGGAAATACCACGACAGAGAAATTTACAGCTCCATTACTGGTGCAAGATTTCAATACGGGCTCAAATATTACTTTGAAACATGCGTTCTTGTTCTCCCCTGTATGTCCGGTAAACCTGCTTGGCAGAGACTTAATGTGCAAATTAGGTCTGAGTGTGCAGTGTACTGATGACGGTTTAACTATTGACAGAGCTGCTATGGCAGATACTCTAGAAATGTTTTACTATGCTTGGGATCTGGACAGATCCTCAGTCACAGCTAAAGCCATACAAATGGCCAGGACTGAGTGGACAGGCACTGGCGACAGACTGACAGAATTACAACTACATGTAACAGCACATTTTAGTCGAGGTAGAGATTGGGAATTTGAGAAGAATTGGTACGGTGATTGTAAATTAATTTCGACATTGTTTTTTGTTGGTCGCGATTTCTGTGCATTGTCTGTACAATTGAGCTCAGCACAGCAGCAATTCTATTCCATAGCGGGAAGTGCACCCCATGTTTCACTGTGCAAAGCCTCAAATGAAAAATGGGAGGACACAGGGCCATGGGTGAAATTATGTTTGGACACCACGGACTGGGAAAAGACAGGGGAATTTTCAAAATATTCTCCCTCTCTGCGTGTCACTGCGCACCAGTTTCCAAACTCTCTGACAGCTGTCTGCAGCATTCATGAGTTGTTGTGTGACACCCAAGCCTATTTGCATTTGTCAGACCCGAGATTCAGTGCAATTCCCTCTCAATTGTGGGCAACGTCCCAAAATGATGTGGGGCTCATAGCTGGAGTTACTCCACTTCAAGTAACCCCTAAATCTGAATACAGACCATGTAAACGTCAATATCCCCTACGCCCAGAAGCCGAAGACGGCATTGTCCCCGTATTTAATGCGTTGTTAGAAGCTGGTGTTGTGGTTCCCTGTCCTGACTCTCCATGCAACACTCCTATCTTGCCTGTAAAAAAGCCTGGTCTTGGCGGTTCGTACAAGATTTACGAGCTGTGAACAGCGCCGTTCAACAGCGCGCTCCCGTTGTGTCTAACCCCGCGACCATTCTAGCACAGGTCCCGGGTAATGCTAAATATTTTTCTGTGATCGATCTAGCGAATGCATTCTTTAGTATTCCTGTTGATGTAAATTCCCAGTACTGGTTTGCCTTTACATTCAGGGCAAAAAGGTATACCTGGTCTCGATTACCCCAGGGGTATGCTGAATCACCAGCAGTTTTTTCAGCAGCGCTGCAGGAAAACTTGGAACAATTCCAGTTTTCTTCAGGCCAAAGTACTTTGATTCAATACGTTGATGATCTCCTCTTCTGCTCTCCAGACGAGCACAGCTGTATTCAGGATTCACTTGAACTGTTGACATTCCTAGCCACAGAGGGCCACAAAGTTAAACAGGAGAAACTGCAATTTGCATTAAATACTGTTACCTACTTAGGACACACTGTTTCTGCAGAAGGCAAATCTTTGGGAACTGACAGAATCCAAGCGATTCTTGACCTCCCTAAACCGGTTACAAAAAGCAGGTAATGTCTTTTCTAGGCATGACAGGTTACTGTAGGCAATGGATTTCTGATTACGCTGAAATCTCCCAACCCTTGCAAGATTTGGCACATGGCCATGATCTAGCAGCTAATGATAATGTCACATGGACAGAGCTTGCTGAAATTTCCTTTCAGAAGTTGAAACAACAATTGGCCTCTTCTCCTACTTTGGGCCTGCCTGACATGATTAAACCTTTTCTTTTGACTGTTGATGAGAAGGGCGGCTACATGTCTGCTGTTCTTTTGCAAAAGCACGGTGATAAACACAGGCCTGTGGCGTACTATTCTCAGCGACTTGATGCTGTTTCTAGGGGCCTTCCTCTTTGTTTGCGCTCCATTTCAGCAGCGGCTTTGGCGGTAACTGCATCTGCATCACTTGTTGCTTATCGTTCTCTCACTGTCCTTGTTCCTCATGCGGTAGCAGAAATTCTGTTAAAAAAAAAAGCAGCTGCAATCGCCCCCCCTCACACAACTCTCAGTCTGCTCACACAGGCTGCTCTTCCCACAGACACTCCAATGGCCTCTGTACAGGACTGCCAAGCTGGGGCCACACCCCAGGAAAAGGCCAAATGGAAGCGAGACGGCACCTACACTGATGGGGTCTGGCTAGGCCCTACTGGTAAACCCTGTTTATCTCGTTTTTTATTTCCCTATTATGCTAAATTGACTCATGGACTGGATCATGTGTCAAAAGGAGGGATGATATCTTTGATGTCCAGACACTGGGACACAAGCGGATTTTCTACTTATGCAAAAAACTTTTGTGAAAAGTGTGTTATCTGTGTTGTAAATAATGCTGGGCCGGGCCAGAAGGTTCCAAATGCGGCCCACCCGGCTCCACAGGAGCCTTTCGAGTACCTGATGATGGACTTCATTGAACTTAACCCATGCAGGGGTAAGAAATATTGTTTGGTGTTTGTTGACATGTTTTCAAAGTGGGTTGAAGTTTTTCCTACAGGGAAAGCTGATGCTGCAGCTGTGGCGAAAGCCCTACTAACAGAGCTTATTCCTAGGTGGGGGATCCCGAGGAAGCTGTCTTCAGACAGAGGCTCACACTTTTTAAATAAGGTGTTGGACAAAGTGACCGAGCAATTGGGGATCAGGTTGAAGTTCCATTGTGCTTACCACCCTCAGAGTGGAGGGGCGGTAGAGAGGGCAAATGGAACCATTAAGAACCGGTTAACTAAAGTGATGGCAGAGACAGGTCTGGATTGGGTCCAGGCCCTGCCAATTGTCCTTACAGGTATGCGGGGGAGGGTCCACGCTGCTACAGGATTGTCGCCCTATGAAGTCATCACAGGGCGGCCCATGAGGACTGGATGTCACCCCCCAGGGCTGATGCTGGACAAGGAGCTAGCTGACACTCGCATGGTGAGTTACTGTGTTCAGCTAACCAATGTTCTGAGATCTATGCATCAACAGGTGAAAGCAGCTCTCCCAGATCCAGCCAGCGGGCCTCTACATGACCTGCAGCCAGGAGACTGGGTGGTGATAAAAGACTTCAGAAGGAAGAAGTGGCACCAGGCCAGGTGGAGGGGTCCTTTCCAGATACTACTCACCACGCCCACAGCCGTGCGAGTGGAAGGCCGTGCTCTTCTTGGGTCCACCCCAGCCACTGCAAAAGAGCTCCACCAGCGCCAAAGGAGGGATAAGGGTGAGAGACCCACCTCGACCGACGCGCAGGGACAACTAAGTTCTCACGGAGTTTAAAAACTCAGAGAACCACCACTTCAAGGAGCACGTGACAGTAATATCTGCTCCCAACATGCCAGACGACAGCAGGAACACAGAGGGGTACAACCCTTTGAGAAGATTAGGCTGCAGCCTGAAGGTAGGCCTATTGATACTAGGCCTCATTACACTCATCACAGTTCTGCCCATTATCCTGATTCATGAGACATTCTACACCATTAACACCAGTGAACCAAACGGTACTGTTGTAATGACTAAAAGGCCTAAAAGGTATGTCACCACCGGGAATGAAGCTTGGCTGACACCAGGAACTGTGAAGCATCATTATGCTACTAATTCTTGGTGGCATTATGCTGAGTGGACTGCAAAACAGCACTTTAACCGGTCTTGTTATGTTTGCTCTCACATGCCTCAGTCCACAGCAGGCCCTCTTCTTCAGGTGCAGAATCTGAAGAACGACCTCTCAACGTGTTTGGTGGGACTGAGTTCTCACCCAGGTGTGGGAATATGGTGGGATAAAGCTGATTTCTCTGTGCCATTAAATCTGTCACTTTTGAGTACTCCAGTAGTCAATACAGATTGTTCTTTCCTGAAAGATTACCTAGCATGGCCACAGGTGTCATGGAAAATGCCCGGTCCAGTCGTACTTAAACATAGTATGAAGCTTGGAATGTGTATTATAGGTAATGGCTCTAATGCACTAGGTCAATTAGACAATGTTCAGTGTAAAACTGTTTTCTGTGACTGTCCGCCCAGGCATCCTGATAAGTGTTTTGACTGTCTGAGTGATTCCTATAGTCCTTGCAGAGACGACCCTGACATGGCTGATGAGATATGTAGGACGACCTGGTCACATGCAATCTCATTACCTTGGAATAGGGAACAAACTGCAAACTGTTCCGGGATAATACCATCCTCTCGCCTTGGGAGTCGACTGCTATCAGATTGGTACTGGCTTTGTGGAAATTCAGTCTACACTGCTCTCCCCCCTGACTGGGGTGGAGTATGTGCCATTGTTGCCTTGTATGACTCTACATATGTGATTCCTGACCTTTCCACATATAGTCACACCACACGTCGCATGCACAGGGTAAAGAGAGGGTTTTGGGATAGTAATCCTGTTCCTACTGAACATCGTCTTTGGACTGCAGGTTCAAAGTTTATACAGGCTTTGCTTCCTGGGTTAGGTGTGTCAGAGGCTTTTAAAGAGATAGAAGTTACTCGATACACTTTTCTCCAGTACATAAACTCCTCCATTTTGACCATAGGTGCTGTAAACTCTGAGTTGACTTCACTGCGATTAATGGTTATGCAGAATCGCATGGTATTAGATCAGCTTACTGCAGAGCAGGGGGGGGTTTGTGTGATGATTGGGGAGGCGTGTTGCACATACATACCACATTATGATGAGGATGGCCAGATCATACAGCAGGGACTTAGAAATATGACCAAACTCCGTGACTCATTAATGGAGAGAGAGGTTGATGCAAATAAAGATTGGTTCTTTAACCTCCTGACAGGTTGGAAGAAAACACTGCTGAGAATCTTTTTGCCTGTTTTTGCCTCGTATTTCTTTGCTGTTGTGGAATGCCACTGATTCGCGCCTGTATTGCACGCCTCACTCAAGCTGCTATAGGTCAGTACTTACAGCAATATGTTCCTGATCCTGAACAAGATAATGTATTCCTTCTCCGACAACTTCCTGAGTTTACTGACGACCCTATATAAAGTATAGGCCTGAATTATGTACCCACCCTGTCACATGGTTGGTGGGAAGACAGACAGTGTTGTAATGTGAAGAGATAAAAGGTTGACATTCCAGGAGTTGTGAAAAGTCTCCATTACATGATGGGTTTTTATTTTTTATCTTTCTTTTCTTTCAGACTTTCTCTTGATAGTAATAATTTTATATGTTAAATAATCAGTAGTACATTATAGTGAAAATTATTTTTATATTCAATTATATTCTATCCTGTTACTATATTTACTATGATTTCATTTTTTATATTTTTTATTTTTCCTATGTTGATTCTTGTAATTAATCAGATATGGATGATGTGCGATAATTGCTAATATCCGGAAGCGACGCTTGATTGCCTTAAGAGGGATCGGAGGAATTATTTTTTCCGGAACTGATTGGGTTTTCTGGCTCTGTGCTAGTTTTGTCCCATATAAGTCCTGTCTGCCGGTTTTTCAATTCCCCCTGGATTATTGGAGTATTGTACATATCCACACAAAATGATTGTATTTGGTCTGTATAATCATGTAATCATTTATGATGTTATTAAAATGAATCACTTACTAATTGATTGAGTACATTAGGTAGATTGTAACAGAAAACTGTTAGTTATCATGAAATGATAAAAGGAGGGAAATATGAAGGAATTTTCTGTTTTACAATATGTGTGTATTAACATAGAGACAATCACATTATTATCATTAAGCATTTAATATAATAGATCAATTATATATTGAGTTAAGTAATTACATAATGTATTCTTTGTGAACACTGAGTAGGTCATGGTTCACTCCCTCTGTGTCTCTCCTTCACAATCTGCAGAGACAGGCAGATGTTTTCGTTACTTGTTTTGAAGGTTATAGAAAGACAAAACACCAAGAATTGGATACCCTTGTCTCTGTATGTTTAGAAACCGCCCCTTGTGGCAAATCAGTAAAGCAACGATATTGTGTATAAATCTCCTCTGTTTGCTGTTTTTGGGTCAGAGAGATTCTGATGAGACTCTCTCTCATTCTAAGTTTATCTCTAAATAAACTGAAACTCTTTTTCTTATTCTATTTACATCGTTTTGTTGTGGTTCTGTTTGGACAGACTTGCTCACTGTGGGTTGAAAGGGAAAAATCCACGACACTAGCTAGCTACCTTGTTACCTAACTTACCTATATACGTACAACGAGACAACAAAACCCTTGTTCAAAATAAAAAAGAACACTTTTTTACCGTTTCTTGCATGCTTTCTCACCAAGCCGGTAACCGCTGTCACGCAAGCGTCGCGCGTTGCTAAGTAACCTATTCAGATTATGTAGTGTCCGAAATCGCCTCCTTCTTTTCCACCAGTGAATCCCTATCTAGTGCCCTATGTAGATTCCCTAAGTAGTGTATAGGGAGGGAGTGAATAGGGAGCGATTCCGAACACAGCCGATGTGTTTAATTCAGCTCCACAGCGTGAAAAACGCACGCGATGGCGTCACCAACGAATCGACAATTAAATTTGTTGGCAACTAATTTGGTCATCGATTTTCGTCGACTACGTCGATTATTCGTTGCACCCCTATTTGGAATATTAAGACCCCTATTTAATACAATTTGATCGGCGAAAATCTTACAAAATCTAAATTTTAAGGCACATTACTCAGACACACCCACCTCTCACTGCAAATATCCTTGTATAAACATAGGTTATTTAGGACAGACACACTGTAGGGCACCAGTCCTGTGTGTCAGAGTAGTTATTTGATATTTGAGAGAATCACTGCGCACATAGCGGCCCTGGACGAGCTGGATTCACAGTCGGGCTTGGAGGAGTCGTGCCCTGAATAAGGACGTGGTGACCTCCGTCTACTACCGGCTGACGGGGTTGTGCAGTGGTGATTCTCTAGCGGTTGCTACACAGGGGGAATTGAATTAGAATAGGGGTTCAATTGGCTACTAAATTGGGAGAAAATCTGAAAAAAAAAAAAAAATGATGGTATAATCACTGAAAATAAACTCGATAGACTGTCGTCGTAATTTTTTGCTTTGGGTGCACTGTGGACTGTTTAAGTGCGTTTGGTAGTGGATGCTACCGGTTACCTTAGAGTTGCACTAGCATTAGCAATGTGTGTATGTCCAAAAGAAGGGACAGCATGTCTGAAAATGGTTTCCATCGATCATCAATCAACTACATCATGGGTAAGTCGTAATTGAGATATTATGTCCAAAATTCCGAACTATCCCTTTAATACTTCTCCAGGGTATGAAATTGCTAAAGATATTATTGCCAATTAGCAGACGTTCTTATCCAGAGCAACTTAAACAATGTAATATAATATCCATTCTGAACACTGAAACACTTCAGGTTAATAACATGTATATTTTCAGCACCTTGCAACCTAATTTGACTCTGAAAAGCTATCATTCAATATGCACATCTTGGTTTGGGATTTTTCTTTTTTTTTTACATCTGACTTACTCTGCTGTAAAGCCACTTTTTGTCCAACTGGTGGAGAGTCATTCACCTGAAGTGCCCTGCACTGATTCCATCAATGCACTCCTTCCCACTTCCCTGAACAGAAAGATTGGCCCAGTTAAAACAAGCATTTAAAAATGTTTTGTTGATGGGGAGAATCTGTGTCATTTCTTTTTAGGGTTGCCAGATGCTTAAATTTGTGTAGATTTGGAAGGTGAAACTGGCCTATGCGAAAAGAAAACCCAGGGACGCCAGATCGTAAAATCCCCCATTTGAGCGGGGATTTTTAAAGAAAAAAAAAAGTTAGTTTTTTTCTGGCAACCCTGAAAATGTATCCTTCAAAATCCCCATTCAATGAAAATGGAGGACATTTTTTCTGTCATGTGCTCACTAAAAAGCAAGCATAAACCTTTTTGGACTCTGGTGCTAGAGAGAAACCCATGCTACAACAGCCAGTTTGATTTTGAAGGATACACTGCAGGAGAAAGCTCTGCAGTGGAATGGTGTTGGGGTCCCAGCTGACCTGTGTGTGTTTGTGTGTTTCAGCAGTGCCCCGTCGAGTGGTTCCACTATGGCTGCATGCGATTGGCTGAGGCCCTGATTTCCCAAAGTCTTCCGCCGCCATGAAGAGAAGGGGCCACCACAAATAGGCCCTGTCACCACGGCGATGGAATCATCCTCATACAGCCCCACAAGGATGCCCCCCTGAACCAACTGCCCCCTCCCCTCCACAAGGAACAATCGACCACAGCCATCTGTGAAGACTGCAGCGTGTTGATGTATCTGCTGCATCCCAACACTGACTTGAACAGTGTTTCATTAGTGTTTTGTACCAATACTTCACAAAGGACTTTGAATGTGGAAGACTGGCTCATTCGCCCCAAGTACCTCAATACACTGTAAAGACCACTCAGAGGAGACAATCAACACAAATAATAGACTCTAAGAATTGTAAGATGCTGGCCTGGTCACTTACCCCTGTAGGGGTAGACTCTGAACTGCTGCACCCTTATTCCTCATCTCCCACTTCAGAGCCCGTCTGCCTGGTCACCTTTGAGTAAGTCATTTGGTTTAGGGAAATCAAAGTAGGGAATATCCTTATTTATAAAATTAAGAATTCCTCAAAAATATGCCTGTCTACTTTTGTTTAAGCATTGTCCCCTAAAAAGGACTCAACCAGGTACACAGTGGGATTGGCCTTCTTGCTCCATCCATAAAATACATACTGTCAGAATCTGTGATTTCTTTTCGGGGTTGCCAGATGCTTAAATCTGGGTAGTTTTGGATGGCAGACCTGGCCTACCCGAGAAAAAACACCCCAAAATCCCTCGTTTGGGGGAATTTTTAAAGAAAATTTTTTATAGAATCTGGCAACCCTGAAAATGTATCCTCCAGTTAATTCTCATTAAATAATTCAGATTACCCACAGTGCAGTTTGTGTATTATAAAATGCATCGGAATTTTATCAGCAGCCATACCACCATGCAATCTGCTTTTGCCGAATGGCTGAAGCTAAGCAGGTGTGGGCTTGGTTAGTACTTGGATGGGAGACCCGAGTTGCTGCTGGAAGTGGTGTTGGTGGGCCAGTAGTTGTGTGTATATAAATATATATGAACATGCCATGTAAATGCTTTGTAAGTATATCTGTTTAAAAGCAGATTTAAAATTAAGTAACTAAAGAGTCATAAACAAGTTCAAACAAATCAGCAAACACAGGGGTTATGTTATTTCTGAGTACCAAATATACAGTATGTATGTTCCAATTAATCCATTCTGATTACCCACGATGCATTTCATGTATTATTGCAAACCATGAATGTAACAGTATGGTGTTTTATGTATGTAGCAACGGGGCAAATTCCACTGTACACCTGGTTTGCTCCTTTTTAGGGCACATATCTTTATTTATCTTGTATTTCTGTGGTCTCGTCATCTTCAGTCCATGTTGCAACCTCAAAAGTGTTATGACCTCTGTGGCGTGATGGCACTGTCTTTGTGCCTGGAAGGAAAACATGATGGTTCAAACCTTGTCTGTTATCTTTATTTCGCTTGCATTTCTGTGGTCTCATCTTCTTCTGTCCACTGCATCACCCTCAAACACACCAAGGCCACTGTCGCATAACGGTAGAGTCTTGGTCTCTGGACGGTGAGCTTGAGGGTTCAAGCCTCGTTCTTTATCTTTATTCCTCATGTTTTTTATGATCTCAGCTTCTTCTCTCCGCTGCAGAGCTCACAGAACAGCTAAGGAGACATTGGCACAACGGTATTGTCTTTGTCTGTGGACACAGCACTTCAGTGTTCAAATCTCCTTCTTCATCTACATTTCTGTAGTCTCATTTTCTGTCTAATGCTGCACCCATCCAAACGTGAACATGACGGTGGCGAGAATTCAATAAACTTTAATTATCCCCGTAGGGCAATTGAAATGGCAGGCAAAAGCACATAGGTACATAAAGGTATAAAAAACAACAGAAGGGACAGGCTCACTGAATGCTCTTTCTCCTCTCTTTTTAAATCTTCATGAATTCACTGCAGGAAAGCCCAACAAAGAAGTGTAAGTTACAGTGGCTCAAAGGAATGGTTCCGGTTTACCAACACCAAGGTCTGGGGTTCAATCCCCATTCAGGTTTGCACAGCTTTTGTCCATTGTGCCATTGAAGTTTGTAGAGAAACAACACAGAAATGCAAAGGACTCTGTGGCGCAGGAGGTTGGACGGCACTTCATGAGGGTGGAGGTTGCTGGTTCGATTCCCTGAGCGCCACACCTGAGCAATGTTGGTGGTCCCCAAGGGTGGGAGAGTTGTATGAGTGTGGAGTGAATGAAGGGGAAGTGGCAGGTAGTGGCCCCCCCTGAAAGTTCAGAGTGCAATGCCAGGGGTTATGCAACTTTTTTGGACCACTAAATTTTTGGCTGTAAGGAGAAAAATTTGAGAATTCGGCCAGGCCCCACTCTCCATTAGTGCATTACTACAGACAGTATCACATACAACTACAATCAAATTAGTTTGTTTTAGTTAAAACAAATTGATTTGATTGCATAGAAGTATGTAAGACTGTAAATAGTAATACACTAATCTACACCAAATGTGGTGCATAAAAACAAAAAGAAAGCAAAACTCATACTTACACAGCTCCTCCATCTGGGGACTTCCTGCTTCTCCTCCGCATGGTCAGCTCCTCCGTCTGGGGACTTCCTGCTTCTCCTCTGCATGGTCAGCTCCTCCGTCTGGGGACTTCCTGCTTCTCCTCCGCATAGTCAGCTCATCTGTAAGATGCCCACAGTGCTTCCCTGATGCATACGCCTTGGTGCTGGGCAGCGTACCTATGGATTGGATTTCAGGACATGGTACTGGTACACACTGGGCTGAATGAGAAATTGCTTGGGACTTAGGTCTAACATGAGCAACACAGAGTTCTTAGGATGGCACTGATTTCAGACGTTTTGGGACATGGATCCACCCAGGGCAGATTTCAGACAGTCTTAAGGCTTGTTGCTGCTGGTGGCCGCACTCTCAGAGGGCTTAAGACTTGTATCTGCCGTGAAGTCTCGAGACCTGTAACAGGCCTAGTTCATGACATGGATTCTGATGCTACAATTCACAAGTGTTGAGATATGAACCAGCCCAGAGTCGTGACACCAAGGCCCTGGGACCTGAGTCTGAGACATAAAATATACATACCACCGCACCTGGGACACCGGCACACTTCAGAACGTAAGCACTGGGTTTGCACACAGATACACCGGGGCCACAACTGCTTGCAGGGCTGCAGAAAAGCTGGAGTGAAAAAGAGAGGTTGAAACATATTTAAAATCACCAATATCTGTTACAATGAATTATGTAGCCCTAAAACACAGAGATGTTAACAACTTTCTGTAGTAATTATATGTGGTGAATGCATGTGAAAGTGTATTCGATGTGCGTGTAGTTTAAGATACAATGTGCATGCAGTTGAACAACTGTTTCTGTATGCCTCCTACCCTGGATAGTGCATTACACAGTAAAGAACAAACAATGAGCTTTCAAAAGAACTTAGTTGTGATACAGACACAAATCAGGAGATGGGTCTAAAAAGATATCAAATGACTTAAATATCCCTTGGAATACAGTCAAGACCATCATTAAGAAGTACAAAACATAGCCAATGACACCACCTAAATCTTGCCTAAATCAGACTGTCCTCCAAACTGGATGACCCAGCAAGGAGTAGCCTGCTCAGAAAAGCCACCATGAGGTCAATGTCAACTTTCAAGGAGCTGCAGTCCTTTATGGCAAAGACTGGTCAATGTGTGCATGTATACAACAATATTCCAAGCTCTCCACAATTCTGGCCTGTATGGCAAGGTGACAACAAGGAAGCCCTGACTAAAAAAGCCAACATTGGGGCTCGTTTGAGCCGAGGCACACAGCCAAAATAACAGTGGAGTGGCTAAAGAACAACAAAGTCAATGTCCATGAGAGGCCCAGTAGGAGCCCTGACCTAAATCCTATTGAACATTTATGGAATGACTTGAAGAATGCAGTCCATCAACGGTCACCATGCAATTTCTCTGAGCTTGAACAGTTCTGTAAGGAAGAATGGGGGTAGTTCCATCCCTAAGGTGAACGAGCATGACACCCACCATCACAGATCATCCTGAGAAGAGCTTTAGGAGTAAGAAAGGTATAATATTAGCATCCCTGAAGCATTATTCTGATGAAAAATGATTTGGTTTAAGGGAAATGTTGCTAATTGTTTACATCCAGATATAACATTTTCATGCCTTTGGAATCATATACTATTTATTTAATACAGTTCTCAATATCTGATTTGCACCAAAATCTTCCCTGATAATGTTTCAGACATGAGGAATCCATCTAAATCAACATACACCCAAGGATCCCCCAAACCCTACTGCAATCCCTCCCTTATACACAGCATAGAATGCAAGTTCTCTATGTGGGACAACACATGAGAAGCTGTGACTTGGATTATTATTTCTTCATATATTTAGAAATATGCACAGTGAAATTTGTGTTGGTTAAATCCCCCCATGAAGTTTAATTAGTGTTTGAAGTTGGCCATCTCATATCCTTGCATATCACATAGTACTACCGCATTTTGACCACAAGATGGTGCCAACTATGGCCTGCCACTTTTCAATGAACTGGCTATGCATCCAATTCATTGTCAACCAATAGAACGCTGAGGTCAATGAACTTTTAAATGTGTGCTACTGGTGGTTCTGGTTAGAATTTCAATCAACACTGAATAACAAATAGTTGAAATGGCACCATCTTGTGGTCAAAATGTGGTAGTACTATGTGATATACAAGGATATGAGATGGCCAACTTCAAACATTAATTAAACTTCATGGGGGGATTTAACCGTCACCATTTTTACTGTGCATATTTATAAATATATGAAGAAACAATATTCCAAGCCACAGCTTCTCATGTGTTATCCCACACAGAGAACTTGCATTCTATGCTATCTATAAGGGTGAGATTGTAGTAGGGTTTGGGGGGTCCTTGGGTATATTTTGACAATTGTAATGGATTCCTCATGTCTGAAACATTATCAGGGAAGATTTTGGTGAACATCGGATATTGAGAACTGTATTAAATAAATATTATATGATTCCAAAGGCATGAAAATGTTCTATCTGGATGTAATCAATTAGCATTAATCAATTTCCCTTAAACCAAATAATTTTTCAACAAAATAAGGCTTCAGGGATGCTAATATTATTCCTTTCTTTTCAAAACAATACATGATGGTGGGTGTGGAAATCCACCTTTCTGTGTCTGATTCATATGGAATTACTCATAGGCAAGTATTGCCCAATCTAGGTTTGCAAAGTTGGGAGAGACCTATCCGAACTGATTCATGGCTGTAATTCAAGCAAAAGGAGCTTCCACCAAGTACTGATTCAGGGAAGTGTGTACACTTCTAAAATCCAGTTATTGTAGATTTGTATTTTTAATTAATTCTCACAAATATTGAGATTTGTTTTCGCTTTAACCTATTTAAGTGAATTGAAGGATACCACTGTAAATGAAGGTGAAAAAAATATGATTTAATGTATTTTAATTTGAGGATGTAACAGAATAAAAGCTCAATATTATGAAAGGATGTGTAAACTTTCTATAGCCAGTATGTACTTACATATGACCACATGTACTTATAAACGATAGTTATGAAATCTGGAAAATAATCTGAATAACACCTGATATGACAGATACTACCTTTCACCAGCATACAGAAAACTACAAAAAGAAAACTGCAGCCAAGGCAGAAAGCTAGCTATTGCTGCTGTTAACTAAAGTGGATCATTGTAAACTTGATTACTAACCTAGTTATATAAATCTGGGGGAGTCATAAAAAGCAAACATATCATCATATTTAGTGAGCAAGACTGATAGTGGCTGATGAGAAAGAATTAATAAAACATCTTGCTCCAGACAAGAAGTCCATGCAGTCAACGTAAATGTATTCATAGGTGTGAAAAAAACTCAACATTTATACCATTGTTACTGTAATGGTAAATTATGAGTGTTTAAATTTGAAGTTACAGTGTTGTATTTTACTAGTGAACTTACTCAAAATAATCTTACTCAAAAATTTTTTTTCTAGGTTTAAATAATTGGACAGATAAATAGCAACAAGATACATTTATAATGGAGTATACTGTTACTTTGTAAATGCTAACCATATAAAAAGACTTTACGTATATTTAGCAACGTGACAAGAAGCCATAAAACATTAGCTAACACATTAAAGGGGGGAAGTCAAGTTGCATCCCTGCTTAAATGATCTTGCTAACATTAGCTGGCTTGTTCATTCAATGCTGCCTGTCTAGCTTGTGTTGTCTACAAAGCCAGCTAACTAGTTCATTTATCGATGCAAGCCGTTTCCTGCAAGCTTGGTGAAATATATGGATATAATTAGGTATCACACGCGTAGCATACAAAGTGCTATTTTCAAACGTTGGAGTTGTTAGACATTACATAGTTAACTTTATCTTGCTATAAAATAAGTTATTACCTTTCTGTAGCACTGTACCGGTAGACGAATGTTTACGAGTTGCAGATGTACACCACATGGCCTTTCGACAATGGTTTACTCGGGAAATGAAGTGAAACATCTCCATCGGCTTCAGCAATCGCGTCTTGTTATTGACAACATATCCCATAAGCGCTTTCAAAAAACACAAACATTGCGTCACGGTTGGTGACGGGGGGGGGGGGGGGGTGGGGGGGCATACTTTCATTTTGGCTGTGTCCGAATACGACCCCTACACACTTTTGGGGGCGCATATTTGACTTCATATCGTCAAAAAGCTTTTGAGTGTGCGACTTTTTCTCACAAATGGGGGCACTTAAAATACCAGAATGAAACCCTTATTTCCGGGGTTTTGTTGAGGGAATTCAGGAGCACACTCACCTGCAGAATTGTGCACTCATCCGACAATTTCAGTCAGTAACCCGGATGTTAAAACGTAAAATGTACAGAGCGTGTATGCATATCTATGGTACAAGAGTGGGTCATATCAAAGATTTTATGACGAACTACACTTTTTAAAATTTTTGTTAATTCTGTCTTCATTCATAATCTACACTTTGTAACAATCGTCATATGTTAACTGACTGATATCATAAATAAAAAAAATTAAAAAATTACAAACTACTTCTTCACTAGTTTGGAAAGAGTTTTGCAGGATTTCTTTCGCACACTGCTTCATTTCATTTTGTTTTATTTATTATACAGGAAAAAGTTAATACACCAACAACTGGTTATAACATACTTTGGCCCTACTCAGCAAGCAGCTCTGGTTATAACATACTTTGGCCCTACTCAGCAAGCAGCTCTGGTTATAACATACTTTGGCCCTACTCAGCAAGCAGCTCTGGTTATAACATACTTTGGCCCTACTCAGCAAGCAGCTCTGGTTAGGGGTCTGAGGGGACAGGGCACATAGGGACAAGGGTCTGAGGGGACAGGGCACATAGGGACAGGGGTCTGAGGGGACAGGGCACATAGGGACAAGGGTCTGAGGGGACAGGGCACATAGGGACAAGGGTCTGAGGGGACAGGGCACATAGGGACAAGGGTCTGAGGGGACAGGGCACATAGGGACAAGGGTCTGAGGGGACAGGGCACATAGGGACAAGGGTCTGAGGGGACAGGGCACATAGGGACAAGAGTCTGAGGGGACAGGGCACATAGGGACAAGGGTCTGAGGGGACAGGGCACATAGGGACAAGGGTCTGAGGGGACAGGGCACATAGGGACAAGGGTCTGAGGGGACAGGGCACATAGGGACAAGGTTCTGAGGGGACAGGGCACATAGGGACAAGAGTCTGAGGGGACAGGGCACATAGGGACAAGGGTCTGAGGGGACAGGGCACATAGGGACAAGGGTCTGAGGGGACAGGGCACATAGGGACAAGGGTCGGAGGGGACAGGGCACATAGGGACAAGGGTCTGAGGGGACAGGGCACATAGGGACAAGGGTCGGAGGGGACAGGGCACATAGGGACAAGGGTCTGAGGGGACAGGGAACAGGGGTCGTATTCAGTCACGGCCTTTGTGTTCGCTTTGCTTATGTACTGGCGTTACAAAGTGCTCTCCGCATAATTTTAAGATTGTTTAAAAAAACTGAATTATTTAACGTATAAAAAAAACTGATTTGTGACCAACTGTTTTATTAAATTTATTTTCTTCAGGGGCATACATCTAAGGCATACATTTGAATGTGTACGAAACATGTTTGGAAAGAGTTTTGCAAAGTGAGGGTAGAGGGCACAAAGCAGACAGGTGTCTGAGTGGACAGTGGTCAGGGGGCAGGGAACAGGGATCATATTCGGTCAGAGCCCGAGTCATGCGCTGCGCTGTTTGAATATTTTTCTGGCTCCCTCTTGTGGACATGCATAGGAATTACACCAAAACACTTATGACAAGGTGTATTTTCTATCTCCGAATTTGCAAACTCCTAGCCCAGACAACGGCCACTGATACAGTGATGACGTTGTCGACTGTAGCCAGGAGTCTTTTGAAACTGCATGATTGGCAAGAGCATCTCCTTGTGGCCGGCTAACTCCACTGGTTAATTGGAGCACAGCTGCCATGCAATCTTTTACCATTTCCAACATAGCAAGGGCACATGGCCATACAGACAGGTCAATTCTTCCAAGGGGCTACATTTAAAATAAAACCACAGACAACCATTCACCTTTCAAATAATACTATATTTCCATTTTTACACATAAGTCTTTAATTTGTACACGGCAGGAATATTTACAAATTGGTCAATGGAAAATAGACGCAAGCACACACACACAACGTCACACCATGCACACGCACACACACACACACACACACACACACACACACACACACACACACTATACTATGTGAAACGAAAGGGGGCCACTCCATCAGCATCCGGGCGATGTGCGATGCTAGGCTACATGCAGAGAACGCTGTTATATACTATGTGAAACGAAAGGGGGCCACTCCATTAACATCCGGGCGATGTGCGATGCTAGGCTACGTGTAGAGAACGCTGTTATATACTATGTGAAACGAAAGGGGGCCACTCCATCAACATCCGGGCGATGTGCGATGCTAGGCTACGTGTAAGGTTATACAGTATTCGCAGTTATCCAGAGGTGTAAAATCCAGGTTCAGAAAGTAAAAGTCCTCCCCAGTATTTTGTTCCAATCACCTGGATTTGCTAATTAGCACAATTCTACAGTCAGGAGGCGAGAAATAATTAGTGAAATCAGCTGGCTGAGTTCATGGGTGGAAGAAACACATGGCAGGACTTTTACTTTCTGACCCCTGGATTTTACACCTCTGCAATTATCCTGGATCAAGCTATGACTCTATATTGGCCAACAGTTCCTGCAATCTTCCCAGGGGACACTCTTCTGTAAGGGGACAATAGTTAAAACAAGCACAAAAATATCAAAATTACATTGTGAAATAGAGATTCATATTTTTCCCAAAATTTGATTTTCTCTTCCAGAATAAATGCGCATTATCCCTGGAATCGTGGGTAAGTGGGCTTGTTTATAGGCATTAAACTACCAATAAAAATTATTATAAAAAAAGATGTAGTTCCACAAGCAGGAAAATAGGCCTATAAAACAAGGGAAAATATATGCGTAAACCTATTGGTCCCCAAACTGACAGCTTTAGTGTATTTAGTGTCATCATTAAGGCAAAACGCTATTTATGTTATTAATCAATATTAGAATGCACGTAATATGAACTTCGGATGAAGCTTGAACTTGCATTCATTGCCTGTGATCTGTCTGCTGAAGCCATAGCCTATTCTGCTGGCTTATTCTCAGCGGTTGCAGGTGCTTTTTAATGAAATTAAACTACATACGTATATTTTCTAAAAGAACAGCACTGTTGGGAATTACCGGGAACCCGTGCGTTAACGTTAAAGATTATTTTTGTGTATATCAAAACGCGTCATAATGATTATTCCGAATAATATTGATCATATTATTGATCCATATAGACTTTTCCATGCTCACACGCTTTAACTACACACGCACATGCATGTGTTTCGCCATCATATAAGCAATCTGCCAAGGTGGAAAAGCAGGCTTTTAAAGGGAATGGAATATGACATTATGATTGGCTTATTGCATGTTACACCCAAGACACACCTATAACTAATGAAGAGGCGAAGTTCAGCCCATTTAGACCTTGAGCCTTACTTTGCACTCAAATATGTGCCCTCTAACTAGCAAAAGTGGAGTTGGACACGCCCTAAATGCACTTGCACCTTGAGTTTTAGACCATGCGCCAATATCGTCAAGAGCCCCCGTGTTTGCTGATTAACTTGAACTTGTTTATGACTCTTTAGTTGCTTATTTTTTAATTTGTTTCTAAACACATACTTACAAAACATTTACATGCCATGTTGATATATGTATTTAAATACACAAAACATTGTTAGCACATAAAAAGCATTGAGAGTAAACAATGTCAATCAAAATATGTACATTCACAGATGTGTGATAGATGAAATGCATTATGGGTACTCAGTCAGAATGTATACACATTCACGGTTGTGTGATAGTAGATAAAAAGATCTTTAAAGACTGCCTCTGAAAGATTAGGCAGAATATTTAATAGAATCCATTGTCTTGTGTGTATATGCGTCACACTGACACAGCCCCCACCTGTGCTCTCTCCCATCGTTCACCTGTCCTTAGATACGACGGCACCATGAGCCACCGCAACACAGCCACCTGCGAACATGCCTGAACACTTTCATTCTCAATTCTTTATTTTGATACAGCCAAGATTAGAGGACACTGCAAAAAACCTCAAGCATGTGAAGTATGAGAACTTTCAGATAGAAACATTACGTTAGAATGTTGCATCAACTTCAATTTTTAAACTGCAACAAATGTTGCCATATTGCAGCCCAGTTGTCCTCAGATTACATCCAATGTTCAGTTGATATTTTTTATGGATATAGTTGCGCCACATTAGTACAACTGTATATGAGTACTAGAATATTTTTTTCTCCTGAAAAATGTAGTGCTGTAAACATTTTAATTATGTCAACAAGCATAACTCCACTAATAATATCATACATTCTCACTCAAAAGAACAATGAGCTCTCAAGTTCTTGATCAAGGTTTTATGTAGTAAATGTAGAGGCTTTGTGGCAAGGCTCCTTCATTACAACATTATTCAAAGTTGTACATTTGCCATCTTATGATATGACGTTGAAATGTCTCTGGACTGATTGATATGGAATGCAGGATAAGAATTAAACGAAACTGTTTACTACATGAGAAATACTTGAACAGGATCACAGACTCAAGTCAGACTTTTCATTGATTACGTTTTCAGTGTATTTTATTTCTAACTTGTGTAAAAAAGGAGTACATTAAGAATGCTTAAAAATAGGAATTGTATTAAAGTAGTTTAATAGATATTTATCAAACCAATAAAATAGAATATCCCTGGCCAGACTTTTATTTTTTCTTTTCCACCCGATCCCCTTGAACAGAAGGGCATTGAAGCCTGAAGGTTTGCCACTGATGTGAAGAAACCTTTGACTTGTCCACAGTGAGGTCTCCCATCTCTGTCATCTATGCAGAAAATACCTTTTACTGCCACATGCCACATGACTTAGTTATGATGTTACACATTTATTTTATTGAAATCTATTTTAATTAGCATTTTTCAGGTATGGATATTAGTTTGCCAAAATATTTGTATTTTAAAAAAGGAAAAAACAATGTTGTATTTTGTGATATACCATCCATGCCAACACCATATTTTTTGTAGCATGGAAAAAAAAAAAAAAATGTTCAGTTACAGCTGATTTACATCATATCTGCGTCCGACTGCATCGGAAACGGTCCTAAAAATCGGTGCTGCGTGAACTAAGGCGGAAATGACAACAGGAAGTTAAGCAAGCAGCGGTGCAGCAGCTCTCGGGCGCCTTCACCAACATCGCTGCGCCTTCAAACAAACCAACAGCAGCATTGGTTAGAGAGCGAGGAGAGAAAGGTGTTTCATCATGAAAGACGCGGATCATTTCACAATATCACCACCTATCTCGGCGTATTGATAAACTATCAAAATAAAATCTAAATGAAATTTCTCCCTCCCTAATAGTGTTCAAACACAGGTATAAGAGTTATTTATTAAATATTACAATGTAACAGCAGTATTTTTCCCTTTCTGTCCTATCTTCTAATTCCACTATATATATATATACACTACTCACAAAAAGTTAGGGATATTCGGCTTTCGGGTGAAATTTCAGGATGAACCTAAAATGCACTATAACCTTTACAGGTGAAATTAATTTGACCTTCTCTAAACTTTTGAATGCACATGTCCAACTATTCAATGTTTCAGTACTTTTTGCACAACTTGCTGTTCTCTAACAAGGAGCTGAATGGCAAAATTCACAACAGGTGTTTGATCCATGAATCGACCAATAAATTTCCTGGTTCAATTAGAATTGGTATTTAAACAGTCCTCTTCATCATGCTGTTCACATTTTGACATCATGAGACCAAGACGACACCTAACAATTGATCAACAGTACCTCGCCATTGCGAGGCTTCAAACAGGATGTTCTCAGAGGGAAGTGGCCACTGAGCTTAGAGTGTCACAGAGTGTCATCAGCAGGTTGCAACAGAGATACAGAGAGACTGGAAGAGTCACAGAAAGGCATAGAAGTGGACGTCCAGCTCATCGAGGTCGCATCATTAGGGAAAGGCTGCTGGAGACTGGGGTACCTCAAATGGAGTGGCCTGCACTTTCTCCAGACCTGAATCCCATAGAAAACCTATGGGATCAGCTGACTCACCGTGTAGAGGCTCGTAACTCTGTACCCCAGAACCTCAATGACCTGAGGGCCGCCCTTCAAGAAGAGTGGGATGCCATGCCTCAGCAGACAATAAGTCGACTTGTGAACAGCATGAGACGTCGTTGTCAAGCTGTAATTGATGCTCAAGGGCACATGACAAGTTATTGAGACATTGACATTTTTGTTGTGGTATACCCACCACTGTTGTTGGCTTTTGTTTCAATAAATAGGGGCAGTGGGGGTGGGGTGGGTTAGGGACGATGGGGTGGGTTAGGGGCAGTGGGGGTGGGGTGGGTTAGGGGCAGTGGGGAGTGGGCTGGGGTAGGGGCAGGGGGAGTGGGCTGGGGTAGGGGCAGGGGGAGTGGGGTGGGTTAGGGGCAGGGGGAGAGGGGTGGGTTAGTGGGTTAGGGGGCAGTGGGGGTGGGGTGGGTTAGGGGCAGGGGGAGTGGGGTGGGTTAGGGGCAGTGGGGGTCGGGTGGGTTAGGGGCAGTGGGAGTGGGGTGGGGTAGGGGCAGGGGGAGAGGGGTGGGTTGGGGCAGGGGGAGTAGGGTGGGTTAGGGGCAGTGGGGGTGGGTTAGGGGCAGTGGGGGTCGGGTGGGTTAGGGGCAGTGGGGGTGGGGTAGGGGCAGGGGGAGTGGGCTGGGGTAGGGGCAGGGGGAGAGGGGTGGGTTGGGGCAGGGGGAGTAGGGTGGGTTAGGGGCAGTGGGAGTGGGGTGGGGTAGGGGCAGGGGGAGTGGGCTGGGGTAGGGGCAGGGGGAGAGGGGTGGGTTGGGGCAGGGGGAGAGGGGTGGGTTGGGGCAGGGGGAGTAGGGTGGGTTAGGGGCAGTGGGAGTGGGGTGGGGTAGGGGCAGGGGGAGTGGGCTGGGGTAGGGGCAGGGGGAGAGGGGTGGGTTGGGGCAGGGGGAGAGGGGTGGGTTGGGGCAGGGGGAGAGGGGTGGGTTGGGGCAGGGGGAGTAGGGTGGGTTAGGGGCAGGGGGAGTGGGCTGGGGTAGGGGCAGGGGGAGAGGGGTGGGTTGGGGCAGGGGGAGAGGGGTGGGTTGGGGCAGGGGGAGTAGGGTGGGTTAGGGGCAGTGGGAGTGGGGTGGGGTAGGGGCAGGGGGAGAGGGGTGGGTAGGGGCAGGGGGAGTGGGGTGGGGCTGGGGCAGGGGGAGAGGGGTGGGTTGGGGCAGGGGGAGTAGGGTGGGTAAGGGGCAGGGGGAGTGGGCTGGGGTAGGGGCAGGGGGAGAGGGGTGGGTAGGGGCAGGGGGAGTAGGGTGGGTAGGGGCAGTGGGGGTGGGGTGGGTTAGGGGCAGGGGGAGTGGGGTGGGTAAGGGGCAGGGGGAGTGGGGTGGGTTAGGGGCAGTGGGGGTGGGGTGGGTTAGGGGCAGTGGGAGTAGGGTGGGTTAGGGGCAGTGGGAGTAGGGTGGGTTAGGGGCAGGGGGAGAGGGGTGGGTAGGGGCAGGGGGAGTGGGGTGGGGCTGGGGCAGGGGGAGAGGGGTGGGTTGGGGCAGGGGGAGTAGGGTGGGTAAGGGGCAGGGGGAGTGGGCTGGGGTGGGGGTGGGGTAGGGGCAGGGGGAGTGGGGTGGGTTAGGGGCAGGGGGAGTGGGGTGGGTTGGGGCAGGGGGAGAGGGGTGGGTTAGGGGCAGTGGGGGTGGGGTGGGTTAGGGGCAGTGGGGGTGGGGTGGGTTAGGGGCAGTGGGGGTGGGGTGGGTAAGGGGCAGTGGGGGTGGTGTGGGTTAGGGGCAGTGGGGTTGGGGTGGGTTAGGGGCAATGGGGGTGGGGTGGGTAAAGATTGATCTACTCATATTGAGCCCGTACATAATCCCCTACAGAATATAAAATAACTACTACAATATCACTGGAGTTATATCATTCAAGAATAAATCATAACAACAAAACAGTCAATACTTTCATAATTGAGGTTTAATCCATGAGGATCATTGTCTGCAAATACAGAAAATTAAAGCAACAGGTTCAAACAAAATAAACAAGACAATAAAGAAACTCAAACTATTAATGTTTACAGCACAGAAAGGAAATAAGTACACTGCATTAATGTTTACAGTACAGAAAGGAAATAAGTACACTGCATTAATGTTTACAGTACAGAGGTTAGGGGCAGTGGGGGTGGGGTGGGTTAGGGGCAGGGGGAGTGGGGTGGGTTAGGGACGGTGGGGTGGGTTAGGGGCAGGGGGAGAGGGGTGGGTTAGTGGGTTAGGGGGCAGTGGGGGTGGGGTGGGTTAGGGGCAGTGGGGGTGGGGTGGGGTAGGGGCGGGGGGAGTGGGGTGGGTTAGGGGCAGGGGGAGTAGGGTGGGTTAGGGGGTAGTGGGGGTGGGGTGGGTTAGGGGCAGTGGGGTGGGTTAGGGGCAGGGGGAGTGGGGTGGGTTAGGGGCAGTGGGGGTGGAGTGGGGTGGGTTAGGGGCAGTGGGGGTGGGGTAGGGGCAGGGGGAGTGGGCTGGGGTAGGGGCAGGGGGAGTGGGGTGGGTTAGGGGGAGAGGGGTGGGTTAGTGGGTTAGGGGGCAGTGGGGGTGGGGTGGGTTAGGGGCAGTGGGGTGGGTTAGGGGCAGGGGGAGTGGGGTGGGTTAGGGGCAGTGGGAGTGGGGTGGGGTAGGGGCAGGGGGAGTGGGCTGGGGTAGGGGCAGGGGGAGAGGGGTGGGTTGGGGCAGGGGGAGCAGGGTGGGTAAGGGGCAGGGGGAGTGGGCTGGGGTAAGGGCAGTGGGGGTGGGGTGGGTTAGGGGCAGTGGGGGTGGGGTGGGTAAGGGGCAGTGGGGGTGGTGTGGGTTAGGGGCAGTGGGGTTGGGGTGGGTTAGGGGCAATGGGGGTGGGGTGGGTAAAGATTGATCTACTCATATTGAGCCCGTACATAATCCCCTACAGAATATAAAATAACTACTACAATATCACTGGAGTTATATCATTCAAGAATAAATCATAACAGCAAAACAGTCAATACTTTTATAATTGAGGTTTAATCCATGAGGATCATTGTCTGCAAATACAGAAAATTAAAGCAACAGGTTCAAACAAAATAAACAAGACAATAAAGAAACTCAAACTATTAATGTTTACAGTACAGAAAGGAAATAAGTACACTGCATTAATGTTTACAGTACAGAAAGGAAATAAGTACACTGCATTAATGTTTACAGTACAGAAAGGAAATAAGTACACTGCAGTGATCAGTCTGAATTCTGCCCATCAGCTGATTTTGCCCACAGAATTTTGCACATTGGAGCTCATAAAATGCATGTTTAACTTGAGGAGTTTATCACTGGCTTCTTTTATACAAAGATTTAAAAGATACAAAAGACTGAATTTATGACTTCAATAGCATTTTACCCTGCCAACTTTTACCAATATCACACTCTTAATATGTTACATTTCATGTTTTAATCTTAAAAAGTACACAAACACAGCTTGAACATTTACAATATAAGTTTTTTTTCAATGTAAAAAAATAAATCATAATTAAATAGCAAGCACTTAACCTGAACCTGCTAAAATATCATATTCTTATATACATTGTTTAAGCTGTACTGAGGTTAATATTGGGTACAGCTGAAATTGTGGTTGTACAAAGGCTGGGTCAGGTTTTGGTCGTGGTTGTGTATTGGTTAGTAAGGTTGGTTGTACATGCAAGTGTGTCTAAAATGGTCTGTGTGTGCGAAAGAGTTTCACAGTATATGAGAGAAACTGTGTGTGAGTGTGTGCGTGCGTACTTGTGAGAGTATGTGTGTACGTGTGTGTAACGGCTGCTCCACAGCCACCGTAAACATACGAAGCCGACGCCTTGGTTTGCACACAAAGAGCTTTATTAACCAGACTTACTAGGTAAGTTACACAGGAACCACTAACCCCAACGAGCGAGCACCAAATCAACAACAGAGGAATCAGGGCCCAACTTCCCCAGAAGAACTCTTTCTATAGGTGCAGCGCTCCGGAGGATGTTCTTACACGCCCCCATTCAGGTGTAACATGTAACCATGACGATGCAGCGCTCCGCCACGGAAGACAGGGGGGCGTAACGCCTCCACCATCAGCTGGGGACACCAGTCCACACAAAACAACAACCAAATACGACGTTACGACGAGTGGGGGTGTGTGGGAGAGAGACAGTGTGTCTGTGTGCGCGTGTGTGTGTGCGCGTGTGCGTGTGTGTGAGAGAAAGACAGTGTGCGTGTGTGTGTGCATGTGAGAGAAAGACAGTGTGCGTGTGTGTGTGCATGTGCGTGTGTGTGCATGTGCGTGTGTGTGTGTGTGAGAGAAAGACAGTGTGCGTGTGTGTGTGCATGTGCATGTGAGAGAAAGACAATGTGCGTGTGTGCGCGTGTGCGTGAGACAAAGACTGTGTGTGTGTGTGTGGTTGTGAGAGAAAGACAGTGCATGTGTGTGTGTGTGTGTGTGTGCATGCGCACATGCGTGTGTGTGTGTGGGAGAGAAAGACAGTGTGTGTGTGTGGTTGTGAAAGACAGTGATGTGTGTGTGTGTGTGCATGTGCGTGTGTGTGTGTGTGCATGCGCACATGCGTGTGTGTGTGTGTGTGTGTGTGGGAGAGAAAGACAGTGTGTGTGTGTGTGTGTGTGGTTGTGAGAGAAAGACAGTGTGTGTGTGTGTGTGTGTGTGACTCTACTCCAGTTGGCAGAGGGACACTGAGGAGTCACGCACACTAAATCCAGCACAGAGGGGTGTGTGTTCAGTGAAGTGTGCGTGGAATCTGTGCAGGAGGGTCAGTGTGTCAGAGTCAGAGACGCTGTAGAAGGACAGAGTGCCGGCCGGACGGTCCACATACACTCCTACCCTGTAGTACACACACACTCCTTCACCATCAGTATGTGCTCCTGCTCTGCGGTAGGGGGAGAGGGCAGGTATGGGTGTGCGGTAGCAGTGACAGACATAGTATCTCTGACCATAACACTGCAGACTCCAGGAGGTTTTATTCACTCCAAACGCAGCATGTTCCTCCACTGCTTTATTCTGTGCTTTATATGTCACTGCTATACGAACCTCTCCCCCCCCCTGAGACGCACTCCACTCAGCCTCCCAGTAACAGCGCTCACACACACTCTCTCTGCACACAACCTGGCGCAGAGACTCAAATCTCTCTGGATGATCAGGATATGGCTCCTCTCTCCCCCGTGTGTGTGTGACCTTCCTGTTCCCCTCAGACAGAGACAGCTTTCTGTGCGCTGTGTTTGGATCCAATGTGAACCGACAGCCGTCTGCACACCAGAGACATTAATGAGATTAATTATCATTATTAATATTCACCTCATTATGTGTGTGACAGAGAAAGAGCTGTGATAGTACCTGTGTGTGTGTGTGTGTACAAGTGTGTTTCTCTTTGTGTGTGTTTATGTGTGTATGAGAGAGACATTTTTGTAAAGTCTCACACACACACACAAACACACACAGCAGTGTGTTCTGTATCGATACAAACTCACATTTCCTGGGTCCTGGTTTGGTCCTGTTCTCTCCTCCATGGTCCACACTGTACGAACAGCAGAACAGAGAGAGTTGTGCATGTGTGAGAGAGAGAGAGAAAACACATTACTTATCATATTATACATACAGTAATTACATATTGTTTATCTGTTATCTGTTTATTATGTGAGTATTTACAAGGAAGCGCACCCCCACCAACACAAGCCCAGCTACACCACAGCCCTTACAATGCCCCCACCCCCCAGAGCACACCCCCACTAACACAAGCCCAGCTACACCACAGCCCTTACAATGCCCCCACCCCCGAGAGCACACCCCCACTAACACAAGCCCAGCTACACCACAGCCCTTACAATGCCCCCACCCCCCAGAGCGCACCCCCACCAACACAAGCCCAGCTACACCACAGCCCTTACAATGCCCCCACCCCCCAGAGCACACCCCCACCAACACAAGCCCAGCTACGCCACAGCCCTTACAATGCCCCCACCCCCCAGAACACACCCCCACCAACACAAGCCCAGCTACACCACAGCCCTTACAATGCCCCCACCCCCCAGAGCACCCCCACTAACACAAGCCCAGCTACACCACAGCCCTTACAATGCCCCCACCCCCCAGAGCACACCCCCCACCAACACAAGCCAAGCTACACCACAGCCCTTACAATGCCCCCACCCCCCAGAGCACCCCCACTAACACAAGCCCAGCTACACCACAGCCCTTACAATGCCCCCACCCCCCAGAGCACACCCCCACCAACACAAGCCCAGCTACACCACAGCCCTTACAATTCCCCCCCAGAGCACACCCCCACCAACACAAGCCCAGCTACACCACAGCCCTTACAATGCCCCCACCCCCCAGAGCACACCCCCACCAACACAAGCCCAGCTACACCACAGCCCTTACAATGCCCCCCCAGAGCACACCCCCACCAACACAAGCCCAGCTACACCACAGCCCTTACAATGCCCCCACCCCCCAGAGCACCCCCACTAACACAAGCCCAGCTACACCACAGCCCTTACAATGCCCCCCCAGAGCACACCCCCACCAACACAACGGCCCAATAATCGCCTTAATGTTGGCAAGGCCGATCGTCGATACACGATGCAATTATAGATCGGCACAACCCTAAGATGAATTTTGAAAATTAGAATTTTGCTAGGCGTGATGCACGAGAATTAAAACATCATATTTGCCATATTCAAAAAAATAATTCCTGCATTTCATTATTTTTTGCCGTTAGGGGGCGCACGAACGTGAAACAGATAGACATTTGCTTGACTGTTTAGTCGTCGATGAAAGGTTTTCTTGCATCCTGTGAGTAGTGGAGAGAACCTGTGCAAAAATGAGCGAAAAGGCCCAAAATTGACAGTGAATGTAGAATATTCAACAATGAATGGACAGCAAAATACTTTTTCACAGTGGTTGGAACTAAGGCTATATGTCTACTATGTAAGGAAAGTGTTTCATTGTTCAAAGAATACAATCTCAGTTGGCATTTTTCTACCAAACACGCTAACTATGCTGCCAATCTGTCATGCGAGGAACGGGCTAATAGAGCTTCCAAACTAGCTGCTAGTTTACAGGCTCAGCAAAATGCTTTTTTCCACCAGTCTACAATTCAAGAGGCCAGCACAAAGGCTAGCTACTTACTTGCTTATAAAATTGGCAAACACAGCAAGTCGTTCTCTGAAGGCGAGTTTTTGAAAGACTGCATGGTAGAAACCGCAGATTTTCTTTGTCAAGAGAGCAAGAGCAAATTAGAGAAAATAAGCTTGTCACGCAGAGCAGTTACCCGTCAGGTCGAGGTAATCGGTGAAGACATAGCTTGTGAGTTATACAAGAGTTGAATAAAAATAACTTAAATTTTTGTTCAACTTGCATTGGATCAAACTGTTAATTTTTGTCAGAGGAATTAATAACAATTTCAAAATTATCAATGGAGTCAATTAAAGGCACAACAAAGGACTCAGACTTAATGACAAAGTGTCTGCTTGTATTGACCGAATCAAGCTACCGTGGGGCAAACTAGTAAACGTTACAACGGAAGGATGTCCGAATCTAACCAGGAAAAAATGTGGGATTATTGAAAAGAATACAGGATGGAGTGAAAGAAGAAGACCCTGCGGCGGGATTCATATTTCTCCACTGCATCATTCATCAGCAAAGCCTGGGCAAAAAATGTGTTGAACCTGGATCATGTTGTGAAAGCTTCTGTGCGTCTTGTGAACTTCATTCGTGTGAGGGGACTTAATCATTGCCGATTCATCCAGTTTCTTGAAGATGTGGGCGCTGAACACCACAATTTACTCTATCACTCGAATGTTCATTGGTTAAGCTTTAGAAATATATTCAAGCAAGTGTGGGAGTGGCTCTGTGACCTTGCCTTTGCTGTGGACATTTTCGCTCACTTGAATGAGCTTAATGTAAAATTGCAAGGGAAAGGTGTCTTTGTTCCAGAACTATACTCAAATGTGAAAGCATTCAGGGCTAAATTCACCTTGTTCTCGAAACAGATGATCAGCCAATCGTTCGCACATTTCCCAACTCTCAGGACACTGGATGTGTCACACACGCAAGCACAAAGTCTCAAACTTGCATGACGAATTTTCACGTCGATTCGCTGATTTTGATAAAATTGAGAGTTCGCTAATGCTAGTGTCATGTCCTCTGACGATCGACTACGAGACAGCAGCAGAAGAATTGCAGCTGGAAATGATCGACCTGCAATGTGATGCAACACTGAAGAAAAAGTTCCATTGTGTAAAGCTGGATGAATTTTACGCATCACTGAATGAGGAAAAGTTTTCCCGTATTCGGCAAGCAGCACAAAAGATACTGGTGCTATTCGGATCTACTTATGTGTGTGAGCCAACATTCAGTGTGATGAACATCAACAAGTCACATCACAGATCACAGCTGAGTGACCGTCACTTGAGCTGTGTATTACGGATCGCCGCAACACAGCTGTCAACGGACTTTGATGCTCTTGCAAAGAAAGGTGATCAGCTGCACTGGTCTCAATCAAGAAGCCTAGTTTTGGGTGAGTTTTTTTTCTCTATCAAGTTATTGTTAACTTGAAACTAATAGGCCTATTGGATTTTAGACTTATGTCATAGTTGGCTATCTGCAATGACAGCCTGAAGTGGCCCGCCATACAATTTAAGGTTTTTATGTTGCCCTTGGGCCAAGTTTGCCCGCCCCTGGTCTAAAGAGAGGCAGAGACCTGCAGAATTTGAGGCTACAGAGAGAGAAAGTGCCGGTAGAGTAAAAGCCACCTTTTCACAAAAACAGAAATAAACTCCTTATGGCCCCCACTGAAGGCAGAGGGATGTACCAGAGGTGCAGTGTGGACTCTGTACGTACAGCAGTGTGTGTGTGTGTGTGTGTGTGTGTGTGTGTGTGTGTGTGTGAGGAGCAGTGTGGAAACTCTGTACTTACAGCAGTGTGAGTGTGTGTGTGTGTGTGTGTGTGTGTGTGTGAGGAGCAGTGTGGAAACTCTGTACTTACAGCAGTGTGAGTGTGTGTGTGTGTGTGTGTGTGTGTGTGAGGAGCAGTGTGGAAACTCTGTACTTACAGCAGTGTGACTGTGTCCAGTTTAGCAGCAGACAGCGCTCTCACTCCTGAGTCTCCTGGGTGATTGTATCTCAGGTCCAGTTCTCTCAGGTGTGAGGGGTTTGAACGCAGAGCTGAAGCCAGAGAATCACAGCCTGTCTGTGTGACTCTACAGCCTGACAGCCTGCAGAGAGAAGGACACACACACCTTACAGCACATTAATATAAACTAACAGGGTTCTGTGTGTATCAAACACATAGCAGTGTGTTACACACCTTACTTGAATGAATCCTAATCATTATTTAAGAGGATGAACAGGTTCCTTTCATTTGAACAGGTTAACTTAATTTTTTTTCATTTTGAGGAATGTATAAACTGATGTGATTTGATTTGTTTCTCAAAAGGATGTTTTGTCCAATTTTTGTCAGATTAACATATTTAAATGGGCTTTAAAATGTGTGTATGGTCTTATTCTACCAAGAGGCAGGACAGGAAGACGTTGCTTCAGTTCTGTGAAGTATACAGAACTCTTTTGTTTGTTTTCATATTCAAAACATAATTAACATTAGTGTTGTATTTAGTCACATATGAGCCCTTTTTGATTGAAGGGGTTTGTGTTTGTACTCACCCCAGTCGCTGCAGTTTACAGTGTGAGTCCTCCAGTCCAGCAGAGAGCGCTCCCACTCCTGAATCCTGCAGCTCATTGTCTCTGAGCTCCAGATCTCTCAGCTCTGAGTGAGGAGAACGCAGGACTGAGGCCAGAACATCACAGCAGCCCTCTGTGAGATTACACCAACCCAGCCTGTGGAGAGACACGCACGCACGCACGCACGCACGCGCGCACAATTATGGGATGTGCACACAAAAGCAGGGAGGGGTTGTGTAAATCAGTTTCATAAAGTATTCTGACTAATCCACAAAAAAACTGAGGCAATTACTTGGCCCTATTAACCAACAAACATAACTAAATAATAAGGGGGCAATTCAACTCAAGGTCGGGAGTCTACTGCAAAGATTTAATTTTCCTTTCCATAAGATGTTAATATCTTACAGGACACATTCTGATTTGCAAACATATTTAATTTAATCTGTAAACAAAAGAAAACAAACAGAAGTTATACTATGATCACTGTGGTGAACTTTACCTCACCAGACATGTTTTTCGGTCTACAAACATCAGTAGATTGTAAAAAAACATACAATCTTCATCACTATGAATAGATTACACATAATTTACAAGAAAAACTCACTAAATACAAGTGTTATCATGATAAACATTTATTTTCTTCCTAATCTTGTAACTATCAAGTTACCAAATAGCCTAATTCAGTTTTAACTATAACAAATTAAGGTCTTAAATATCTAAGTATTAAAAATGGAACCACATTCAGTACAAAATGATGCTCTTCCTTATTTACCTCTATGACCAGAAAAAGAAGGACTGGACAATGACGTTACGGTCTACCCATGATTCTTTGCGATTTGAGGAAGTAAATAACCCGAGGGGTGCGTCCCAATAGTCAAAAAATGCCACCTTTCCTCCTCCACTACCACTCCTCTACTCCGTGCCTTGGAAACGGATCTTTGTGTGTTAAACGAATGTCGCTGATTACATCTTAATTACGTATTAATGCTTACATATTACTTAATGTCTTGACGCAAACCGCAATGTCATGTAAATTGGATACTGCACATGCAAATACTTGTACTCTAAATGTTCAGGCAGTTTTGCATATTTCCAGGTAGGAGAGGAGTGGTAGTGGGGGAGTGGAGGTGGGGAGTGAAGAATATTGGGACACAGCCATAGACCCAGAGCGCCACGCGTCATACTCTGAAAACCACGCCCACCGTGGAGGAAAACAAATCTGCATGAAACAGTGTCACCAACGGGAAAACGCCGGTAGCTAGCTAAGAACCACTGATCTAGAACATTTAATTTCAGGTCAGTGCGAAGAACACCACACTTCAGCATGTTAAAGGGTAACAAAGCACTAAAACCACTTATTTTAGATGATAACTGATACATTTGGGTTTTTATTACTCATTGATCCTGGTCCAAATCTTGACAAATTACTGCAGTCGGTGCAAAAAAGCATAAACTGGCTCAAAAGTGTCTCTAGTGGTAAAACGTTAGGTACTGCACGTTCAATCTGTGATTGGCCAGAAAGGTCTTCCCAAATGTAGAGTACTCAAGTGACTACGTCACGCTGGTTTCGGAAGTAAATTCCCCATTCATTTAGAGCGTAGACATTAACTAAAGCTTACTTTGAACCATTTCTACTGATTATGTCTTACCGTCAATTTCCCGGATTGTTCAATATAACGCCCGTCCGCAAACTGTCGTTTTTCTGGACCAGCTTCGAGTATATTTTACGTTTTAGTATTTTTTGTGTGAAAATACCAGTGCTGGCACTGTTTAAATCCTTTGTGCAGATGCATAGTGAAGGTCTCGTCGGCGGGACCTTTTTGCTCAACTGAGACATTCGTTGCTCCTGAAGCCAGACTATTAGTGGAAATCGCAAACTCTGTGTAACTTTTAGTAGACGACTCGTGGCGATTTCTGCCCAATGCGTAGTTTCCAAGTGTCACTACTTTCCCGTAGCAAGTCCATTTAACAAGCACCCCCCCCACACACAGTCTATACCTACCCATGCGTGACATAGTGGACAATAGCGTCTATGTTTTAGTTCATAAATATATTTACTCATCATATAAAATTAGAATTCCATCATAGCAACAAGATAAATCCAACAATCTCCAGTCCTTCTTTTTCTGGTCATAGAGGTAAATAAGGAAGAGCATCATTTTGTACTGAATGTGGTTCCATTTTTAATACTTAGATATTTAAGCGGAAAATAGCAGTACAACATCAGTAACCTGATGAACCACTGTTATTAGAAGTAGTGATATTTCTGCATGGCAAATAATTTACTTGTACATGTAGTAGTGTAATAGAAAAACAACAGACGCAACTGTCATGACATGCATGCTGCTTGTTCTGAGTAATTGACTCATTCATTGAAAGGGGCATGTTCAAAATAATAGCAGTGTGGAGTTTAATTAGAGAATTAATTCATTCTGTGAAAAAAAAACAGGTCAAACAGGTATTCCACAGGTAAACAGGTGATGCCATCAAGATTCTGTATAAAAGGATATCAAAAGACTCCTGATATCTTATTTCCAGGTACTCTTAGAAGCAATACTATAACCTCTCTGCATTTGAATGGATCTCTATGGGAATTGGGAGGTGGGACTAGATTAACCTGTAAATTACCCGGGAATAGTATGGAACCCATGGTTGGCTAAATGGTTGTAAGTCAACAAGGGTCTGAGGTATCAAACGAGCCTCAAACCATCACTCTGCTGCCAGATATGCAGTAGATATGGATGGATCACTTGAAGGGTTGTTTCTCCTGACAAATTTTCCTATTGAACTCTATGGAAAAATAAGTCAGGAGAAGAAACCCTTCAAGTTATCCACGTCCCATAATTCCCTCCGAACGTGTAGCCTTGTCTCCTGTGCCCGGTTGCATAAAACGTCTTAAGTTTTACCCTTAAGGGATTCACTTAAGGGATGATTTCCCCTTATCTAATGGAATTGCCAAAGGGTGTTGCATATACTCCCTCAACTGTTTTACTTAGGTAAGGGGAAACGGTAAGGGATTTTCTGCATTAAAACAGATTTACGGTTGTAAAATTCTATTGTAACCATGGTAACGTTTGGTAGTGTAACATTATCTCATCTTACGCTTTTGAGAAGTAAATTCAATCCAGTCGTAACATCAGCAAAAAAAGCGGAAAATGTGAAAGGAAATAAGCTAGCAGTAAAGAGGACGATGAGAGAAATAGACTGCTGAAAAAAATATTTAAATCAGTCGGTCATGGCAAAAAAATAAATAAATGAGCTGTTAGTGATCTATAGGCTATCCTATGGGGGTCCGGCAGAACAGCTGAGCGGCTGGAAGAAAGAAAATGTCGAGACAAGTTGCACATAATTGTTTTTCATGAAGAAAACCTAGACTACCATAATCAGTTAACATTAGCTAGCTGGGGAATTCTAACTTGCATTGTCAAAGGACAACTAACATGATAACCAGCGAATAAATTACTTATCCTACTCAGCTAGCTAACACGGTTGCTTTTCAAAAAATAAGTAGCCTCACGTTGAATTCAGCTGTGTTCTGACTGATTTCATTTCTGCCCGAACACAGCTTTCTACAGTGAGCCGATGCCAGGGCAGGGATACTTCAGCCGGGTTATCACCAGTGAGAATGTGAACTACGGCTGACAACAACAAAGTGATAATAGGCTAGCCTACGTTACGTTTAGGACACATCCGACTAATAATAACGTTAATTATTAAGCTTTTTTAGACTTATCGGTGCCATCGTTTTAGGTGGAAATGCTTACTTTTTAAAAAGGAAAAGTTAAGGGAATATATTTCTTGCCTTAAAAAATCCTAAGGGAAATGGTAGCTAGATAAGGCATTTTGTGCAACACAATGGATTTGAAGGGATTACTTTAGTTAAATTAAACTCTTAAGGGACATATTAAGGCCTCACTTAAGAAAACCCTTAGACAACACTTAAGGATTTTTTTATGCAACTCACTTAGCTTTAAGGGATACTTAAGGGTAATTATAAGGGATAACTTAACTTAAGGTGTTTTGTGCAACTGGGCACTGGTCTCCAGACTTTGTCATATAACGGTAGCCAGCAGTAGCACACAGCTCCGTTTTTAAACACTTTTTTTCTAACGTTAGCTAGCTAGCTTGAAGGACTAACAGCTAGAATTGCTTTATGTGGTTAACCATAGCATAGTTCCTGACCTTGTCGGGCGGGCTTCTCTATTTAGCAAGCTAACGGTAGCTAGTCTTCAGTGGCAGTAGTCTACTCCCATCTGCCACAGAGCAGACAGACGAGATGATGATATCTTATTGGTCGAGAACCACCTGTGCATTGCAGTACTGGATAGGCAGCTTGTTAAGGTGGACTACAAGTCAAACTACAATCCTTAATGCATTACTTTAAAAAATAAAAATTGGAACATATATGGTGATATATGGTCTATATCCTTGTAGGGGAGAACCGGGACGAAAGAAACACGGGACAAAAGAATAACATCGATTTTTGCGAAAACTACAGAAACCCGAATGCCGTAGATCAGTCAGTATGTGACACGTGTAGGGGTGTGAATCTTTGGCTTCACAGCGATTCGATTCGATTACGATTCAGTAGGACACATTTTTTTTTTTTGGAACGATTCGATTCGATTCTGTAAACCACGATTCGATTCAGTAACTTTTAACCAAAATTCTATATCCATGAAATAAACATGCAATAATGCGAGTGAGACTATCTGTATTCTTCTGAAAGGTGAAAAAATAAACAGACAACAGAATTACTTATTAAACATATTTATGCTATAAAAAAAGTAGTCCTGCATAATATTTTATGCTGAATACAAAAATGTAATTAAACATGGCTCAGTTATTTTGAACATTTTTCAATAGGCTACATGCTGGCAGGGGAGAGAGTGGGTGGGTGAGTGAGTGAGTGAGTTAAGAGTCAGTGAGCGAGTGAGAGCGGTACTTCCTTGCAGGCTGACTAGCTCAGTGTTTCCCCTACCATTATCTTGGCCGGGCGGGACAAGAGGGAAAATAAATAATTTTAATGAAAAAAAATAATAATTTATATTATTTTATTTTTTTTATATATATATAATCTTTTTTTATTTTTTTTTTATGTAGCTGCAATATTTCCCTTACCGCAGAATGCGGGAATGATCAAAATAGCATCTGGAAAAACCCTTGCCAAAACAGCTTCGGTTGTTTTCAATGGCAGCGCTGATATTATGAGGGTGTAATTATAGTTTCCGCCTCTACGCAAAATGGCGCACTTTCACCACCCGGCCTGAAAAAAAATCTAGGGGAAACACTGTAGCTGATGACAGAGTTATGGATTACCGCATTTCACAAAAAAATGTGTAAACTAAGTCTTAAAACAATAATCATAATTAAGAATCGCGATTCATTAGATTTAAAGCATTTATATCGATTATTGGTGAAGCCAAAGCGATTCATTCTATTTATTTATTTTAGCAGATCGATTTAGTTGCATCGGTAGGACTGACCATCGATTCATCGATGAATCGCATGAATCGTTACACCCCTAGACACGTGTAATCATTTCACTCTGCAAAAAACCAGTGATGTGCGTCCCGTTTTGGCGGAGTGCTAGACCAAAGTTATTTTTGACAGCTGAAAGTAAAATATTGAAACCGGAAGTGTTTTTCGGTTGTATAAGTGTGTTTATGTTTTGAATTTTCCAAACATGCATAATTTTCTTAACACAACTGTTGACTAAAGGACAGCATAGGTTTCAAATGGCATGCTTGCAAGACTTAGCTGCTAGCCAACTTGAAAGCAAGCGAGACACGAGCGGGACGAAAGACACACTGTTAAAATGCCATGGTGAAAATCAATGCACAACCTTGGAATGCGTATTGACCCCATCAGAACCGAGTATTCAACAATGCCTGGTATAATAAGCATCAATAAATGATGTCTAGTAGCTATTAATAAAGGTGAGTTGCTATTAAATCATCAATTTCAGACCGTTTAACGTTGCGATGCAAAATTCTATTAATTATGCGACATTATGCTCTTGACGCATGGTTGATTTTCATGGATTTTAAACTTATACCATTATTCATTGACTCGTCCCTAACATGGCATTTTGCCTGACAGTACATTTGTTTAAAGGAATGAGCATAAAAAACAACAAGACAGAGATAAGACCGCTAAAACACACTTTTCCTCACGTGATTCTTTCGTCCCGATTCAGTGTGTTTTTCGTCCCGCACGGCAGGGACGAAAGACACATTGCACTCATCCTGTTTGCAGCCAATTTATATCCGACTTGTTTATGCTGGTAACAAAATTCCCGTTGCTATTAGTGAGGGACACATACAAGTTGTTTGTCAGAAAATATGGCCTCTCTAGCTCTATTGACTTTCGAGTAAACCGGATGAATGTAAAAAGTTAATCTTTCGACCCGGTTCTCCCCTACCACACAGGCTAATCCAGGAACATTTCGGCTCATTCTATAAATCAGATTTCAAGAAATAGTCGATAGTCTCCGAAGCCCATTCTATTCTTCCATAGGGAATTTACTTCCGAAACCAGACTCCGCCCACAACTGACATACTCACTTGAGTACTCTATTCGGTACTCTGTGACGAAATAGAAAGGGGGGACAGGTTGAGTCCTGGGATCACTGGCATAGATAGGTTCTATATAGTTCTCACTGCCCTCACTCGGAGGGGCGGGACCAGAAGGGGGAGACAACAATCATTGGTCTAAAACGGACCTATTTTTATACAGTCTAGGCTTGGGACAGGGAGACACGCTGTATTTTTGAGTGGAAGTCGATGGAGAACATCCCTTAGTAGCCTACCGTGAACAAGTTGTTGTTTTGTGGACGCAGTTCGTAGCATAATAAATTGAGTGCCTTACCCGCTCATCTTCAACATGTTTGTCATCACATATTCATTTTGGTTGGAGGGAGCTATGATGTGTCTACTACGAAAAAAAAAACTGTTTCGTAAGATGACAGAAGGGGATGTTGCAGCTACACTACAGGCCCAGTGTTTCGGAGCAAGCAGCCAAACCGTGGGTTAAGTATCTCAAATCAATTGCTCCAGACCAGTATAACCTTATCAATTTAGATAGCTATTCCACCCCCTCCCATACGCAATCGCCGTACTCCCCCTGTCATGAAAGTTACCATTGCTTAGCAATGCTGGGTTAGCTAGCTAGCAAGCTAACGATATCTCACGGCAAGTCGTTTTAACATTTAGCTTGCAAGCTAACGACAGCTTATGGCAAGCCATTTTAATTTAACAGTTATTCAACTTCCTTAAAGTCATCCTTGCTGGCTGGCCATATAAGTTGGCTAGCTACCGTGACTGCCTAGCTAACATTACTAACGTTAGCCAGCTGCTCTAGCTAGAACTCTAACCGGACATTTCTACACCTGGAACATTTTTTTAGGTCCCAAAAATTACGAAAATGTACGGGGAATAGAGCCAAAGTGTTAGCGGTATGTTTGTGCTGACTCAAAACGTGGATGTTCAAAATAAAACCAATAATTTATCGGAAAATAATACGGAGTCTGCGTTTGTAAATGTTTGCAATGTTTGTGATTAGGTTACAGGATGCAGATGAAAGTTCATGCCAGCTACGATGTAGCTAATGTAGCTACTGTGCTTTAGCGAGCGTGTGAACCCACGAACCTACAATCCCCACTTTATCTGGAACAGTTTTCAGAACGGGGTTTCATGCTGCAGCAAACTGCTCTGCCACAGTCGAGTAAATTAGCGGTTAGCCAAAAAGACGGTGGTGGTTTGCTCATTTAAGACTATGGGGTCAGCTTGCTACCTTTCTAGCGGCGCTAGGGACATTTATAATAAAAGTAGTCTAACAAAATAACGTGATAAATTGACCGTCAATATAGTTGATGGCAATAGTGGTACGCTGTTCATCCATGTGTGGTGGTGATGCATTGCGTCTAGCTTGGCTATCGAGCTCAGCTGGTATGCTATCTAGCTAATCAAATTAGCTGATGTTAGCTGAATATAAATTGAAGATAACTGAATGAACGTTAATTATGTGACAAATACCACACATTCAATGCGAATAAATGACACAGTAAAATCGAGGATGAAAATTAAATGTTATATTATAAAACATTAGCAACTTAAAGAAGTTTACCGCAAGTTTGTTTTGCAAAATGGTGGGCTTAGTCAGGTCATGGGCTTTATATAGTTCTGTGGGCTTTTTAGTTCTGTGGCTTCTCCACCCCGAACTGTCAATCATACTGTGCCCGGGCCATGTCCGGTTGACCCTGCTTCAAGCCAAGGTCACTATAAGCCTATTAAGAACTCTATTATCCCTCTCTGTACTTCCCACACCTTATCTCCATTTGTTCCTAATATCCCTTCCAAATCCCAACCTCGTCCAACCTCTCTTACCCTTTGTTGCAAACGCTCCCTTTCTTCTTTATATTTTATGCAATGCATTATTATATGTTCAGTGTTTTCAATTATATTACAATGTGCACAACTATGTGAATTTACTTTACCCAATAAAAATAAAGTTTTATTTAAACCAGTATGGTCAAATCTTAATCTCGATATGACTACCTCCTCTCTTCTGCTTCGCCCTTTAACACTCTGTGCTCTAACGGACTTTTGTACCCTATAATATGTTCTACCCTTACTGTCCTCGTCCCATTTTTTCTGCCAGCATTCCAATATTTTCTTTTTAATTAATGCTTTACCTTCCCCTATTCCAAATGCTATATTAATTATGTGCGTCATATTTAGCGATCTTTTTGCGATCCTGTCTGCAATTTCATTACCCTCTAATCCCACATGTGCAGGTACCCAACAAAATATTATTTCTATTCCCATTCTCTGCGTTCTAAATAGACATTGAAACATTTCATATACTAGGTCTTCCCTAATTGAGTTCATTGTCTGTAGGCTAAACAGAACTGCTGCAGAGTCAATACACAGCACCACCCTGTCTGGTCTCACTTCTTCCACCCATTGGAGACTAACAATCACTGCCATCATCTCGGCTGTATATACTGATAATTTATCAGAAATTCTCTTTCCTATATGTATTTTAAATTGTGAGATATATACTCCTATTCCTACATGGTCATTTTGATCTTTTGATCCGTCAGTAAAGATACAGTATGTAGGTAATTAGAATATGTGTTTATTATATGCTGGTTTGCACAGTATCCTATTTCATGTTCCGCCCAATTTTTCTTTAGTTCCAGGATACTAAAATCAACTTTAGCTTTAGGGAAGAGCCATGGGGGAACATTACTTATTGGAGTAGGGGAATTGAAATGTATTCCATCTAGGTCATATTCTTCTGATTTATCTTTTATCTTCCATCCAAAACCTATTCCGTTATGTCTATACTCCCAGCATTCGTTTAGGACACTTTTAGTGGCATTTTCATCCCCACATCCCCTAAGCCGAATCCAGTATGTTAGAGCCAGTTTGTCTCTCCTGAACTCTAGTGGGATTTCCCGATTCTACTAACACGGCATTACATGGCGTTGATCTCATTGCACCGATGCTAAGTTTCAAGGCTTTGCTTTGCATTCTATCAATTTGGTTTAAGTGCGATTTAGCTGCTGCCCCATAAACAAAACACCCATAGTCAATTGCTGCCCCGTTGCTGTGTATCCAGTGTTATTTATCGCTATTTCTAACTCACTCATAGTCAGCTCAGCATCAAGATTTGTGTCTATATTATTATTTTTTCCCCTAAGTATATTACGATTTTCCCTTATCACTGTCTCTTTTCTCTTTTTATGCAGATCGTCTAAGTGATTCCCACTGTGTAAATTAGCAAAGCTCTTACCCAATATATTAGCCTTTTCTTTATCTGTTACAGCTATTGTTTCTCCATCCTCTAAGATTGGGATTTTAGTATATTTCCTTTTGCCACTCATTGTCTTTAACATTTGCCATACATCACCTAGTTTCACTTCTCTGCCTATAGTAGCACAGTATTCCCTCCATGCATTCTTTTTACTGGATTTGATAATTCTACGAGTCAGAGCTTTTTTCTTTTGATAATCCATTAAGTTTTCTTGATTCAAGTTAGTCCTTAACACTCGTAATGCTTTATTTCGTTCTCTGATAGCTTTAGTGCATTCTTCATTCCACCATGGTACCGCTTTCCTTTTCCCTGTTATTCTATTCATGGGTATACTCTTTGATGCAGCATTCAAAATTAAGTTAGTCACTATAGAATAGCATTCTTCTATACTACCATTCATTGAAATTGACTTAATTCCCTCTATGCAGTATTCTTGATATTTTTCCCAGTCAGCTTTTTCAAAGCACCATTTTTCTAATACGTACCTTTCTTGGGCATGCATATTAATTTCTATAGAGCAGAAGATTGGATAATGATCACTTCCTATACTAGAACTATCATCCACGTTCCATTTGCATGAGCATGCTATATTTCTAGATACTAACGTTAGATCTAGACATGATAGGATATTTCTGTATATATCTAATCTTGTTCCTTTTCCATCATTAAGACATACTAATGATCTTTCTTCTAACAGTTCTTCAACTACATTGCCATTATTGTCTGTATGTATACTGCCCCATAAGCTATTATGTGCATTGAAATCACCGCACCAGATTTCTCCTCTACCATGTTCAATTGTATTAAACATTTCAGCACTCAGCTTCTTGCACGGGTTGTAAAAGTTGATTATTTTGAGACTGACACCTGCATTACACACTTCAATAATTACGCATTCTATGTCTGCTGGTGATGGTATTCTTCGGAAGACGACACTATCTTTGACAAATGTAGCACAACCGCCGCCTTGGTTGTCTACCCTGTCATACCGGGCTGAGGTATATCCTGGGATAATAAAATCTAGATGGGGTCGTAACCAGGTTTCTTGTACACATATAATATCCGGTCGTGGTTTTGCGTCAATTATATATTTTTTAAATTCTTGGCCATTTGCAATGAGACTTCTCGCGTTCCATTGTAATAAATGGATCACCATAATAATTTTAATCAATAGCCTGCCCCCCTCCATCAGAGTTTACTTTCAGCATTTTATGTATATCTTCTGCTTTCAGGTCTTTAATACCCAAAAATTCTTCTGCTGCATTCACCACTGTCTTAATTCTGTCACTTTTCTTCTCTTGCTTGGTAGCCACATTAATTATTTTACAAATGAAGGCTATGAAGCTTGTCTGATCCACTACCAACGAGTCTTCTTTAACCTTACATTTATGGGCACATTGAGTCTGCTGTACAATCGGATCACTTCTGTCTTCTTGCTGTATTCTAGGTCTGCTTGTTCTCTGGGGTAAAGGCCTAGGCCTACCACTACCTTCTTCACCTCTCCCCACCTCTTCATATGTTACAGTTCTTTGCATTTCTTCATTTACTTTCTTTAAAGCATCTGCATAGGATATATTATTAATCACTTTATATTTCTGTACCTCTTTTGCTTTAATCTGAACGGCACAGCCCCCAAACGCAGCACTATGATCTCCTCCACAGTTGCAACATCGCAGCTTAGCGCCTTTCTCACATTTGCCGTAATCATGTTCTCTCCCACATTTTGCACATCTTTGTTTGCCGCGGCACTGTTGGGCTATGTGTCCAATTTTTTGGCATTTATAACAACGTATTGGTTTTGGGATATACTCTCTCACCCTATAATTGATCCACCCTATTTTGACTTCTTTAGGAAGTGTGCTCTCAAATTGCACCAACATTGACAGACTATCTTTCTTTACTCCATCTTTGTTTGTCTGCAACCTCTTAACTTCTATTATTTTCCCCCCTCTAATTTCTTTCTTGACTTCCTCCTCGGTCATTTCTATTGGCACATTTGAAATTACACCTCTCAGTTTAGCTATTATTCTGGGAATATGCGTTGAGATTTGTGTACCATCAAGTGTATCTAACTTGAGGATTTTGTCTTGTTGATGCTTATTTGTAGCTGAGATAAGGATTTTCCGGTTGTTGAGGAATTTGGCAAATCTAATCTTTCCAATTTCTTTTTCAATTACTTTAGTTATTTTAACTGGGTGAAACTGACCTGTCTCCCTCCCAAACACAATTACGACTTTCCACTCCTTTTCCGTCTCTTGCACCTTTCCCAACTGTCCTGTATTGCCCAGATTATCTTTTACTTTTTTAGCAGCACCCCCTTCTCCTTGACTACCATGATCTGACCAATCTTCTGTTCTACCTTTCATCTCCTTCAGTTTCTTCCTTTTATTCGACATAGTATACCACTCCATATTTTCCTCTTCACCACCCTCTGAGCTGTCACCCATTCTACACTCACGGTACGGTTGATTGCAATCCGCCTTGCTTCCTGGTTCCCCTAACGCGTGTCTTTCTCTCTCCTGCACGATCTGTCTCCACACCAAACAAAATCCGACGGCTTCCTCAGTCGAAAATGGCGCCTAAACGCTGTAGTCGAACCGAAATCTCCCGTAGCTCTTGCGCACATACCATGAGCACTGATCATTGCCACTGACTGTACCTGCAGGTAGATGGACACTAGGGCCATGACCGAATAAGACCCCTGTTCCCTGTCCACTGTCCACTCAGACCCCTGTCCCTATGTGCCCTGTCCCCTCACTTTGCAAGCAGTGGGCAAAATAAATCCCGCAAAACTCTTTCCAAACTAGTGAAGAAGTAGTTAGTAATATTTATTTTGAATTTATTTATTTTTTATTCAGAATATCAATCTGTAAACATATGACGATTGTTACAAAGTGTAGATTATGAATGAAGATAGAATTAACAAAAATAAAAAAAGAGTATTTTGTAATATGAACCTATCTTATGCCATAGATATACATATACGCTCTATGTCTTTTACGCTTTTACTTCCGGGTTACTTAATGAAATTGTCGGATGAGTGCACCGTTCTGTAGATGAGTGTGCTCCTGAATTCCCTCAACAAAACCCCAGAAATAAGGGTTTCATCCTGGTATTTTAAGTGCCCCCATTTGTGAGAAAAAGTCGCCCACTCAAAAGCTTTTTGACGAAGTGGATTCAAATATGCGCCCTCAAAAGGGTGTACGGGTCGTATTCGGACACGGCCTAGGGCTGTGCCCAAATCAGAGCCCTATCTACTGCGCCCTGTCTCCTGCGTACAGTGCACTGGCAGAACTGTGCTGTTTAATGTGCACTGTTTAGCAGTCCGCAAAAAATATCTGCCCTACTATTTTCCAACCGTACTGTGGAATTGTCGTAAGCAGGTCATAAGACGTCCCACCCTTGCGCTGCCATGTCACGTTGTGTTTTTGTTGTATTTGAAGGAAAACGTCAGCGAAGCTGCGCCTCATTTTTTTAAAATGAAGCTTCACGTCATATTTATGTGCCAAAAATGTTTGTGTACTTCTTGAAGTGTGCTCCCAAATGTACTCAGCAAAACCCCAGAAGTAAGTGTGTCATTTGGGTGTTTCAACTATACTGCAATTTGAAAGATTTTCGCCTACAACAACTTTCCCGTCCAATCTACTCACCAAGGCTACTCAATATTGTTTAAAATAGATTTTTAAAAAGGTGTGCCTTTTGTAAATCCCACACATAGCAGCTATGTATGTTTTGTGTGTCCTGCTTCCCCTCATATCCTTCCATTCATTTTATGCACGTACACTTTTGGCGGTAATAACGGGCTAATGATAGTTTCATTTTAGTTGTTACAATGATAATAATAGGCTGATATGACATTGTTTGGTGTAACATAATCATTTCTATTTTGCTGGTATTATCATTTCTATTTTGCTGGTAGCATCTTTCAATGCTATGGTTTTACAGGACATAACTAACCCTCATCTAGTATTACCAATGTCCAAACAGTAGATAAATCTAACCTCATGTGACTCATTAAACACACACATTTTACTTTGTACTGTACATGTGCACACAGATATATACACAGATACAGAAATAGATGTACATAGAGACCCACAACGATACACAAACTCAGAAACACACACACAGTCTCACCCAAATAGTCATACAATCATACACACAAACATATACTTACGCACACACACACACACACACACACACACACACACACACACACACACACACACACACACACACACACAAATACAGCTGACCAATCATACATGCATGCATAAACACACAAAAACACCCTCAAAATATATCTGCACGCACCCACACAGAAACATTGGCCTCCTTTGGCACCTCTGATGAAGATGAGCACAAAAGGTTGTATAAAATAAACAAGACAAAGACACAGGCAATGAGTTTTACTGTAGACTCCAAATGTAGGGCTTCTAGGATTCCGTTTAAAAAAAAGGCAAATTCCGCTTTCCATAAATGGCCAATTCCGTTTTTTTTTAATCCTTTTAAGCCATTTTCCGTATTTTTTTCAGTTTTCCCAATTTTCAACCATTTTTTATTCACAAATGACCTTAAAATATGTGTATATAATAATTCAAACTTGTGGTAAGCTCAATGAAGACAAGAAAATAATATATAGGATGCTCTGATCAAGATTTTTCTGGCCGATATCAATTCCCGATTTTTTAAAATTAGAAATACAGTATTATTATTATTGTGCATTATAAAATGCAAGAAGAACTTAAGGATTATAGCCTAATGATTCAATGAGAATATACGCTATAAATGAAAAAACTTAAATAAACAGTCCAACAAAATGCATTTCTGAGCAAGCAGTAACAACAAAGCTCTATAGAACACCTGAACAGTTTTTAATTCAAGAAAATGGACAAAAACGTCGCTGGATGTGGCTGCAATTCAACAGCTTTTAATATGCTTTTAGTATGAACCTTGACAAGCCTTGATCAAACATTTTTTTTCTGCGGTGTAAAACATCATATTTTCATTTTATTAATTGCGTGGCGAGTTTGGGCTCATGGAATGGCGAGATTGAAGGAATTGATTACACAAACGGACTCAATACAGAGGCGGAACATACGGTCGGTCTATCTATTGAGTTAAAAAATACAAATGAGCGGTTCCTTTGCTTTCTTTTAAAATGTGTTTATCCGTTCTCAAAAAGTGGCGAGATTAGGCGCAGCTAAGTTAAAGCGAATAGCATTAAATGGATAGCATAGTAGGCTATCACGTTTTGCAAGATGTTGAGATTTTCCTTGAATGTTTTGTTTCTTTTTTATTTTGTAAGATTGACGCAGCGTAGGCCTATAAACAAGGAATACTGTTTGATTATAACAAGCACATTAAATATATAGGTTAAGAGTAGGTTATTGGTAATTTCATTGACTGCCGATTGAGTCACATGGAAGGGAAATCGGCCGATATCGAACGGCTGCATCCCTCATAATATATTTTAATGTTTTTAATAACCAAATAAGCAATCCAATGCAAGTGCAGATGAAATAAAATAAAGTGCTTAGGCGTACATATGAGCATAATATAGAAAAACCATACATTAGTTGAGGCAAAGAAAATGCAATAGGGAACATTTGATTTCCTAAAACTTTAAATAAAAAGTCATATAGGTGAGTTTAGTTTGCTGAAGGCCAGACTTTGTGATAAACACAAAGCAATAAAGTGATAAACACAAAGCTGCGTACAAAGTGCGTCAAAGCGGCTGAAGTTGGATTCTCACCAAACCAGTTTGGGGTTCCTGCGCGTCCCCATGCGTCGTCGCCGGATTTGGTGAGAATGCACCTTAACGCCTTGTGCACACTAGTGCGTACTGTGTAGGTCATGTGACGCAGCCAACTGGGCTGGCCGTGCCGGACAAAAATATCCATTCCTCAACCGGGATTCGTCGCAGGTCAGCCAACGTGGTTGTGTTAGTCACGTACAGCACGCCCGAGCTGATCCCACAAGTATTCAATTGGGTTGAGGTCTGGGCTGTTGGCAGGCCATTCCATTCTCTCTATGGAAGGCCATCCCACAGAAACACGTGACCAGGCTGGTGACCAGCATGAGGAGGAGGTGCCAGGCTGCTGTGGCTGCGTATGGTTCTTCCACCCGCTACTGAGGCTCCTGACTGTTTGTTCAATCAATAAAGCGTAAAATTACCAATTTGTCTTCTTTGTTCCTTGTTACTGATAGAGAGTTCAATCATCCAATCCCCCAAACAACTCAAAACAATAGAGACAATACCAAGAGGAGAATACAGTGTTTGACATTGGCAGGGGAATTTGGCACATTTCACTTGGGACCCCACCCACATAATCAGCTGTGCTGCTCATCCCACAAATGCATGATCCTTACAAATGGGACATCATTGTAAAGGGAAATGAAGAGGCTTTCCAATGATATAAGATACAATGCTAATAATACAGTGACAACAGAGATGATCGGCCAAACACAAATTTCCAAACTTTTTTTGAGGAGTTTAAATTAAAAGAAAACTATGAGGATTTATCTAAAAAACGAAACTGTATTGATCTAGTCCCTTTTTTCTTTGGTTCGGTTTTGTTTCTGAACTCTTCGTTATGGTGTTTGATTTAGGTTTTTTTCCCCATTCGTTCCCATTCGTGTGCCTGAGGGCACAGCCCTTCCCATTTGTGTGCCCTGAGAATGCAACCCCTCTCTGCTGGTTAAAGGGGACATGGAGCACTCGGTAAAGTGGCTTGCTAGCTTTTTACCTTAAATTAGATATGACTGTGCGTTCAAATCTCAAACCAACACGTATTTGCTGGAAAAAGAAGTTAAAATTAGCTTTTTTTTCCACTAGGGCGCAGCCATCTTGGACCAACTGCGGTCGTGACGTCACTAGGTTGGTCGGTCTCTGCTGCTCAATGTATTCCTATGGGAAAATAGTGGACTTTCAGTGAGCTCAACAATGTATCGTGAGGAAAAAATAAAACAAAAAACGCACAGACGGTCTTTTTGTATTGCCCCGAAATGCTCAAATGAGTATTACCTAACAAAACTTAATTTAAAACTTAATTTCCACAAACTGCTGTAATGGTTACACAGGGACATTTTGGGACTCTGGCTTTCTGATCATGAGACTGGGCCTCCTGCGGAGTCATTCACAATTAACACTCCTGATAAACTGAGGCACAATGGAGGGTCTGTCCACATTCTTCATGTGACTCTGAGATGAACACAGACTGCTTGATCGATCAGGCACCGGGTTGGGCAGGAACTTCCCCCTCTTTTGAGAAGGAGAGGGGGGACCACAATTTAACACACGCACACCCTGAGGTGATTGTAAAAGGCTGAGCCATCTGTGTTTATTGATGGTTCCAAGGAAATGAGCCAATCAATTGTATGGGTGCCCTAAAGCCATCTACCAATTGGGACTTGTCAGTGACTTTTGAGCATAAAAACCCATGGAACTTTACCAACTTTGCTCTGATGGGAAAGACGCAGTCTTACCCCTACCAGACGCACCACTGAAACCCTGACGGATTTCTGCGTTTCCCAACCCGCATCTCGCCTGATCACCGAGACAGAGTTGGCCTGCCACCGTCCACAGAATAAACCAAGCTGGTTTATTCTCAGCAGCTGTTTTGAGGACACATTTCTTAAAACTATTCCTCTACTGTCTCCCTTGCGGCCGGACCCAAGTGGAGATCTCTGCACGTCCACGTCGACCTGACTGGAAACCTGTTGCGACCCGACTTCGGTGAAGAAGTCTCCAGGAGTCCACACACCTGCCGGGACCTTGGACCAGCTGACGAGCTGACATCACTTACGGAATCGGCACTGGCCACCTTTTGTTACCGTTAAGTATTGAAACGCATTTTATTTAGCACTGACATCAATTGATAGGCTAGCATAAAACCTGTAATTCCCAATTGAGGTTATTTTACTGCTGGTTCCTACTGTTGTTTGCATTTTGTTTTGCTATGCGCGTTTCGGTCGGGAATAGCCAATTTCCCTGACGTTATAGTTTTACACTGTTAAAACTTTATATTTATGAGACTGATAAAACGAGCCAACCACAAAATATAGCTTAGCATGTCATTAACCCATAACACAAACTAACCTTTGTTAATGGTAGAACTGTTGCTTCTATATTTAGCAATCACATAATTATAATTTCCTCTGATTAAGATTAAGTCATAGAATGTTATATCAATTATTGTTTCTATTATTCACATATTCATAGTTGTAGCCAATAAAACATATGTCATTTTTCCAACCCATTGTCATGTCTATGTTATTTCACTAAGTTGGGCTCTACTGACGTATAGAATTCTAATTGAATGCTTGTGGAAAGAGGAGTAAATAGAGAGAGAAAGAGCTTTTTATATTTCACAGCATAGACTATAATCACTGATTCTGCTTAGTTAAGATCACGCAGTACTACTCACCCCAGTCTCTGCAGTTTACAGTTTGAACTCATCAGTCCATCACAGAGCAGCTTCACTCCTGAATCTCCCAGGTCATTGTATCTGAGGTCCAGATCTCTCAGGGGTGAGTTTGATGACTGGAGAGCTGAGGCCATAATGTCACAGGACTCATCTGTGAGGTCACAGTTGTTCAGTCTGCAAAAGAAGAGTTGATATAGTTAAATTAAATTGTGTAATATAACACGTCATAATTGAAATAAAACAGTGACAGTGTTCAGTGTCCAAAGAAGAGTTGATATTATAGTATAATAATATTAGGTAAAATAAAACATGTAATATTTGAAATGTAACACTGATAGAGTTCAGTGATGAAGATTTAAATTGAAATTTCAAGGTCTGCGATGCTATGAAGATGTCTGCTACACTTGCCAACTGCAGCACTTTGGACCTGAGAATTATACATCCTGCTGGACGGAACTCTGACAGTTCTACAGATATGATTCTGACTCAAATAGCCCCCTTTCTTATATTGTAAATTGTGTTATGCCCTGCTGGTCTAATGTCTGGAGGGCTGATTCACAGAAGGACTGCACGTATAGTCACTTTGTGACTATAAAACAGCCATGAACGCTAGGGGCCGGATTTACTAAGGACACAGTCGCAGTGTAAAACTATAAATTATATTGCTACTTTTTTTGCGGTCGCAGATACCGCCACATTAACGAACGATTTACTATCACTTGTCCTAATTACGCAATCAAATGAATTAAACGCCCCCATTCACAATTTTTGCGGTAGGAGACACATAAATATGCGATAGGATATATCTATAACAATGCGCTAATAAATGGATATGGAGAAACCATGCAGGCACAAGTCGCGATATAACCACAAGAAAAATAAAACTTTAATTTACCAGGTACACAACGCTGTATTACAGCATATACAACAATAACTGAGATGAGAATTTTGGAATGACATCACATACAGAATTAATTTATGAGGCTGAGTGGATATAAAGAAAAGATGGTGTGATTTTAGAAAAAACTTTCCTACAACATAATGCAGGGAAATGACACAGGTAGAGGTCCAACTAAAGAAAGAATGGCCTATTAACACCGATAGAACAAAAGGTGGAAGTCATGCAAAATGAGAATGTCGTGGGAGTGGGAGGAATAGACACAGGTGAACTTGTGACGAAAGAAGACCACAGAGCGTCGGAAGGTAACTGCATTCACAATTCATTATACTGTAAGCCCTACTGAACGCATATAGGCACAACAATGGTTTAAATTCAGAACTGCGTTTTTATAATAGTTGCTTTGCAATATTTGACTGCAATATAAGTCTCGCGTCCTTTCAGTAAAACAAATATGTCATATCAGCCTATATCTGAACGTGAGAAGTGATTAGTAGAAATGTGTGAAACATGTTTTAAATCCTATCTCCTTTCGAGTGCTATGCATTAGAGGATGCATTCTTCCTACAGCCTGACACCCTTCTCTTGCATCCTGTGTGTGAGCTATAGGCTACAACCCCTGGTAGAAATTATGGAATCACCACACTTAGAGGATGTTCACCCAGCTTTTTTACTTCGTAGAAAATAAACAAATCACAGATATGACACAAAACTATTTTTTTTAATAGCTGAACATTCTGGCTTCATGAAACATACCTCAAACAAATTAAATGAAATTATTTAAATTAATGGCACATTTTTTTCCAGATCAAGTAGAGGAAAAAATGATGGAATAACTGAATGTGGAGGAAAAAATGATGGAATCACCTTGTAAGTTGCATTTCTAAAACAAATACCGGCACAAGTCTAAAAATGCTAATTAGTCTGCAGTTAAAACAGAGTGCTTATAGACCTTAACGAGCTGTTGGAATTGGCTAATTGAAAGGAAACATGGCCCCAACAAGAGAGTTGTCAGTTGAAACAATGGAAAGGATTATAAAACTCAAGAAGGAAATCCAACACGGAGTGTGGCAAAAGATGTTGGTTGTTCCCAATCAGCTGTGTCTAAAATGTGGTGCAAGTATAAACAAAATATGAAGGTTATAAAAGGAAAACATACGGGTAGACCAAGGAAGACGTCAAAGCGTCAGGATAGAAAACTCAAAGCAATATGCCTTGAAAATAGAAAATGCACAACAAAAAAATGAAAAACAAATGGGAGGAAACAGGAGTCAATGTTTGTGACAAAACTAAGAAAACGGCTGAATGAAATGGGATTTACATACAGAAAAGCCAAACAAAAACCAGCACTAACACCTAAACAGACAAAAACAAGGTTACAGTGGGCTAAAGATAAGCAATCATGGAGTGTGGATGATTGGATGAAAGTGATATTCAGTGATGAATCACAAATCTGCATTGGCCAAGGAGATGATGCTGGAACTTTTGTCTGGTGCCGTTCTAATGAAACATATTAAGATGTCTGCCTGAAGAAAGCAATCAAATTTCCTCAGTCATTTATGATATGGGGTTGCATGTCAGGTAAAGGACCAGGGGAGATGGCAATCATTACCTCAACAGTCAATGCACAGGTGTACATTGAAATTTTGGACACTTTTCTCATTCCATCGATAGAAAATACATTTGGTGATGATGAAGTCATTTTTCAGGATGATAATGCATCTTGCCACAGAGCAAAGAGTGTTAAAGCTCTTCTTCAGGAAAGGCATATCAATTCAATGACATAGCCAGCAAACAGTCCGGATCTCAATCCGATTGAAAATTTATGGTGGAAATTTAAAAAAATTGGTCCATGACAGGGCTCCATCCTGCAAAGCTGATCTGCAACCGCTATTCGAGAAAGTTGGAACCAGCTTGATGGAGAATATTGTTTTTATTAGTAAAGTCCATGCCTCAAAGAATTCAGGCCGTCATAAAAGCCAGAGGAGGAGCAACAAAGTACTAATTGTGATTGTTTTTGTTGATGATTCCATAATCTTTTCCTCAACATTGAGTGATTCCATAATTTTTTCCTCTACTTGATCTGGAAAAAAATATGCCATTAATTAAAATAATTTAATTTAATTTGTTTGAGGTATGTTTCACGAAGCCAGAAGGTTCAGCTATTAAACAAAAATTGTTTTGTGTCATATCTGCGATTTGTTTATTTGCTACGAAGTAAAAAAAGCCGGGTGAACATCCTCTAAGTGTGGTGATTCATTTTTGCCAGGGGTTGTATATCAGCGCAGACAAATTACGCCTGCTTTCAGGAGATCTAAAAACTCTCACGCAAAGTGGAGAGTCGCTATTAATGCCTGCTTTAGTAAATCAGACGGAATACTTAATTGGCCTAATTTACATAATTGCCACCCTGTTTTAGCACTTTCACTCCAGTTATACATATGCATGAACACATTTAACTATGCGTCAAAAGGAAAGTCGCACAGTGACATCCCACCCGCAAATTACATCCTAATAGCTATTTTTACCCATTGCGACCGTTTAGTAAATCCGATGTAGATGTTGCGGCTTTTCAGCGACTGCTCGACCTCGCTATACTCGTAATTGTACTTGTATCTGTACGGGGGCCCCTGATACTCGTAATCGGATGATGATCGCATTGGAAAAGACGGAAGTTGGCTAAAATGCTATATTCACTGAGGGAGAGACTGCCTGAGACCAGTTACCACGTTGAAGCATCAAATTGGTACACAAAACAAGCGTAGCCTATTACTTCATAATTATAATGACAGAGAACAAGAATAATTGTGTGAAAGTGCATTTACAACATGCATCTCAAACTTGAGAAGTTCTCTCTCTGAATTCTTGCACACCCTTCAATGACTTTTTTTTGTAGCACTGCACATATAGGGCTCTCTCTTACACTCGGTGCTAAGCGGCGGAAACCCAAACGCTAGTGTCTTTGCCAGTTTCAGACTGATGCAGTTGTCATTTTACTGCTATGCAGCGCTCACGTTGTTTAAATAGCAAGAACTGGGCGGGATGGTCTTAAGATGGTGTGGCCAGGCTAACTTTGATATAGTGCTATTTTGAGGCAGCAGAAAGCATTTGCACTAAAACCACCACAAACCTGGTCATGTCGCAGTTGTTTCAATGTTATTTTAATGGCGCAATATTAAGACAGTAGCCTAATATCCGTCAACATAGGCTTGTGCACAACGCACGTACACCCTCCTCCTGTCTGTTATACACAGGGGCTCGCACAAAAAAATATCAAGATTACAATGTGAATATGTATATCAACAAAAAATGTATAATAATAAAAGGGTCCATAACTGTCATGGACCACATAACTGTCCCTCTGCGAAGGGGAATGCCGCCTTAAATTGCATTTATCCTGCCAGGTTTTAACAACCTTCTATCATCTCCTGGCAGCTGAGCTGGAGACTAATTCCTGCTGTCCCTATATGCATTCCTATATGCACTGAATACATTCAAGTGCCCATCACACCTGTCAGGAGTTCACAGCGAACTTTGAATTTTCTGGAGTTCTGCCCCAGCAGAAATCGCTCTTACGTCACCGGGATGTTGTAGCCCACTCCATCAACATCCAGGTGACTTACGATGCTACATATAATGTTACACATGTACTCACAAATTATCCTGGATCAAGCTATGACTCTATATTGGCCAATATTTCCTGTAATCTTCCTGTCACGGTTTTGGCAGCCTTGTTTCGTTTCTGCGGTCGTTCTCCCTTCTGGCGGCATGAGGGCGCTCTTGCCTCACCTTTCGTTAGTCCGCTCCGGGGTTTTGCGTTCGCTATTATTTTTCCTCGCACCTGATTCGAGTTTCCTGCGGGCTATAAAAGGCTTGGCATTTCCTTCTTCCGGTGCTTCAGTGTTGTTTTGCTGTCATAACACTTGTAGCCAGTAAGGTATAGGTTTAGGCATTCAGTGGAGACCACTTTGCCCCATCGCTTTGCTTTGGGTTAACGCAGGACTTGCCCTGGCTGCACTTACATTCTTAGGATTGTAAGGGGGTGTGACGTGTGAGGTGGGAGGAGCCAATCGCAGCAAGGGGAATCATTAAGCCCTTAGGCCACTAAGGCGGGATACCCGCAGATAAGGGAGGAGACAAGACAAGGAACACAAACACCACGACAGACGCTACTAACCGGCTAACTGTCAAAACGCCAAGTAACTAGAGCGCTAGGACAGGGATCAGAACAGCCAGAAATAAATACGTGCCCTGTCTCGGTAACGAGACAAATCAGAACGGGCGAGTAGCGTAAAGGCACAAACAAATAAACAGTAGTCAACAAATAATGAATATGATTTAATGGAGGAGAAAGAACAGATATAATGTTACGTGGCTAAATACATAAGCTGGAACTAACAGTCAAATGCGGAACCAAAAGGAGGGTAAACGCCCGATCTCCCAGGGGGAAGAAACATTTTACAGGCGAGCCGACGGAGAACCGCAGTCCCATAACCTTACCAGCAAAAATGACCAAGCTTAAAACAGCCACGCCCTAACCTCTCAGACAGGAGGAATGTAATGAGGCAAAGGAACAGGTAATTAATGTTCCAAGGCATAGTTTGAGACTCGCAGTCATACGCAAACATGTCCACAACATCGTCCGGTCTCACTAAGAGACAAATAGCACCGAAGGGCAAACAGAACTAAGTTCTGAACAGAATAGCCCAAAACTCCATACCCGGAGAACAAGCACAAAAGACGAATGGACAGCTGCACAGAAACTATAGGCTATCTGACTGACAAGCACAAACACAAAAACAAGCCCTGCCTCTAAATAAGGGGAAATGTAACGAGGCGAACAGGAACAGAGATTTAACGTTCCCTGGCGATATAAAAAGGCTCGCAGTCCAATGAATAAAACCAAGAGGGTAAACACCCGATCTCCCAAGAGAGAGAAACATTTTACAGGTGAGCCGACGAAGCACCGTCGTCCCATAACTTACTATCCACAGACTAACGCAAGCTAGATATAAAACAACCGCCCTAGCCTCTCACTAATGAAAAAATGTAACGAGGCGAAATGGAACAGAGAGCTAACGTTCCGAGGCTATTATTAAAAACACGCAGTCAAACACAAGCACGTCCACAGCATCGCCCAAGCTCCACATAAGGAGACAACACACCCGGAGAACGAAAGAGAACAACAGTTCGCAACAAAATCGTCTCGCAGGCAAAAAGGCGAACAGGACAGCAGCAACAAAAGACCTACGCAAACATAATAGCACGACAGCCTCAATATAAATGAAAAAAACCCTGACTCACAACAAAGGGGAACGCAGTCCACGAGAAGGAGACCAAACAGGGAAAAACGTACCAAGGCTACTTACTGGCTTACAGTAACACGGAATTGAGTAGAAGCAAAACGCCAGGTCTCTCAGTAAGAAAACCAAACAGGCGAAGGGGGACAAAGAACAACTACTATACACTTCCACAAGCTAAGCAGCCCAGCAGAAGCGCAAACGCCCAATCTCACCTGAGACGACATGCACCTAGGGGCGAACTGGACTAAAGTTCCCAACAGAAACGCCCAAATCTCCAAACACGGAGAAAAAGCACACTATGGCGAAATAGAGCAGAGATTTTACGGTCCCAAACTTCTACGAGATAATCAACTACTAAGCCAGTAAGAAATAAGCCCTGCCTCAACAACGAGACATTTAAAAATAGGCAAGAAGCCAAAATGGTACGAGAACTCACAGCCAACAATACACCACAGTACATAACAATTAACAAACAATGTCGAAGCCCCGAACGAAGGAGACGGAAGGCTTATATAACTCTCCGGTGACTATGAACTGGTGTAAATGCTTTAACAGAAGCTCCGCCAACTCAGCAGGGCGGAGCAAGCATCTACCAAAAAAGGGCAGCGCCCTCGCGTGGCCACCGAGGAAAACGACCGCATGGGGAAACAGGGTTGAAAACCATGACAAGGATCTGTTTTCGTGTCCCTTTGCTGTCCTCCTTCGCGTTTCCTTGCTAGTCTCTCGGAGACTGCTTTTCTTTACCGTTTATTTAGTTTTTCTCCTCTCTGTTGCTCTACTCCCTTTGGAGAAAGAGAGAGGTCTTTCTTTTGGCTATTCTGTATTTATTTTTTTGTCTTTACGAGCCTAGATCGCCCAGGTTTCCGGGCTGTTTTATTTTCTACCATTGTCTCTCTATTTGTGCTCCAGCTTCAGGAGTGAGAGATTATTTGTCTCTTTATTTTTTATTTCACACTCAAGCCTACGAGTGTACTCGCCCCTCGGTTTCGGGGTTGCTATTATTTCTCCTCCGTTTTAATACCTCTACTTGTTCGCTCTCCTGAGAGTGTGAGGTACGTTCCCTCTCCCTGTCTTTATTCCTGTCCTCCCTCCTCACGGACAAGCGTTCATGTTTGTGGTGGATTCCGTTTCGGAATTCACTTTTAGACACCCTTTCTGTTGCGCCTGATCCTCTGCTAGGGCTCACCCTCACACTTCCTGGGGGGGATCTTCTGTTAGGGGACAATGGCTATCCATTAAAAACTTTGCTGATAGGGATCCATATCATGCCTAATGCACAAATTGGCATTCACACCTAAAGGGCAGTTTATAGTCCAGCCACAAAGTGTTGCTGCGACTGACGACGTGCGATGGATGGTGCCGGTCGCACCGACATTTGGTTAATACTTTGGGCAACTGTCGTGTCGTGCCGTGGTCGCTGCAACGGTCGCTGAAGATGTCGCTCAGACATAAAATAAATTCAACTTTGACCCTGTCACTGCCTCTGTTGTTACGATAACCTTTGTCTCTGACAACGGAGGCTTCGCTCGAGCTGTCGACTTACTAGTTAGCAAAAAACTAAATTATAATAACTAGCTAGCACATAAGCTAACTGTTTGTAGTCTACAATGGACGCTGACAGATTTATTTTTTGTTGGAAAACTTTTAAGTGCGGTCATGGGGTAGCCTACCTATCCATGGCATACCTACCTAGCAAGCATGTGAATAGCATTATAAATTAGCACAATTTACAAATATTATTATTAATAACAATGTAATTTCACCAATTGATGCTGAGCTAGACCGTGTTGAGATGCAATCCAAAAACCGGAAGCAGCTCACTTACAAAGTTACCAATAGCCTATTGTGAATGTGAATGGTTACAAAGACACATTTGTTGCTAGCAGGCTACGCTTATGTAGGCTATGCCTGCGAATGCATTAAAGTTATTTGCTTTAACAGTAACTTAGTTTTAGCTCTCATATTATTAGCAGTAGCCTAGGCTACGCGTTTGCCTGTGTGTCCACTTTGTGCAACGAGTGACAGTAGCCCATTTGATCAGTGGCATTCTCATGTAGCGAGTGAAGGCTAGCCTACTCCACATCCTTGAAACTCAGTTCTCCAACAAGAGAATTGCCGGCTGCTCCCCCAACGAGTGGCGATGCGTCTTGTATCCCTAACATATCCCCTCCATGTTTGCCTACTAAATAACGTTAGATAACAGCAATATAAGGAGTTGCATCAATGTTGAAGTTTATTTACAAACGTTTTATTATTTGCTACCGCGTCCAAAACCCACATAGCCTACAACTGTATGAAAGACACATGGTGAATGATATTTCAAACAATATACGGTGCCCTCGAAATTGACATTTATAAAGTTTATTTTTTTAAAAGCAGGAGACATGAGATGTAGCTGTAACGTTCCGTTCCCTTCCTGTCCGTTTTCCGGGTTTTCCTGTTTTCCCTCCGTGTCATGTTGGATTCCCTTGTCCGTGTTTTCCCTGCTGCTGCAGGATGGGCGTCTTTCCCTGTCATGTTCGTGCTTTTTGTCACGTTTGTTTCCTCCTATCGCGTTCCTTTCTCCTTGCACACATTCCTCACCTCTGAGTTTAGTAATCACTCCCTGTTAATTACCTCACCTGTTTCTCATTCATGTTTTCATTTTCTACACTATTTAAACCCCTGGCTGGCTGCTAGTCGGCGCCAGTTCGTTAACTAACCTACCTTGTCTATGTCCTGTCACGTTTCTGGTCCGGAGTCTTTGCATCTTGCTGAGCTAATATTGTTCACCTGTACTGCGGTTGGTAGCTATCTTCCCGTAACTGTCATTGTTGCATGCTACTTACTTGTCTCCCTTCAACTCTCCAGACGCCGTGATTCCAGCTCCCTGTAGCAGTGTTTGTTCACCCCTTTATGTGTTGTGAGTGTGTTGCGGTACTCCCACCTCCAGCTCGGGGAGAGACCCGCTGTCTAGCCTGCCGGCTCACTCCCGTTGTTGTTCCTGTCCGGCCACAGCTACCTCCTGTACTGCGGTTACGGTTCCAGGATCTCTGGAGTTCAGCCGGCTCATCCGAGGTCCCCCCAAGCTACACCTCACCAGCTCCGTGGGGTGTGTTCGCCAGCTAAACAGGCGGCGGACTATTCGACATCCACACCTCTCATGCAAAATACCCTGTCTGTATACCCTGCCTGTAACCTCTGCTTTGTACCCCTTATCCAAGTCAATAACCCGGTCCAGTTCCTGTTCAGTCCCGGAGTGAGTTCTCCGTCTAAATTAAAGTCCAGTTTCGGCTTGGAACATTCGCGCCGTTCCAGAACCTGCACCAGAGTGATACTCCCGGTCCAGTTCAGTACAGTCCCGGTGGCTAAACCCACCATTCCAGTAAAGTCCAGTTCCGGCTTGGAACGAATTCCGTTCCAGCACCAGTTTCCAGTGTGGACTTCACGGTCCAGTCCTAGCCCAGTTCCAGTCCAGTTCCTGTCCAGTTCCGGCTTGGAACATATTCTGTTCCAGCGCTCGTTTCCTGAGTGGACCTCCCGGTCCAGTTCCAGTCCAGTTCCAGTCCAGTTCCTGTCCAGTTCCAGTCCAGTTCCTGTTCAGTTCCAGTCCAATCCCTGTTTCCAGTTCCGGCTTGGAACAGCAGGGCAGCCTTTTGTTCCGGTTTGGAACCCACCTGACTTACAAGTCCAGCTCCGGCTTGGAGCAGTCCTTATGGGATTTTTGTGTTCTCTGTACTAACCTGTTTTGTTATACCTTCTGTACAGCTTTGGGACTACCCCAAAGCTTAATAAAAACCCCCTTTATTTGAATCTGCCTCCTGGTCGTTGCACTTGGGTTCGTCCCGTATCAGGATCGTAACAGAACGAACTGGCCTTAAACATGGACCCAGCCGACCTTGATCAGATTCGCCACGCCTTCTCCTGCCAAACTGCGGTCAGCGACCAACAGAGCCGCCGTTTGGATGATGTCTTGGAAGTACTAAGGGGCATCACGGAGCAGGTGGCTCAACTTTCGCTTCACCAGCCGTTACCGCGGATTCCTGCGGGCCCTATTCCTCCCGCTCCTGAACCCCCTCCGGAGGCTCCAGCTCCCACTTCAAGCCGGGAGCCCCGAGTGCAACACCCCGAGTTATATCGCGGGGGGTTGGGGAGATGTCGGGAGTTTCTCCTAAAGTGTGACATAGTGTTCCGCATGCAGCCCACCTCCTTCGCCTCCGACTCCTGCAAGGTCGCATTCGTCATGAGCAGCTTGGGAGGAAGTGCCCTGGAGTGGGCTACATCTATCTGGGAGAGCCAGGCTCCGCTATGCAGCAACTTCGCAGCCTTCACCTCTGAGATGCGGCGCGTCTTTGATCACCCTACCTGCGGGCGAGACGCTACTCAACGCCTACTCCAGGTTCGTCAAGGCACGCGCAGCGTCGCAGAGATGGCAATTCAGTTTCGCACCCTCGCCGCGGAGTCCGGATGGAATGACACCTCCCTTCAGGGGGCTTTCCGCCAAGCTCTTAGCGAGGAACTCAAGGACCAGCTTGCCACTCGAGAGGAGTCCAACTCCCTTAATAGTCTCATCAGCCTCGCCATTGCTATAGATAATCGTCTTCGTATCCGGGCCCGTGAGCGGGGAGGAAGCTCTGGCCGTCACCTACCCTCCGACTCTCCTAACGTTCGCTTACACTCCGCTACTCCTGGATCTAGGGCGTCTACTGGCGTCTCCGAGGAGGAGCCTATGCAACTGGGCAGAGTTTCGGTCGACCCCGAGGAGCGCCAGCGCCGTTTCCGCACCAGGTCCTGCTTTTACTGCGGCAAGCCTGGCCACCAGATCGCCTCCTGTCCCATCCGCCCAAAAGATTGGGCTCGCCAGTGAAACTGGGCGTACTGACGAGCCCCATCATCCCTAACCATGCAGCTCAGGATCGCCTTGTGTTCAAGGCTACCCTCCTTTGGAGGGACAAGACCGCATCCTCCTCGGCTCTCATCGATTCCGGAGCCGACGCAAATTTTATGGATATCTCCTTCGCCAGGAGGGCCGGCATTCCCACGGAGCTTCTGCCTTCTCCTATTTCTGCTCTGGCTCTAGACGGCCGCAGTTTGGGGTTAGTCACCCACTCCACAGTTCCTATTCAGCTTGTGTTATCTGGAAATCATCGAGAGTCTATTCAGCTCCTGCTCATTCATTCTCAACAATCTGCTCTTGTTTTGGGTCAGACCTGGCTCCGCCTCCACAACCCTCACATTGACTGGAAGTCCGGTCGTATCCTGGCGTGGAGTGCCCACTGTCTAGCCAGTTGTCTCCGCTCGGCTCTACCCCCTCCGGGGTCCAGTAATCCCTGTTCTGTGCAGCCGGTGCCCGATTTATCTAATGTTCCTAACTAATATCACGATCTGGTGCAGGTTTTCTCCAAATCACGTGCTTTGTCATTACCTCCTCACAGGCCGTACGACCGTTGTATCGATCTGCTGGCGGGAGCCAAACTGCCATCTGGCCGCCTCTACAGCCTGTCGGGACCGGAGAAGCTGGCAATGGAGGAGTATATTCACGAGTCCCTCGCTTCAGGAATTATCCGTCCCTCGTCATCCCCGGTCGGTGCAGGGTTCTTCTTCGTTGGGAAGAAGGACGGCTCCTTGCGGCCCTGCATCGACTACCGTGGACTGAACCAAGTCACCATCCGTAACAAGTACCCTCTTCCCCTCATTAACACCGCCTTTGAACCCCTCTCGCAAGCAGTTACGTTTTCCAAGCTCGATCTCCGTAACGCTTATCACTTGGTGCGCATACGGGAGGGGGACGAATGGAAGACTGCTTTTAACACTCCGTTGGGCCACTATGAATACCTGGTGGTCCCTTTCGGCCTTACTAACGCCCCAGCAGTGTTCCAGGGCATGGTGAACGATGTGTTACGTGACCTTCTCGGGAAGAGTGTATTTGTGTACATCGATGACATCCTAATTTTCTCCAAATCCCCCCAGGAACACGTTATCCACGTCCGGGAGGTTCTCCAGCGGCTGCTGGAGAATCAATTATTCGTCAAAGCAGAGAAATGTTCATTCCATGTTTCTACGGTCCCGTTCCTCGGCTTCATCATCGAGGAGGGCAGTATCCGGGCGAACCCTGCCAAAATCAAGGCGGTGACAGAATGGCCCCAACCCACCTCTCGCAAGCACCTTCAGCAGTTCCTTGGGTTTGCTAATTTCTATCGCCGCTTTATCCGTAATTATAGTGTCATTGCCGCTCCCCTTACTAAACTCACCTCTGTTACCTTACCCTTCTGTTGGAATCCCGATGCCCAGCGTGCGTTCGATCTGCTCAAGGCTCGGTTTTCCTCAGCTCCTATCCTCTGTCACCCGGACACTTCACGTCAGTTCACCGTTGAGGTGGATGCCTCCGACACCGGCGTGGGGGCCATTCTGTCCCAACGAGCCGCTCCGGATAACAAGCTCCATCCCTGCGCCTTTTTCTCCCGGAGACTGTCCTCCGCGGAGCGAAACTATGATGTCGGGGATCGGGAACTACTGGCTATCAAGCTGGCTCTTGAGGAGTGGCGCCACTGGCTGGAGGGGGCAGGTAATCCCTTTATTGTTTTGACCGACCATCAGAACCTCATTTATTTAAAAACTGCCAAGAGGCTGAATGCTCGTCAAGCTAGATGGTCGTTATTTTTTGCCCGTTTTAATTTCTCTGTTTCCTACCGCCCCGGTTCCCGTAATGTTAAGGCTGATGCCTTATCCCGTATTTTTTCCCTCCCCTCCAGTCCTGCTGATCCGGAGCCCATCCTACCGGCTTCCTGTGTGGTGGCTGCGGTCTCTTGGGAGATCGAGGGTATTGTGAAGGCCGCTCAGACCTCCCAACCAGATCCCCGCAGTAACCCTAACTCCTGCCTTTTTGTGCCCAATTCCGTCCGCTCCCAGGTCCTTGATTGGGTTCACGCCTCGTGCCTGGCATGTCACCCAGGTGTAGCCAGAACGATCGCCCTTGTCAGGAGGAGTTTCTGGTGGCCCACCCTTAAGGGGGATACCCGTGCTTTTGTCCTGGCCTGCTCTGTGTGCGCCAGGAGTAAGGCATCCCACCAGCCCCCCTCTGGTCTTCTCCTTCCCCTCCCTGTCCCGGGCCGTCCTTGGAGTCACATTGGCGTTGACTTCGTCACCGGTCTGCCATTGTCAGAGGGTAACACCGTTATTCTGACAATAGTGGACCGGTTCTCCAAGGCGGTTCATTTTGTTCCCCTCCCCAAACTCCCGTCTGCCCCTGAAACCGCTGAGCTCCTGGTGTTGCATGTGGTCAGGCTGCACGGGATCCCCTCGGACATTGTGTCTGATCGTGGGCCCCAGTTCTCCTCCCGGGTTTGGAAAGCGTTTTGTGTGGCCCTGGGTGCTTCGGCTAGTTTATCTTCTGGTTTTCATCCCCAGTCTAACGGCCAGGCAGAGAGGGCGAACCAGGACCTGGGAGCCGCCCTGCGGTGTGTCACTGTGCGTAATCCCGCTTCTTGGAGCCGTTTTCTCCCCTGGGTAGAGTATGCTCACAACTCCCTTAAGTGTGCCTCTACTGGGTTATCTCCGTTTGAATGCTCATTAGGCTATCAACCCCCTCTTCTTTCTACCCAGGAGGTTGAGGTAGCTGTCCCCTCTATTAAGTCCCATATTCTAAGATGTAAACGTATGTGGAGACTTACGCGCACCGCACTCCTCCGCTCCAATTCCCGTTCCCAACGTCTAGCGGACCTTCACAGGACCGCAGCCCCGCGGTATAGGGCCGGTCAGCAGGTCTGGCTCTCTACCGCCAATATTTCCCTTCCCTCCTCTTCTAAAAAACTCCAGCCCCGCTTCATTGGTCCCTTCCCCATCATTTGTTTAGTTAATCCTGTCTCAGTTAAACTTTCCCTCCCTACCTCCCTCAAAGTTTACCCTGTTTTTCACGTTTCCCAGATCAAGCCTGTCTCCTCCAGTCCCCTCAGTACCCCTTCCATCCCTCCTCCTCCCGTCCGAGTTATCAACAACGCCCCGGCCTACACGGTTAACCGTGTTATTGATATCCGCCGTAAGGGCCGGGGCTTCCAGTATCTCGTGGACTGGGAGGGTTATGGTCCTGAGGAACGGTCGTGGCTCCACAAGAGCCTTATCCTGGATCATTCACTCATCGTGGATTTCCATAACCTATATCCTGATAAGACCAGGCCGCCTGGTACGCCAGGGGGCGTACATTGAGGGGGGGGTACTGTAACGTTCCGTTCCCTTCCTGTCCGTTTTCCGGGTTTTCCTGTTTTCCCTCCGTGTCATGTTGGATTCCCTTGTCCGTGTTTTCCCTGCTGCTGCAGGATGGGCGTCTTTCCCTGTCATGTTCGTGCTTTTTGTCACGTTTGTTTCCTCCTATCGCGTTCCTTTCTCCTTGCACACATTCCTCACCTCTGAGTTTAGTAATCACTCCCTGTTAATTACCTCACCTGTTTCTCATTCATGTTTTCATTTTCTACACTATTTAAACCCCTGGCTGGCTGCTAGTCGGCGCCAGTTCATTAACTAACCTACCTTGTCTATGTCCTGTCACGTTTCTGGTCCGGAGTCTTTGCATTTTGCTGAGCTAATATTGTTCACCTGTACTGCGGTTGGTAGCTATCTTCCCGTAACTGTCATTGTTGCATGCTACTTACTTGTCTCCCTTCAACTCTCCAGACGCCGTGATTCCAGCTCCCTGTAGCAGTGTTTGTTCACCCCTTTATGTGTTGTGAGTGTGTTGCGGTACTCCCACCTCCAGCTCGGGGAGAGACCCGCTGTCTAGCCTGCCGGCTCGCTCCCGTTGTTGTTCCTGTCCGGCCACAGCTACCTCCTGTACTGCGGTTACGGTTCCAGGATCTCTGGAGTTCAGCCGGCTCATCCGAGGTCCCCCCAAGCTACACCTCACCAGCTCCGTGGGGTGTGTTCGCCAGCTAAACAGGCGGTGGACTATTCGACATCCACACCTCTCATGCAAAATACCCTGTCTGTATACCCTGCCTGTAACCTCTGCTTTGTACCCCTTATCCAAGTCAATAACCCGGTCCAGTTCCTGTTCAGTCCCGGAGTGAGTTCTCCGTCTAAATTAAAGTCCAGTTTCGGCTTGGAACATTCGCGCCGTTCCAGAACCTGCACCAGAGTGATACTCCCGGTCCAGTTCAGTACAGTCCCGGTGGCTAAACCCACCATTCCAGTAAAGTCCAGTTCCGGCTTGGAACGAATTCCGTTCCAGCACCAGTTTCCAGTGTGGACTTCACGGTCCAGTCCTAGCCCAGTTCCAGTCCAGTTCCTGTCCAGTTCCGGCTTGGAACATATTCTGTTCCAGCGCTCGTTTCCTGAGTGGACCTCCCGGTCCAGTTCCAGTCCAGTTCCAGTCCAGTTCCTGTCCAGTTCCAGTCCAGTTCCTGTTCAGTTCCAGTCCAATCCCTGTTTCCAGTTCCGGCTTGGAACAGCAGGGCAGCCTTTTGTTCCGGTTTGGAACCCACCTGACTTACAAGTCCAGCTCCGGCTTGGAGCAGTCCTTATGGGATTTTTGTGTTCTCTGTACTAACCTGTTTTGTTATACCTTCTGTACAGCTTTGGGACTACCCCAAAGCTTAATAAAAACCCCCTTTATTTGAATCTGCCTCCTGGTCGTTGCACTTGGGTTCGTCCCGTATCAGGATCGTAACAGTAGCCTTATTAAAGCTGCTTCTTCCTCCATTGTCCCGAGTGTAAACTGTCGCTGGAGTGCATTTATACTTTTTGCAAACGACAACGACCAGTGTATTTAGGGCGACAATAGAATGTTCATGAATGTCCTGTGATTTCAGTCGAGCGACACTGTCGCTGGACTATTAACTGGCCTTAATGCGTGAATTGTCATTCAATGGAAAATTCCCGAAAACACTCACTTCAGACGGACATTTGGAGTGCTGAAAATGAGCTCCAGATGTCTGGATCATGACAGGTGGAACATTATAATACAGCTCTCTTCATCTATAGACTAAGTAAATGGAATGGTTTTGACTGAAAAAAGTTCTAAAAGATGTCCAGTGAATATTGCATTTATTGTTTTTCAAATAGCCTACAGTCTTGGGGATTCGTCGTGCATAAGATTTTTTCAATACGGTTCAAAAAACCGATTAATTTAAACTTCTATTTTAACTGAATTTAATTTCAGATTTTTCCCCCTGTTTTCTCCCAATTTGGTAACCAATTGTAACCCTATGTTATTCAATTCCCCATGTAGCAACCGCTTGAGAATTCACTGCTACACAGCCCCGTCAGCTGGTAGTAGGAAGGCGTGACTAACTCCTGACCGCAATTCCATCTCGCCCGGGGCCGCTTGTGCGCGACGATTTTCCCCCGCCGAGTCCCTCCTCCCACCCCGGGAGCAGCCGCCCAATTGCCACTCCCTCAAGGCACCGGCTATACTAGCAGGACCAGGGGTGCGAACCCCGATAATCAGTGTGTAACTGCACAGACAAAGTCTGCGCTTTTACCACTGAGCCTCCGTTAAATACCTTTAACTGAATTTAACTATTCTTCGGCTGTTATACCATAACTAAACAAAACGGTTTTGTTACGCCCCAAACTCAGAGACCCAAACGCAGACCAGAATAAGATAAAAAACGTTGTTTATTCCAGTCCAAGTCAAACAGCCAGGTAATCAGAATCCACACGAGACAAAATCAAAATCCAAAAGAATAATCAAGAACAGTCCAAAAGATCAAAACCAGGAAATCAGATAGGCAAAGGTACAAGGGGGTAGGCAGAGGCGTAGTAAAAAAACGAAAGCAAAGGTCAATAAATCCAAAAAGGCAGAAAGGCAAACGAACAAAATCGGCAGGCAAAACTCGAAATCAAACGGGAGGGTGTCTCGGAATTCACAAATAACTCAGGCTTAGAAAGGCGTAGGTACTGGGAAAATCGATCAACGTTCTGACAAAGGGACAAGTGAGACTGAAGGGTATATATAGATGGGGAACACTTAACTCAAGGGAAATCAGGTGCGATTTGGAGGAGTAACAGGGAAGACTCACAGGTGCAGACAATGATACAATGAGGGGAACCATTACATTACATTACATTTATTTAGCAGACGCTTTTATCCAAAGCGACGTACAGTAAGTGCGGTCAATGATAGAATAATGAGGGAAACACGGAAGACTCGGACTGGACTAAGCATGCAAACGAATAGACAAGACATGACCGGGAGTGTTGAAGACACGTGCATACGATAAGAGAGTTAGTGGATAGCGGACGTAAGATATCAGTAGTAAGGAGGAAACGTAAAGTAGATAATTGAAAGATAGAATTGCAGGAAAAGAGTGACAACTAAGCGTTAGTAATTAGTGGATTAATGAAAGACCTAAACTAAGCTGTTAGTAGTTGTTAGTGTTAATTAGTAATATAAACAATAAGTGGAACAACTAGTTAGTCAGGGGAAATACAGAGAGAACCGAAAAACACCCGAAGGCTCCCGAAAAGTGAGACGAAGACCGGGGAGTGACATAAACGCAACTACGTGAACAGAAACTGGAATATGGAATGAAACAATGAACACGTAAACAAACACAAAAGTAAGTACACTAATAAATAATAAACATGAGTACAGAGAAATACATGAATACAATAATTAACAAAAATAATGAAAAATAATAAACAACAAGGAACAGAAATAACAAATGCAAACAGACAAGACTCAGAATCCTAACAGGTTTTAAAAAGAACAAAGAGTCTAAGGAAAATAAACATTTTCAACAAACAAAAACTAATTTGCAGCACATTCCACAATGAATTCTGAATGAAGAATGCTTGTGGAAAGAGGAGTAAACAGAGAGAGAAAGAGATTTTTATATTTCTCTGCATAGAGATATAATCACTGATTCTGTTTAGTTAAGATCACAGTACTACTCACCCCAGTCTCTGTAGTTTACAGTTTGGACTCATCAGTCCATCACAGAGCAGCTTCACTCCTGAATCTCTCAGGTTATTGGAGCTGAGGTCCAGATCTCTCAGGGGTGAGTTTGATAACTGGAGAGCTGAGGCCACAATATCACAGGACCTCTCTGTGGCGTCACAGCTGTTCAGTCTGCAAAAGAAGAGCTGATACATTCTAGTATAATAGTATTAGGTAAAATAAAACATGCAATATTTGAAATGTAACACACTGATAGTGTTCAGTGATTAAGATTTAAATTGAGATTTCAAGGTCTGTAATGTTCTAAGTAAGATGTCTGTGCTACACTCTCCAACTGCAAGACTTTGCAAGCGAATACAGCTAAAGGCTGATTCACTCTAAAAACAAGAAGGCAAGGAAGTTATAGATGACCAGTTAGTGCAGCGTGTCTGTTCTGCTGGTGTTACATATGACCAGGTAGTGCAGTGCGTTTGTTCTGCTGGTGTTACATATGACCAGGTAGTGAAGTGTGTCTGTTCTGCTGGTGTTACCTATGACCAGGTAGTGCAGCGTGTCTGTTCTGCTGGTGTTACATATGACCAGGTAGTGCAGTGTGTCTGTTCTGCTCGTGTTACATATGACCAGTTAGTGCAGCGTGTCTGTTCTGCTGGTGTTACATATGAACAGGTAGTGCAGTGTGTCTGTTCTGCTGGTGTTACATATGACCAGGTAGTGCAGTGTGTCGGTTCTGCTGGTGTTACATATGACCAGTTAGTGCAGCGTGTCTGTTCTGCTGGTGTTACATATGACCAGGTAGTGCAGTGTGTTTGTTCTGCTGGTGTTACATATGACCACGTAGTGCAGTGTGTCTGTTCTGCTGGTGTTACATATGACCAGGCAGTGCAGTATGTCTGTTCTGCTGGTGTTACATATGGCCAGGTAGTGCAGTGTGTCTGTTCTGCTGGTGTTACATATGACCAGGTAGTGCAGTGTGTCTGTTCTGCTGGTGTTACATATGACCAGGTAGTGCAGTGTGTTTGTTCTGCTGGTGTTACATATGACCAGGTAGTGCAGTGTGTCTGTTCTGCTGGTGTTACATATGACCAGGTAGTGCAGTGTGTCTGTTCTGCTGGTGTTACATGTGACCAGGTAGTGCAGCGTGTCTGTTCTGCTGGTGTTACATATGACTAGGTAGTGCAGTGTGTTAGTTCTGCTGGTGTTACATATGACCAGGTAGTGTAGTGTGTCTGTTCTGCTGGTGTTACATATGAACAGGTAGTGCAGTGTGTCTGTTCTGCTGGTGTTACATATGACCAGGTAGTGCATCGTGTCTGTTCTGCTGGTGTTACATATGACCAGGTAGTGCAGTGTGTTTGTTCTGCTGGTGTTACATATGACCAGGTAGTGCAGTGTGTCTGTTCTGCTGGTGTTACTTATGACCAGGTAGTGCAGTGTGTTTGTTCTGCGGGTGTTACATATGACCAGGTAGTGCAGCGTGTCTGTTCTGCTGGTGTTACATATGACCAGGTAGTGCAGTGTGTCTGTTCTGCTGGTGTTACATATGACCAGTTAGTGCAGTGTGTCTGTTCTGCTGGTGTTACATATGAACAGGTAGTGCAGTGTGTCTGTTCTGCTGGTGTTACATATGACCAGGTAGTGCAGTGTGTCTGTTCTGCTGGTGTTACATATGACCAGTTAGTGCAGCGTGTCTGTTCTGCTGGTGTTACATATGACCAGGTAGTGCAGTGTGTCTGTTCTGCTCGTGTTACATATGACCAGGTAGTGCAGTGTGTTTGTTCTGCTGGTGTTACATATGACCAGGTAGTGCAGCGTATCTGTTCTGCTGGTGTTACATATGACCAGGTAGTGCAGTGTGTTTGTTCTGCTGGTGTTACATATGACCAGGTAGTGCAGTGTGTCTGTTCTGCTGGTGTTACTTATGACCAGGTAGTGCAGTGTGTTTGTTCTGCTGGTGTTACATATGACCAGGTAGTGCAGTGTGTCTGTTCTGCTGGTGTTACATATGACCAGGTAGTGCAGCGTATCTGTTCTGCTGGTGTTACATATGACCAGGTAGTGCAGTGTGTTTGTTCTGCTGGTGTTACATATGACCAGGTAGTGCAGTGTGTCTGTTCTGCTGGTGTTACTTATGACCAGGTAGTGCAGTGTGTTTGTTCTGCGGGTGTTACATATGACCAGGTAGTGCAGCGTGTCTGTTCTGCTGGTGTTACATATGACCAGGTAGTGCAGTGTGTCTGTTCTGCTGGTGTTACATATGACCCGTTAGTGCAGTGTGTCTGTTCTGCTGGTGTTACATATGAACAGGTAGTGCAGTGTGTCTGTTCTGCTGGTGTTACATATGACCAGGTAGTGCAGTGTGTCTGTTCTGCTGGTGTTACATATGACCAGTTAGTGCAGTGTGTCCGTTCTGCTGGTGTTACATATGACCAGATAGTGCAGTGTGTCTGTTCTGCTGGTGTTACATATGACCAGGTAGTGCAGTGTGTTTGTTCTGCTGGTGTTACATATGGCCAGGTTGTGCAGTGTGTCTGTTCTGCTGGTGTTACATATGACCAGGTAGTGCAGTGTGTCTGTTCTGCTGGTGTTACATATGACCAGGTGGTGCAGTGTGTTTGTTCTGCTGGTGTTACATATGACCAGGTAGTGCAGTGTGTCTGTTCTGCTGGTGTTACATATGACCAGGTAGTGCAGTGTGTCTGTTCTGCTGGTGTTACATATGACCAGGTAGTGCAGCGTGTCTGTTCTGCTGGTGTTACATATGACTAGGTAGTGCAGTGTGTTAGTTCTGCTGGTGTTACATATGACCAGGTAGTGCAGTGTGTCTGTTCTGCTGGTGTTACATATGAACAGGTAGTGCAGTGTGTCTGTTCTGCTGGTGTTACATATGACCAGGTAGTGCATCGTGTCTGTTCTGCTGGTGTTACATATGACCAGGTAGTGCAGTGTGTTTGTTCTGCTGGCCCCTGAGTGTAAACTGTCGCTGGAGTGCGTTACTTTTTGCAAACGACAACGACCACAGTGTATTCAGGGCGACAATAGAATGTTCATGAATGTCCTGTGATTTCAGTCGAGCGACACTGTCGCTGGACTATTAACTGGCCTTAATGCGTGAATTGTCATTCAATGGAAAATTCCCGAAAACACTCACTTCAGACGGACATTTGGAGTGCTGAAAATGAGCTCCAGATGTCTGGATCATGACAGGTGGAACATTATAATACAGCTCTCTTCATCTATAGACTAAGTAAATGGAATGGTTTTGACTGAAAAAAGTTCTAAATGTTGTCCAGTGAATATTGCATTTATTGTTTTTCAAATAGCCTACAGTCTTGAATTTAATTTAATTTTTTCCCTGTTTTCTCCCAATTTGGTAACCAGTTGTACCCCTATGTTATTCAATTCCCTCGCTTGAGAGCAACCGCGGGTGCGTCCCGAAATTCTTCACTCCCCACCTCCACTCCCCCACTACCACTCCTCTACTACCCGGAAATATGCAAAACTGCCTGAACATTTTCAATACAAGCATTTACATGTACAATATACAATGTACTTGATATTGCGGTTTGCGTCCAAACATTAATTAATATGTAACCATTAATACGTAATTAAGATGTAATCAGCCTGCACCTATTCAGGAAATACCTCTCCTCCCCTTCTCCACCCTGATTCCCATTGCCCTCTTGTGACACAGGATTACATATCGCGGTGTGTTATGGCCGGTCCATTACACTCATTAATGCCTACTTGGAATGTTGGTGATTTACAAACTTAGGCCTTTTTGTTTGTGCACAAATTTTAAGTCGCTCTGGATAACAGCATCAGCTAAATGCCTAAAATGTAATAAATGAACTGTGGTTATGGTGGGGGTTTGTTTTTATTATTGCCAATCACATCACCCCATGTCTTTTCCTTTAAAAACAGTGTGTTAGTGCCACAGCCAACTGATAATTTTGTCACGGCCAAAGAGCAATCCGCTATGAATGGCTCCGTTATGAGACTCTCGACGAACCATTACGTGATATCAAAACACAGGTGTAGTGCATGTCCATTGGAAATCAACATTCATGTGACCCTGGACTGCATTTCCAAAAGACTACATATACCGGCATGTGACAGTCATGTGATCCTGGGCAGGACTCCCAGAACTTGACCAATCAGGACTGATTTCACGTTCTATAAAACTTCGAACAACTTCCTGTCTTCCTTCTTCTTAACTCTTCCAAGCTTTGGTTTAGTTCCAAGTTGCACACACTTCCCTGGCTGGGGGAGAAGCAACTGGGCTGAAATAGACAAGGGAACACGCGGAGAGACCCCTCTCTCTCTCGGGTTAGGCGGCCAAAACAACCTTCAAACAACAAACTTCCCAGCTCTCAGCGTGTTCTAGAAAGCCACTGAAACTGCATCTAGCTACCATTATACAACGTAGTCGTAAAGTGATAGCCTGCTTTACTACACGGCCAAACCGCAAAGAGTTCAAGAGACAACTTTCCGAAAAGGACAAAGGAACAGCAAAGCTTCAAAGGCAACACTCACCCAAGGAAACCTCTTGCTGAAAAGGACGGTCCAGAGACGCTGCCAAAAGACAGAACTTTCTGCACACATCAAAGCCACGGAACCAGCCTGTGTACTCCATTACAGTAAGACTGACACAAACGTCCAGGCAATAGTTTAGGAAAACCTTTGTTTAATGTTTATTGTCAAGGCAATTACATGTTTGAGTTATTGTATCCATTGTATTTAGAGTAACGTTAACCTATAACTCAACACATGGCTTGCAGGCTATCGACAGCCGATTATCCTCGCATAAGCTAAAGTTACAGAGCCTACTCTAACTTACTCTAACACTAATTTACAATCCGCCTCCCTTTTAAATCAAGATCTGTGCATGCAATCTCCCTTTGTACTAATAGCTAACCCATTAGATATAGGATGCCGTGCCTGTAAACAGATAGGGGCCTGGAATTTAGCTAGACGTAGCTAAATTTCTACAGCCTCAACACACGCCATGTTTCAGGCCACGTTAGCTTCATGCTAAACCTAGATTTGTATTTCCCCCTCAAGGTATACGTCTTATGATCTCTGAACACCACATGTTCTGGCGTGAACCCACACCCACATACAGAAATAGAACTGTGAATTCTAATATGCCTCATTCTTTGCCTACACTTTGTTTTCCTTTCCAAATCATTCGCTGCTTTTAGGATGTTAGTTTTAGATGTGTTTGTTATTTAATAAATTGTATTTTGTTAAACCTGGCCGTCGGTCTGATTGTTGTTTGGACAAATATTTGAGCCTATCCTCCAAAAGAACTTATGCCTTCAGATTAAGTTATTGATTATGAATTTCAATATTTACTATTAAAATAACAATCAGGATTTAACAATTAATTTTATGAGACTGATTCATTATACTTTTGCAACAATAGGTCACCATATGAGGTTCTATATATGTACGTATATTCTCATCACTAGTTACCACTCGTGTGAGGATATATATACATTACCGACAGAACTGGTAACCAAGTGTGAAGCCATATAAATTTATTTATATATTATGCACATTCATTGCCTCCATGTGATGACTGTTAAGATGTTTTAACTACCTGTCTTCACTGCCAAATTCTTAATGTACCTAACGACACGACACAGGTGAGACCAAATATTTTTTATTTTATTTATCTTGCCCCTCAAACAAAATATATTTTCCATTTATATGCCAGTGGTAAAACTATAATAAAAAATTCCCGTGAACAATTCCGCAGGGTGAATATTCCCAGACTGGCCAGGAGCAGGAGGCAGCTGGCAGAGACGCCCTCCAGTCGGCCTCTCCATCGTACTGCTGCTGCTACTGTTTCAACTGAGCAGGCATCACACTTGTGAACCAGAAGACAGGAAAGAAGACGCTGCATTTAGTTTCAACTTACTTACTTGGGCTTTTGGTTTCTTTGCTGTCAATTTTTGTTTAATACCACTATTCACAACTTTATCATGACATGCACTTGATAAGATGAATGTACACTCACTAGGGAAACAACTCCACAGCCAACCAGTCCCTGCTCTCTCATGCACTCTGTGCCTCTGTAATCTCCATCGCAATCGTCACATGCGACTCTGCCTCTCTCCGTATGAAAGTCCTGTAATGTGTCCTCTGTGAGTTCTATGTCATGTCCAGGGCGTATGGCTATGTAGTGTAGAACACAGCACACCACAAAGAATGCACTGACTTTCTGAGGGCAGTATTATAATGTACCACCCGACCCGTCTAAATGCATTTTTAACATGCCTAAGGTTGGTTCAATCATTGACCTAGCCCTGCCAAACACGCAAATTAAAAGCAAGTTGCCCGTGTGTCCTGGGCTCAATGTATGGAGTAGGTCTCCCACCTTCCTTGTGTCTTTCATTCAAGTAGCTTACACTATTAACTCCATACAGCTGCATTGGCTAAATAGTCGGCATTGGACTGCATAACTAAACACAGATTGCATTTAAATTAGTCAAATTGAAATAAACAAAATATTTCTCACAGTTCATGCATTATGTGCGGTACATTCATAACGCCACCAAAATATCACAATGCGCCAAGTGTTTGAGTTAAAACCTGGTCGGGTTGGTTTCAACGCAAACGCATTATTAAACACCAAACTTGCGAAGTGCTGAATGTATCTATTGACACACCCCCTATTGTATGGAAGCATATCTGCGCCAGAATTCGAATGAAAATGCAAATCGGCGATTGCATTTAGTTTACATTCGGTGTGCGCAAAAACCATGACATAATTCAAATGAAAATGCAAAAAGCCATTTTGCGTTTTCATTTTCAAGTTAATGTACACACTTTATCTGACAATTAGAAAATGTTAATGCAAATCCATTTCACATTTATGTTTTCTCGCTCTCTACAACACAACCCTGCCATAATTAAAATTAAAAATCATATTTGCATTAGCAGTTTCTTATTGCAATCGCATGATCCATGACAAAAAGGAAATGATAATTCAATTCGCCATTTAACATATCGTTTTCATGCTTTGCGGCACAAGAGTAACATAATTCAAATGCAATGGCATTGCATCCGTTTACATTATCATTTCCACGTGGTCACGCAAAAACCCTGCCAAAACTCCAAACTGAACATGCAAACTGTCAAAGCTTGCCCATCAAGGTGGGGCCTCGAAGAAAGGGGCGTTACAGGGGACCGTCAAACCACTGAATTTCACTGGTTGTGAAACTTCAGTGGTTGTCTGTGATTTCGGTCGTCAGGCAGTTACCAGGCTAGATACAGATAGCGACATTTCCTACTTCTCTGTGTTTGTGGATTATAGGCTAAATGCTAAAAACTAGAAAGGAAACGAGGTAGCATAAACGTTACGATCACCCTAGCCAGCCCGTTGTTTACTACCTTAACCTTAACAGCAGGGAGGACTTGCTGTAAGAGGCAATAGATTTCCGTTCACCGGTTTGCCTTAGACAGGGCTGTGCGATAAACCAATATTGGGCTATTGCTTAGCCTATATTCCATGTCACTAAAATAAAATAAGCAGGCTATCAATAAAATAAGTGCTTCTGTCTCAAATTTTGTCTGAGTGGTAGACCTATTTAACCCCTTTGCATAGATCAGGGGTTCTCAAAGTTTTGGTGACTGAGGGCCAAATAAGGGAGCCGCACAAGAAAAAAATACACTCATGAAATCCAAATTAAGTCCAAAACCAACTAACTGTAGCTCTCACAAAAATAGCAACACTGATCAAATAGGCTACTAAGCTAGCTAGCAATTATACTGTAAATATTAATGAAGATAAGATACTGTAGAAGTCCAACTTCTATCAAACCTTATTGATAACTAGCTAACAGTGTAATGCCCGCTTTGGTTGCTAGGAGCCGCCAGTCACTGTGCCGCCAGTAAAACATTTAAAGGGACGGTACTGTATTAAAATGGACCATTAGTGATTTCTAATATAATATGTAGTTCCTTTCATGTGGACTTAACGCGGGCCGCACAAAATGTTTTTGAGGGCCGCCATTGGTCCCCGGACCGCACTTTGAGAACCCCTGGAGTAGATGCATAGTGATAATGGCGCCGGCGCCACCATTTTGCTCAACTGAGACATTCGTTGCTCCTGCAACCAAACTATTAGTGGAAATCACAAACTCTGTGTTTTAACCTTATTGGTAGACGATTCTGTAAGGTTTTGGTTTGGCGTTCAGAGAACCAAAACGCGGCAGATAAGGATTCAGAAAGCGTGTCTAAAAATAGACCATTTTGTAAATATACGACAATTCCAGATTTGATGCCTGGAACACATTCCAAAAAAATATATATAAAAATTGTTAAAAAAAAAAATGACTCGGAAGTTCAAAAAACACCTGTTTGGAACATTCCACAGGTAAACAGGTGATGCTATCATGACTGGGTATAAAGGGGATATCAAAAGACTGTTGATATCTTATTTTCAGGTACACTTACAAGCGATACTATAACCTCTCTGCATTTGAATGGATCTCAATGGGAATTGGGGGGTGGGACTAGATTAAGCTGTAAATTACACGCGAATAGTATGGAACCCATGGTCTTAGGTATCAAACGAGTCTAAAACCATCACTCTGCTGCCAGATATGCAGTAGATATGGATGGATCACTTTAAGGATTTCTTCTCCTGACTTACTTTTTCCATAGAGTTCAATATGACAATGAGTCAAGTCAAGTCAAGTCAAGTTTATTTGTATAGCACATTTTCATACACAAGGCAACTCAAAGTGCTTTACATAAGACATAGACATTATATAAAAAGTAAATTAAAATTGAACAATGTTAATAAAGAGTTAAAACAGTTGTGCTGGTTGGGCCCACAAAACAAATACCCCAACAAACACTCCTACCACAAGCAGCCTGCTACCTGCCATCTGCTACGCACCGTACAGCCTCTCTCCCTGGGTGATAATATACCTGCCAGCTCCGCTGCAGGTGCCTGCCAGATCTGCTGCAGGACTTTTGTCCCTCCTTCGAGGTATATTTGCCCATGGGTGGGAGCAGCATACAGCCTCCACAGTTTGAATCACTTTGCAGAGTGACGAACCCGTCGGTCCCTAGTCAAACTTTTAAGTTGAGTTGAGCGCCCTACTGGCCTCTTTCTACGTTTTGATTTTCATTAGCCCATGGGTGGGAGCAGCATACAGCCTCCACAGTTTGAATCACTCCGCAGAGTGATGAACCCGTCGGTCCCTAGTCAAACTTTTAAGTTGAGCGCCCTACTGGCCACTTTATAGAGGACTTTTCAAGTGCTCAACAGATAACAAGCAACAACTGAACATCAGATGGCAGTATTTATCTTTGTATATGCGGTGCAAAAAATTAAAAATATATAAATAAATAAAAATAAAACAGCTTTAAAAAGATAAATAAGCTTAAAGATAAATAATTTAGAAAAGTATAAAAGAAAAGATAAAAGTGCTTTTGTCTTATTAATAGACAGAAATGATAAATAAAACAAGAAACAATAGAGTTAAAAATACCGGCTGGGCTTAATAAAAAAATACAATAAAAAGCAGTACAATCAACATCCAGGTGACTTACGATGCTACATATAATGTTACACATGTACTCACAAATTATCCTGGATCAAGCTATGACTCTATATTGGCCAATATTTCCTGTAATCTTCCTGTCACGGTTTTGGCAGCCTTGTTTCGTTTCTGCGGTCGTTCTCCCTTCTGGCGGCATGAGGGCGCTCTTGCCTCACCTTTCGGTAGTCTGCTCCGGGGTTTTGCGTTCGCTATTATTTTTCCTCGCACCTGATTCGAGTTTCCTGCGGGCTATAAAAGGCTTGGCATTTCCTTCTTCCAGTGCTTCAGTGTTGTTTTGCTGTCATAACACTTGTAGCCAGTAAGGTATAGGTTTAGGCATTCAGTGGAGACCACTTTGCCCCATCGCTTTGCTTTGGGTTAACGCGGGACTTGCCCTGGCTGCACTTACATTATTAGGATCTGTTTTCGTGTCCCTTTGCTGTCCTCCTTCGCGTTTCCTTGCTAGTCTCTCGGAGACTGCTTTTCTTTACCGTTTATTTAGTTTTTCTCCTCTCTGTTGCTCTACTCCCTTTGGAGAAAGAGAGAGGTCTTTCTTTTGGCTATTCTGTATTTATTTTCTCGTCTTTACGAGCCTAGATCGCCCAGGTTTCCGGGCTGTTTTATTTTCTACCATTGTCTCTCTATTTGTGCTCCAGCTTCAGGAGTGAGAGATTATTTCCCTCTTTATTTTTTATTTCACACTCAAGCCTACGAGTGTACTCGCCCCTCGGTTTCGAGGTTGCTATTATTTCTCCTCTGTTTTAATACCTCTACTTGTTCGCTCTCCTGCGAGTGTGAGGTACGTTCCCTCTCCCTGTCTTTATTCCTGTCCTCCCTCCTCACGGACAAGCGTTCATGTTTGTGGTGGATTCCGTTTCGGAATTCACTTTTAGACACCCTTTCTGTTGCGCCTGATCCTCTGCTAGGGCTCCCCCTCACACTTCCTGGGGGGGGATCTTCTGTTAGAGGACAATGGCTATCCATTAAAAACTTTGCTGATAGGGATCCATATCATGCCTAATGCGCAAATTGGCATTCACACCTAAAGGGCAGTTTATAGTCCAGCCACAAAGTGTTGCTGCGACTGACGACGTGCGATGGATGCTGCCGGTCGCACCGACATTTGGTTAATACTTTGGGCGACTGTCGTGTCGTGCCGTGGTCGCTGCAATGGTCGCTGAAGATATCGCTCAGACATAAAATAAATTCAACTTTGACCCTGTCACTGCCTCTGTTGTTACGATAACCTTTGTCTCTGACAACGGAGCCTTCGCTCGAGCTGTCGACTTACTAGTTAGCAAAAAACTAAATTATAATAACTAGCTAGCACATAAGCTAACTGTTTGTAGTCTACAATGGACGCTGACAGATTTATTTTTTGTTGGAAAACTTTTAAGTGCGGTCATGGGGTAGCCTACCTATCCATGGCATACCTACCTAGCAAGCATGTGAATAGCATTATAAATTAGCACAATTTACAAATATTAATATTATTAATAACAATGTAATTTCACCAATTGATGCTGAGCTAGACCGTGTGCTGAGCTACGCTTATGTAGGCTACGCCTGCGAATGCATTAAAGTTATTTGCTTTAACAGTAACTTAGTTTTAGCTCTCATATTATTAGCAGTAGCCTAGGCTATGCGTTTGCCTGTGTGTCCACTTTGTGCAACGAGTGACAGTAGCCCATTTGATCAGTGGCATTCTCGAGTGAAGGCTAGCCTACTCCACATCCTTGAAACTCAGTTCTCTAACAAGAGAATTGCCGGCTGCTCCCCCAACGAGTGGCGACGCGTCTTGTATCCCATATCCCCTCCATGTTTGCCTACTAAATAACGTTAGATACCAGCAATATAAGGAGTTGCATCAATGTTGAAGTTTATTTACAAACGTTTAATTATTTGCTACCGCGTCCAAAACCCACATAGCCTACAACTGTATGAAAGACACATGGTGAATGATATTTCAAACAATATACGGTGCCCTCGAAATTGACATTTATAAAGTTTATTTTTAAAAAAGCAGGAGACATGAGATGTAGCCTTATTAAAGCTGCTTCTTCCTCCATTGTCCCGAGTGTAAACTGTCGCTGGAGTGCGTTTATACTTTTTGCAAACGACAACGACCAGTGTATTTAGGGCGACAATAGAATGTTCATGAATGTCCTGTGATTTCAGTCGAGCGACACTGTCGCTGGACTATTAACTGGCCTTAATGCGTGAATTGTCATTCAATGGAAAATTCCCGAAAACACTCACTTCAGACGGACATTTGGAGTGCTGAAAATGAGCTCCAGATGTCTGGATCATGACAGGTGGAACATTATAATACAGCTCTCTTCATCTATAGACTAAGTAAATGGAATGGTTTTGACTGAAAAAAGTTCTAAAAGATGTCCAGTGAATATTGCATTTATTGTTTTTCAAATAGCCTACAGTCTTGGGGATTCGTCGTGCATAAGATTTTTTCAATACGGTTCAAAAAACCGATTAATTTAAACTTCTATTTTAACTGAATTTAATTTCAGATTTTTCCCCTGTTTTCTCCCAATTTGGTAACCAATTGTAACCCTATGTTATTCAATTCCCCATGTAGCAACCGCTTGAGAATTCACTGCTACACAGCCCCGTCAGCAAGGAAGGCGTGACTAACTCCTGACCGCAATTCCATCTCGCCCGGGGCCGCTTGTGCGCGACGATTTTCCCCCGCCGAGTCCCTCCTCCCACCCCGGGAGCAGCCGCCCAATTGCCACTCCCTCAAGGCACCGGCTATACTAGCAGGACCAGGGGTGCGAACCCCGATAATCAGTGTGTAACTGCACAGACAAAGTCTGCGCTTTTACCACTGAGCCTCCGTTAAATACCTTTAACTGAATTTAACTATTCTTCGGCTGTTATACCATAACTAAACAAAACGGTTTTGTTACGCCCCAAACTCAGAGACCCAAACGCAGACCAGAATAAGACAAAAAACGTTGTTTATTCCAGTCCAAGTCAAACAGCCAGGTAATCAGAATCCACACGAGACAAAATCAAAAAGAATAATCAAGAACAGTCCAAAAGATCAAAACCAGGAAATCAGATAGGCAAAGGTACAAGGGGGTAGGCAGAGGCGTAGTAAAAAAACGAAAGCAAAGGTCAATAAATCCAAAAAGGCAGAAAGGCAAACAAACAAAATCGGCAGGCAAAACTCGAAATCAAACGGAAGGGTGTCTCGGAATTCACAAATAACTCAGGCTTAGAAAGGCGTAGGTACTGGGAAAATCGATCAACGTTCTGACAAAGGAACAAGTGAGACTGAAGGGTATATATAGATGGGGAACACTTAACTCAAGGGAAATCAGGTGCGATTTGGAGGAGTAACAGGGAAGACTCACAGGTGCAGACAATAATACAATGAGGGGAACAATTACATTACATTACATTTATTTAGCAGACGCTTTTATCCAAAGCGACGTACAGTAAGTGCGGTCAATGATAGAATAATGAGGGAAACACGGAAGACTCAGACTGGACTAAGCATGCAAACAAATAGACAAGACATGACCGGGAGTGTTGAAGACACGTGCATACGATAAGAGAGTTAGTGGATAGCGGACGTAAGATATCAGTAGTAAGGAGGAAACGTAAAGTAGATAATTGAAAGATAGAATTGCAGGAAAAGAGTGACAACTAAGCGTTAGTAATTAGTGGAATAGTGAAAGACCTAAACTAAGCTGTTAGTAGTTGTTAGTGTTAATTAGTAATATAAACAATAAGTGGAACAACTAGTTAGTCAGGGGAAATACAGAGAGGACCGAAAAACACCCGAAGGCTCCCGAAAAGTGAGACGAAGACCGGGGAGTGACATAAACGCAACTACGTGAACAGAAACTGGAATATGGAATGAAACAGTGAACACGTAAACAAACACGAAAGTAAGTACACTAATAAATAATAAACATGAGTACAGAGAAATACATGAATACAATAATTAACAAAAATAATGAAAAATAATAAACAACAAGGAACAGAAATAACAAATGCAAACAGACAAGACTCCGAATCCTAACAGGTTTTAAAAAGAACAAAGAGTCTAAGGAAAATAAACATTTTCAACAAACAAAAACTAATTTGCAGCACATTCCACAATGAATTCTGAATGAAGAATGCTTGTGGAAAGAGGAGTAAACAGAGAGAGAAAGAGATTTTTATATTTCTCTGCATAGAGATATAATCACTGATTCTGTTCAGTAGATCACACAGTACTACTCACCCCAGTCTCTGTAGTTTACAGTTTGGACTCATCAGTCCATCACAGAGCAGCTTCACTCCTAAATCTCTCAGGTTATTGGAGCTGAGGTCCAGATCTCTCAGGGGTGAGTTTGATAACTGGAGAGCTGAGGCCACAATATCACAGGACTTCTCTGTGAGGTCACAGCTGTTCAGTCTGCAAAAGAAGAGCTGATACATTCTAGTATAATAGTATTAGGTAAAATAAAACATGTAATATTTGAAATGTAACACACTGATAGTGTTCAGTGATTAAGATTTAAATTGAGATTTCAAGGTCTGTAATGTTCTAAGTAAGATGTCTGTGCTACACTCTCCAACTGCAAGACTTTGCAAGCGAATACAGCTAAAGGCTGATTCACTCTAAAAACAAGAAGGCAAGGAAGTTATATATGACCAGTTAGTGCAGCGTGTCTGTTCTGCTGGTGTTACATATGACCAGCTAGTGCAGTGTGTCTGTTCTGCTGGTGTTACATATGACCAGGTAGTGCAGTGTGTTTGTTCTGCTGGTGTTACATATGACCAGGTAGTGCAGCGTGTCTGTTCTGCTGGTGTTACATATGACCAGGTACTGCAGTGTGTCTGTTCTGCTGGTGTTACATATGACCAGGTAGTGCAGTGTGTCTGTTCTGCTGGTGTTACATATGACCAGTTAGTGCAGCGTGTCTGTTCTGCTGGTGTTACATATGACCAGGTAGTGCAGTGTGTCTGTTCTGCTGGTGTTACATATGACCAGGTAGTGCAGTGTGTCTGTTCTGCTGGTGTTACATATGACCAGGTAGTGCAGTGTGTTTGTTCTGCTGGTGTTACATATGACCAGGTAGTGCAGCGTGTCTGTTCTGCTGGTGTTACATATGACCAGGTAGTGCAGTGTGTTTGTTCTGCTGGTGTTACATATGACCAGGTAGTGCAGTGTGTCTGTTCTGCTGGTGTTACATATGACCAGGTAGTGCAGTGTGTCTGTTCTGATGGTGTTACATATGACCAGGTAATGCAGTGCATTTGTTCTGCTGGTGTTACATATGACCAGGTAGTGCAGTGTGTTTGTTCTGCTGGTGTTACATATGACCAGGTAGTACAGTGTGTTTGTTCTGCTGGTGTTACATATGACCAGGTAGTGCAGTGTGTCTGCTCTGCTGGTGTTACATATGACCAGGTAGTGCAGTGTGTTTGTTCTGCTGGTGTTACATATGACCAGGTAGTGCAGCGTGTCTGTTCTGCTGGTGTTACATATGACCAGGTAGTGCAGTGTGTTTGTTCTGCTGGTGTTACATATGACCAGGTAGTGCAGTGTGTCTGTTCTGCTGGTGTTACATATGACCAGGTAGTGCAGTGTGTCTGTTCTGATGGTGTTACATATGACCAGGTAATGCAGTGCGTTTGTTCTGCTGGTGTTACATATGACCAGGTAGTGCAGTGTGTTTGTTCTGCTGGTGTTACATATGACCAGGTAGTGCAGTGTGTTTGTTCTGCTGGTGTTACATATGACCAGGTAGTGCAGTGTGTTTGTTCTGCTGGTGTTACATATGACCAGGTAGTGCAGTGTGTTTGTTCTGCTGGTGTTACATATGACCAGGTAGTGCAGTGTGTCTGTTCTGCTGGTGTTACATATGACCAGGTAGTGAAACAGTTTTGGAGTGCTGAAAATGAGCTCCAGATGTCTGGATCATGAGACAGGTGGAACATTATAATACAGCTCTCTTCATCTATAGACTCAGTAAATGGAATGGTTTTGACTGAAAAAAGTTCTAAAAGTTGTCCAGTGAATATTGCATTTATTGTTTTTCAAATAGCCTACAGTCTTGGGGATTCGCCGTGCATAAGATTTTTTCAATACGGTTCAAAAAACAGACTAATTTAAACTTCTCCATTTTAACTGAATTTAATTTAATTTTGTTTCAGATTTTTTCCCAGTTTTCTCCCAATTTGGTAACCAGTTGTACCCCTATGTTATTCAATTCCCTCGCTTGAGAGCAACCGCGGGTGCGTCCCAATATTCTTCACTCCCCACCTCCACTACCCCACTACCACTCCTCTCCTACCCGGAAATATGCAAAACTGCCTGAACATTTTCAATACAAGCATTTACATGTACAATATACAATGTACCTGACATTGCGGTTTGCGTCCAAACATTAATTAATATGTAACCATTAATACATAATTAAGATGTAATCAGCCTGCACCTATTCAGGAAATACCTCTCCTCCCCTTCTCCACCCTGATTCCCATTGCCCTCTTGTGACACAGGATTACATATCGCGGTGTGTTATGGCCGGTCCATTACACTCATTAATGGCTACTTGGAATGTTGGTGATTTACAAACTTAGGCCTTTTTGTTTGTGCACAAATTTTAAGTCGCTCTGGATAACAGCATCAGCTAAATGCCTAAAATGTAATAAATGAACTGTGGTTATGGTGGGGGTTTGTTTTTATTATTGCCAATCACATCACCCCATGTCTTTTCCTTTAAAAACAGTGTGTTAGTGCCACAGCCAACTGATAATTTTGTCACGGCCAAAGAGCAATCCGCTATGAATGGCTCCGTTATGAGACTCTCGACGAACCATTACGTGATATCAAAACACAGGTGTAGTGCATGTCCATTGGAAATCAACATTCATGTGACCCTGGACTGCATTTCCAAAAGACTACATATACCGGCATGCGACAGTCATGTGATCCTGGGCAGGACTCCCAGAACTTGACCAATCAGGACTGATTTCACGTTCTATAAAACTTCGAACAACTTCCTGTCTTCCTTCTTCTTAACTCTTCCAAGCTTTGGTTTAATTCCAAGTTGCACGCACTTCCCTGGCTGGGGGAGAAGCAATTGGGCTGAAATAGACAAGGGAACACGCGGAGAGACCCCTCTCTCTCTCGGGTTAGGCGGCTAAAACAACCTTCAAACAACAAACTTCCCAGCTCTCAGCGTGTTCTAGAAAGCCACTGAAACTGCATCTAGCTACCATTATACAACGTAGTCGTAAAGTGATAGCCTGCTTTATTACACGCCCAAACCGCAAAGAGTTCAAGAGACAACTTTCCGAAAAGGACAAAGGAACAGCAAAGCTTCAAAGGCAACACTCACCCAAGGAAACCTCTTGCTGAAAAGGACGGTCCAGAGACGCTGCCAAAAGACAGAACGTTCTGCACACATCAAAGCCACGGAACCAGCCTGTGTACTCCATTACAGTAAGACTGACACAAACGTCCAGGCAATAGTTTAGGAAAACCTTTGTTTAATGTTTATTGTCAAGGCAATTACATGTTTGAGTTATTGTATCCATTGTATTTAGAGTAACGTTAACCTATAACTCAACACATGGCTTGCAGGCTATCGACAGCCGATTATCCTCGCATAAGCTAAAGTTACAGAGCCTACTCTAACTTACTCTAACACTAATTTACAATCCGCCTCCCTTTTAAATCAAGATCTGTGCATGCAATCTCCCTTTGTACTAATACCTAACCCATTAGATATAGGATCCCGTGCCTGTAAACAGATAGGGGCCTGGAATTTAGCTAGACGTAGCTAAATTTCTACAGCCTCAACACACGCCATGTTTCAGGCCACATTAGCTTCATGCTAAACCTAGATTTGTATTTCCCCCTCAAGGTATACATCTTATGATCTCTGAACACCACATGTTCTGGCGTGAACCCACACCCACATACAGAAATAGAACTGTGAATTCTAATATGCCTCATTCTTTGCCTACACTTTGTTTTCCTTTCCAAATCATTCGCTGCTTTTAGGATGTTAGTTTTAGATGTGTTTGTTATTTAATAAATTGTATTTTGTTAAACCTGGCCGTCGGTCTGATTGTTGTTTGGACAAATATTTGAGCCTATCCTCCAAAAGAACTTATGCCTTCAGATTAAGTTATTGATTATGAATTTCAATATTTACTATTAAAATAACAATCAGGATTTAACAATTAATTTTATGAGACTGATTCATTATACTTTTGCAACAATAGGTCACCATATGAGGTTCTATATATGTACGTATATTCTCATCACTAGTTGCCGCTCATGTGAGGATATATATACATTACCGACAGAACTGGTAACCAAGTGTGAAGCCATATAAATTTATTTATATATTATGCACATTCATTGCCTCCATGTGATGACTGTTAAGATGTTTTAACTACCTGTCTTCACTGCCAAATTCTTAATGTACCTAACGACACGACACAGGTGAGACCAAATATTTTTTATTTTATTTATCTTGCCCCTCAAACAAAATATATTTTCCATTTATATGCCAGTGGTAAAACTATAATAAAAAATTCCCGTGAACAATTCCGCAGGGTGAATATTCCCAGACTGGCCAGGAGCAGGAGGCAGCTGGCAGAGACGCCCTCCAGTCGGCCTCTCCATCGTACTGCTGCTGCTACTGTTTCAACTGAGCAGGCATCACACTTGTGAACCAGAAGACAGGAAAGAAGACGCTGCATTTAGTTTCAACTTACTTACTTGGGCTTTTGGTTTCTTTGCTGTCAATATTTGTTTAATACCACTATTCACAACTTTATCATGACATGCACTTGATAAGATGAATGTACACTCACTAGGGAAACAACTCCACAGCCAACCAGTCCCCTGCTCTCTCATGCACTCTGTGCCTCTGTAATCTCCATCGCAATCGTCACATGCGACTCTGCCTCTCTCCGTATGAAAGTCCTGTAATGTGTCCTCTGTGAGTTCTATGTCATGTCCAGGGCGTATGGCTATGTAGTGTAGAACACAGCACACCACAAAGAATGCACTGACTTTCTGAGGGCAGTATTATAATGTACCACCCGACCCTTCTAAATGCATTTTTAACATGCCTAAGGTTGGTTCAATCATTGACCTAGCCCTGCCAAACATGCAAATTAAAAGCAAGTTGCCCGTGTGTCCTGGGCTCAATGTATGGAGTAGGTCTCCCACCTTCCTTGTGTCTTTCATTCAAGTAGCTTACACTATTAACTCCATACAGCTGCATTGGCTAAATAGTCGGCATTGGACTGCATAACTAAACACAGATTGCATTTAAATTAGTCAAATTGAAATAAACAAAATATTTCTCACAGTTCATGCATTATGTGCGGTACATTCATAACGCCACCAAAATATCACAATGCGCCAAGTGTTTGAGTTAAAACCTGGTCGGGTTGGTTTCAACGCAAACGCATTATTAAACACCAAACTTGCGAAGTGCTGAATGTATCTATTGACACACCCCCTATTGTATGGAAGCATATCCGTGCCAGAATTCGAATGAAAATGCAAATCGGCGATTGCATTTAGTTTACATTCGGTGTGCGCAAAAACCATGACATAATTCAAATGAAAATGCAAAAAGCCATTTTGCGTTTTCATTTTCAAGTTAATGTACACACTTTATCTGACAATTAGAAAATGTTAATGCAAATCCATTTCACATTTATGTTTTCTCGCTCTCTACAACACAACCCTGCCATAATTAAAATTAAAAATCATATTTGCATTGGCAGTTTCTTATTGCAATCGCATGATCCATGACAAAAAGGAAATGATAATTCAATTCGCCATTTAACATATCGTTTTCATGCTTTGCGGCACAAGAGTAACATAATTCAAAGGCAATGGCATTGCATCCGTTTACATTATCATTTCCACGTGGTCACGCAAAAACCCTGCCAAAACTCCAAACTGAACATGCAAACTGTCAAAGCTTGCCCATCAAGGTGGGGCCTCGAAGAAAGGGGCGTTACAGGGGACCGTCAAACCACTGAATTTCACTGGTTGTGAAACTTCAGTGGTTGTCTGTGATTTCGGTCGTCAGGCAGTTACCAGGCTAGATACAGATAGCGACATTTCCTACTTCTCTGTGTTTGTGGATTATAGGCTAAATGCTAAAAACTAGAAAGGAAACGAGGTAGCATAAACGTTACGATCACCCTAGCCAGCCCGTTGTTTACTACCTTAACCTTAACAGCAGGGAGGACTTGCTCTAAGAGGCAATAGATTTCCGTTCACCGGTTTGCCTTAGACAGGGCTGTGCGATAAACCAATATTGGGCTATTGCTTAGCCTATATTCCATGTCACTAAAATAAAATAAGCAGGCTATCAATAAAATAAGTGCTTCTGTCTCAAATTTTGTCTGAGTGGTAGACCTATTTAACCCCTTTGCATAGATCAGGGGTTCTCAAAGTTTTGGTGACTGAGGGCCAAATAAGGGAGCCGCACAAGAAAAAAATACACTCATGAAATCCAAATTAAGTCCAAAACCAACTAACTGTAGCTCTCACAAAAATAGCAACACTGATCAAATAGGCTACTAAGCTAGCTAGCCATTATACTGTAAATATTAATGAAGATAAGATACTGTAGAAGTCCAACTTCTATCAAACCTTATTGATAACTAGCTAACAGTGTAATGCCCGCTTTGGTTGCTAGGAGCCGCCAGTCACTGTGCCGCCAGTAAAACATTTAAAGGGACGGTACTGTATTAAAATGGACCATTAGTGATTTCTAATATAATATGTAGTTCCTTTCATGTGGACTTAACGCGGGCCGCACAAAATGTTTTTGAGGGCCGCCATTGGTCCCCGGGCCGCACTTTGAGAACCCCTGGAGTAGATGCATAGTGATAATGGCGCCGGCGCCACCATTTTGCTCAACTGAGACATTCGTTGCTCCTGCAACCAAACTATTAGTGGAAATCACAAACTCTGTGTTTTAACTTTATTGGTAGACGATTCTGTAAGGTTTTGGTTTGGCGTTCAGAGAACCAAAACGTGGCAGATGAGGATTCAGAAAGCGTGTCTAAAAATTTTGTAAATATACGCCAATTCCAGATTTGATGCCTGGAACACATTCCAAAAAAATATATATAAAGATTGTAAAAAAAAAAAGACTGGGAAGTTCAAAAAACACCTGTTTGGAACATTCCACAGGTAAACAGGTGATGCTATCATGACTGGGTATAAAGGGGATATCAAAAGACTGTTGATATCTTATTTTCAGGTACTCTTACAAGCGATACTATAACCTCTCTGCATTTGAATGGATCTCAATGGGAATTGGGGGGTGGGACTAGATGAAGCTGTAAATTACACGGGAATAGTATGGAACCCATGGTCTTAGGTATCAAACGAGTCTAAAACCATCACTCTGCTGCCAGATATGCAGTAGATATGGATGGATCACTTTAAGGATTTCTTCTCCTGACTTATTTTTCCATAGAGTTCAATATGACAATGAGTCAAGTCAAGTCAAGTATATTTGTATAGCACATTTTCATACACAAGGCAACTCAAAGTGCTTTACATAAGACATAGACATTATATAAAAAGTAAATTAAAATTGAACAATGTTAATAAAGAGTTAAAACAGTTATAATAAAACGCAATGCTGGTTGGGCCCACAAAACAAATACCCCAACAAACACTCCTACCACAAGCAGCCTGCTACCTGCCATCTGCTACGCACCGTACAGCCTCTCTCCCTGGGTGATAATATACCTGCCAGCTCCGCTGCAGGTGCCTGCCAGATCTGCTGCAGGACTTTTGTCCCTCTTTCGAGGTATATTTGCCCATGGGTGGGAGCAGCATACAGCCTCCACAGTTTGAATCACTCCGCAGAGTGATGAACCCGTCGGTCCCTAGTCAAACTTTTAAGTTGAGCGCCCTACTGGCCACTTTATAGAGGACTTTTCAAGTGCTCAACAGATAACAAGCAACAACTGAACATCAGATGGCAGTATTTATCTTTGTATATGCGGTGCAAAAAATTTTAAATATATAAATAAAAATAAATAAAACAGCTTTAAAAAGATAAATAAGCTTAAAGATAAATAATTTAGAAAAGAATAAAAGAAAAGATAAAAGTGCTTTTGTCTTATTAATAGACAGACATGATAAATAAAACAAGAAACAATAGAGTTAAAAATACCGGCTGGGCTTAATAAAAAAATACAATAAAAAGCAGTACAATGCAGCGAAATTTCAGTCAAAGGCCCGTGAGAAGAGCAAAGTTTTCAGACCAGATTTAAAAGACATAATACAAGAGGCATGTCTAAGGTCGTAGGGAAGTAGGTTCCAGCAATGGGTAGCATAAAAACTAAAGGCTGCCTCACCATTTTTTGTTTTAACCTTAGGCACAATGAGCTGATCCGAGCCCAAAGATCTAAGAGATCTGTATGTTTTATATGGCCTGAGCATTTCCAAGATGTATTTAGGTCCTAAGCCGTTGAGTGATATATAAACTATTAACATCACTTTGAAGTCTATTATATAGTGGACTGGAAGCCCGATCTAAGGATTGGAGTGATGTGTGCACTTCTTTTAGTCCTTGTAAGAAGCCTGGCAGCAGCGTTTTGAATAAGTTGGAGCCGTTTAATGGACTTTTTTGAGAGACCTGTGAAGAGAGCATTACAGTAATCAACCCTACTTGAAATGAAGGCATGAATGAGGGTTTCTAGATCTTGTTTAGACATAAAGCCTCTGACTCTTGCTATATTTTTAAGATGATAAAAGGCGGATTTGGTTATAGACTTGACATGGTTATCAAAGTTGAGATCAGAGTCAATGAGTACACCCAATGAGTACACCTGGCCTGCATGGTTGTTCGTAAACCAAGAGTGTCAAGGTGGAGAGCTATTTTTTGCCTCGGTTCTTTGCTCCCGAAAACAATAATTTCTGTTTTGTCTTTGTTTAGTTGTTGAAAGTTTTGACACATCCAGCTGTTTACTTGCTTTAAGCATTGGTATAGAGAGTCAATAAGGTTATAGTCGTCAGGAGTAAATGACAGGTAAATTTGTGTCATCCGCATAGCTGTGGTATGACATTTGGTACCTTTGAAACATTTGACCGAGGGGGAGCATATATAAGTTGAACGACAGAGGACCGAGGATGGAACCTTGGGGGACCCCAGAGGTCAGAGTATTCCGTTCTGATTGGTAGTTATTAATGGTTACAAAGTAATCTCTATCTTGTAGGTAAGATTTGAACCAGTTTAAAGCTGTGCCTGAGAGCCAGATCCAATGGTGTAGTCTGTCAATGAGTATTTGATGATCTATAGTATCAAAGGCTGCACTGAGATCCAACAGAACAAGAACAGAGATTTTACCTGAGTCACTATTTACGCAAATGTCATTTAAAACTTTAATGAGTGCCGTTTCTGTGCTGTGATGGGGTCTAAAACCAGACTGGAAAGTGTCAAAGAGGCAGTTTTGGTTTAAAAATTTGTTAAGTTGATTAGAAACAGCCTTCTCAAGAATCTTACTAATGAAGGGAAGGTTAGAAATAGGGCGATAATTATTTAATTTGAATGGGTCTAAATTTTTCTTTTTTAAAAGAGGTTTAATGACTGCGGTTTTTAAAGATTTCGGAAAAAGTCAGGAGAAAAAATCAGGAGAAATAACCATTAAAGTGATCCATCCATATCTACTTCATATCTGGCAGCAGAGCAATGGTTTAAGGCCCGTTTGATGCCTCAGATCCTTGATGACTTACAGCCATTTAGTCAACCATGGGTTCCATACTATTCCCATTTCCAGTAAAAATGTTCCATATTGGTATGGGCGAAAGACAGATGTGTGGTTTGCTGAATAAAAATTATTTTATGAATAAACGTCACACTGTTTACTTTTTCTGATTTTTACTATGGCGTAGTAGTACAGTAGATGTCTGCTGATATGCATCTGAACCAAACAGGCTCACGAGAAATCTACATGGAAAGCATCGAACGACGCCGCAAATCCAATATTAATCAAACCAGATCATTATTTGTTCTTAATAGAGTTTTATAGTTTCATTTTAAAAATTGTGTTGTGTAGGAATTCGGTTTGAAATCCTTACAGTTCAACTGTAATTCAGTTGCATAACTGCAATCCAACTAGGGCATAATGTAGCCTAGACTCGCATTGACATTCAGAGTTGTAAAGTCCAGCACACAGAAAGTAAAAGTCCTGCATTGTTTTTCCTCCACCCATGAACTTAGCCAGCCGATTTCACCAATTAGTTCTACCTCTGGCTGAAGAATTGTGCTACCAAGCAAATCCATTGTACTGCTTTTCAGGGGCTTTGAGATTATAGACTTTTCTACTTTTGAAGTAGGCCTACATGTACAGCTAAATACCGCCACCTTCTGGTACAAATTTGTGAGGCTCATTTAATACCTCAGTCCCTTCATTTTGGGGTTTGAATTGGGGTTTATAAGAGGTCTGTGCTACACTCTCCAACTGCAACACTTCGCAAGCGAACACAGCTAAAGGCTGATTCACTCTAAAAACAAGAAGGCAAGGAAGTGATCTGTTCACATAAAACCAGGTAGTGCAGTGTGTCTGTTCTACTGGAGTTACATATGACCAGGTAGTGCAGTGTGTCTGTTCTGCTGGTGTTACATATTACCAGGTAGTGCAGTGTGTCTGTTCTACTGGAGTTACATATGACCAGGTAGTGCAGTGTGTCTGTTCTGCTGGTGTTACATATGACCAGGTAATGCAGTGCGTTTGTTCTGCTGGTGTTACATATGACCAGCTAGTGCAGTGTGTCTGTTCTGCTGGTGTTACATATGACCAGGTAGTGAAATAGTATTCCAGAAGTATGTAGGAACTCCGGTTAAAGATACCATTGAGTTTATATTGTTGGAATAGTACATAATACATTTGATGGTGCTGCTGTCCAAGGGTCCAGGGTTAATTTACTGCCTGCCCTAGTCTCCTAACCAGGGTTTTTCCTGCATTGAAATGTCTTAGGTGGGCTCCCCAAGTGTTTTTTCAGGCACCTCAGAGAAATCGTGCAAAAAACACAGATAAAATCAATTAGAAACAGTCCACGTATTTATCTAGCTGGAGTCCGGACACTGCATAAATCCCGCCTAATAACGTTAAAGCCTCAGCTTAGTGGTTAAACGGATTCTGAAGATTGACATTTCAGGCTATATTTATTTTAATGATGACTAGCATGTTGCAAAGTTTAGGTACCAAATAACAAGGCTGAATACCTCTGATTAAATTTACATAGAAACTGCCTAGATCACTGTGCCTCATCGACAGCGGCCAAGTGAAATCAATGACGATTAAGAAAATATATACAGTAACTTTTAAAGATTTAATTACATCTTATACTGGGACTTTTACCGTTTTTTGAGGGCGTGGCAGAGATTTTTGGTGCTGCTGAACATAATTGAAATGTTTCACTTTGAACGTTTGATTGAATACACCGTTAAAATTATTTTATGGACCAGTGCTATTGGCTTGTGCTAGCTACATCAAACGGTCTCATGGAATTGCGATCAATAAAGGCTAAAAACACACACTAAGTTTGATCAGTACTGCAGTGAAGTCAACCAACTATGTTTTCTGTGAGAAATGTATCGTCAAGCTCACACGCACACACTCCTGTCTACGTTCTAAAGCTGCTTTTTCCCCTCCCTACTATAATAACTACAGCCAGATGTATATTAGGTTATAACTGTCCCCCCCCCCACCCCCAGGATGTATGTCACTTTGAAAAGTGTAGAAGAGTGTGTGGACTCTTCCGATTTTATTCAATCTACTGTTCTGTTCGCCACTTGGTCTGAGTTTTGGGATGTGCAAATTTTTTCTGCGATCCATTGAACATTGAAAAATGTAGGCTATAGTTCTATTTTTAATGAGCGTTATATCCTATTTGCATTGCGATTGATTTTTTAAAAATAATTTTTACATCAGTAAATACACCAGAAAACAACCAATATAAATTTTACTTATCATTTCAATTGCTATAAGGAGATGAACGCATGCACCACCATCGATAATTGAATCAAGGCGTAAACATTTAATAACTGAATCGTCTGACGAAACACGAGTGTGAGGCCTACATATTTCTAAGTGACTTAATACTTGGGGAGTTAAAACCTAATACATGCTGCTGACCCTGTGATAACATAAGGTATATTTATAACTGGTATACTGAATTATAAGAAAAACTTAAAGGCCATGAAACAGGCAATATTTTGAGGCAATGTAGATGGCCAATATTGCCTGCAAAAAGGATGGAGTTAAGCCACTGAGTGAGGAAAGCATGGTGGGCTCTTAGAAAATAAAGTATGGTGAAAAAATAGTCTACTGCTGGTTACATTTGTGGGAAAAACTGCCCAATTGCACAGCCTCAAAGTTGCCTGTGTATCATGACCTTGATTGTGAAAGCAATGCAGGGCTAGAAATTAGCAGGGGCTTCGGGCAAAAATGCCCTCGAAAATGGATAATATGCCCTCGAAAATCAGTTAAGGGGGGCAAAAAATGGGCAGTTGGTAAAATCTAGAACTAATGCAAAATGGATGTAATGAATTCAGATATTGTTTGAAAATTTGTCCATTCTAAGCCTGATATGGCCTACACCTATTCATCAGCCTATTACAGTAATGTTCTTCCCCTCAAGAAATACCCAGTGTTTCCTACTTTCTGTTCGAAAGGTTAAAATAACCTAATATTATCACTGTATACCTGGATAATGCCTGCCTCTCTGAAATGTTTCTGTCGGGGAACTCTGCTTGACTCTGGCTCCAGTTGTGGGGGTATTTGCCTGCGTTCCCTCCCCTCCTCTGATCGCTACCGCTGTAACTCGTCATGCTCTTTTATACGGCTTATTTTCATGCATTCCGGCAGGTTCCTGGTATTGCCACAAAATCCTACACACTTTTGACATGTATCATAGTTTACTTCAATACTGTTTAGTGGAGTGAACTCCAAACAATGCTTTGCTTTCTTTCTGCTATATTAGCAGATCAGCACTGGTGCCGTCTCGTATGACTGTCTGCTTTGCTTGTGTTTCTTAGTGATGGGGAGTCTTGCACTCTCAAGAGTCGGGGTTGACTCCCATCCACCGTTTCAAGAAGTCAAAACGAGGCACAGTAGGCCTAAATCCAGCGACAGCATGAATTCTGAACCTGAGGTAACGCTAAGTTCATTTGTTAGCAAAGTTGAATAACGTTAAAGGCTATAGATACAGCATTTTTATGGAGACAAAATTTTTTTTTTATATAATACATCCACAGAGCTTGATGAAAGATGCAGAATAAAAGTATTGCTTTTCCCTAAAAATAGGGCAAGTGCCCCCGCCAGGAGTAATCTATGGCTGCATAGCTATGAAGACAGAGTTTGAGAAACCATGCAGTCATGAGAGGGAAAACAATCCGACCCACCTATCAAGAGCCAGCCCAGGAAGATGGGGTCACAGCTGTTGACAGGTGACAGTAAGGAAAGGATGCTACCCCACATTACTCTATGGCTAAATGCTTCTCTGGTCCTGTCTCCAGACTACAGCTTGTTATAAGCCTGATCATAGAGGTGCGTTTTTAATCTAGACTTAAATATTGAGACTGTGTCTGATTCCCTTATAAATTTTGGCAGGGTGTTCCACAGTAGTGGCGCTCTCTCGGATAAAGCTCTACCACCCGTCAAGTTTTTAGATATTCTAGGAACTACTAAGTAGCCTGCGTCTTGAGAACGAAGTAATCTTTTCGGCTTATATGGTAAAAGCAGATTACATACTTATATACACTGGCGCAAGTCCATTTAAAGCTTTAAAGATCAGAAGCAAAACCTTAAAGTCTATCCTAAACTTAATTGGTAGCCAATGAAGTGATGCTAGTATTGGGGTAATATGCTCATATTTCTTAGTTCTAGTTAAAATGCGAGCAGCTGCATTCTGCACAAGCTGGAGATTATTTAGCAAGGATTTAGGGCAGCCAGATAGCAGGGCATTACAGTAATCTAGCCTAGACGTAACAAAAGCATGGATCAATTTCTCTGCGTCCCCGATTATCTCAAAATACCATTAATTGGCCGACCTCTACTCCGCACAATCCCATTCAGTTGAGTAGGCTTATTCCCCTTTTCTTCTCCCAAAGAGGGGCGTGAATTGTCAAGTACCTGGATGTGCCGCGATCTGTAGGCCGTCTATTTTTTTTGAACCGGAAAGAAACGCCTATGTTTAAAAAAAAAAAAATGTTATTAACATTCAGGCATTACAGAAAAACAAGCGCACACAAACTTAACAAAGGTGCAGGGGTTTCAAATATCAAAATAAAGTAAATTTTTTATGGAAAGGTAGATAGTTTGTACTGCTTTTTTCTTTTGACATTTTTCGATGGTTCTAAGATAGGTTCTCAGTTCAATAGGTTAAAAGAGGGTTTACCTTGCCATCCATTTCATTTTATGAACAAAGAATCTCCCGAAAAAGATGAGTATGTTAATCTTAAAGCTTCCTTTACATTACAGGCATTTAGTAGATGCTCTTATCCAGAGCGACTTACACAACTTTTTTTTAAGCATTTTTTTACATATTATCCATTTATCCAGCTGGATATATACTGAAGCAGTTCAGATACAGTCCCTTAACCATTATACTACACTACCACCCGTTCCTTTTCTGTCATCTTCCCCTTCTCTATTAACTATCAAATTCAGATTTAAATTTTCTATTATTTCATGGATATGGGTAACTTTTAGTGTAAAGTAAGTGTGGTAAAATTACAAATTTAAAGAATTACAGTGGGAGACTTGCTTCCTATGTCCATTTTCAGAAACCACAGACACGCCTTACTTGCTATTCTCACTGTTGACTGGCCTGGCCTGTCAATTAATTCACTCTCCAACTGCCACTTCTCTCAGAAGGGACACTCAGCCAGGTCTCTGTACAGCAACACCAGAGGCGACGCAACAGGACAGGCAAAGCAGGCAATTGCCTGGGGCCCCCGACAGCACTCAGGTGTCAGCCCGCATCTCCGCTTGCCTGAGAGACATCCAGACCTGGATGGACAACCACCATCTGAAGCTCAATCCAGATAAGACTGAGCTCATCTACATTCCTGCTCTAACCTCTCCCCCTCTCAATCTCTCCATTTCCCTAGGGGACATTCCACTGACCCCAACGCCCTGTGCCAGGAACCTCGGAGTGGTGATGGACAACAGGCTGTCCCTCTCCGAGAACATCGCAGTGGTAACCCGGGCGTGCAGGTTCTTCCTGTACAACATCAGGAGAATCCGCCCTTTCCTCACCACCCACTCAACCCAGCTCCTGGTCCAAGCGATGGTGCTGTCCCGCCTAGACTACTGCAACTCTCTCCTGGCTGGCCTGCCAGCATCGGCCATCAGACCCCTTCAGCTCATCCAGAACGCAGCAGCCCGCCTGGTCTTCAACCTCCCCCGACACTCCCATGTCACCCCCCTGCTCATTGACCTCCACTGGCTACCTGTGATGGCTCGCATCAAATTCAAAACATTGGTGCTCGCCTTCCAAGCAGTCCGAGGATCAGCCCCTCCATACCTCCAAAAGCTCATCAGACCCTACACACCTACCAGATCCCTGCGTTCCGCCTCCTCAGGACGACTGGTACCCCCCCCCCACTTCATACTAGCACCCGGTCTCGACGTCTGTCTGTCCTGGCCCCACGGTGGTGGAATGAGCTCCCCGTGGAGGTCAGAACAACAGAAAGTCTGACCGCCTTCAAGCGCAGATTGAAGACTCACCTCTTTAAGCTGCACCTCTCTCCACCGCTCCCTACCTCCTTGTGACCTCCCTTGATTGTTTTATAAATCCTTGTTTAAGTGTTTCAAGCTTCTAGTTCAGTACTTGTAAGGTTACTTATTGGCTTACTGTTGTGCATGCCAATGATTGATATCGTGTGGTCTCCCTCCCCCCAAAAAAAAAAAAAAAAAAAAAGGCTGCGCCTGGTGTTTGAATTCGTATTTACCTTTTAGGGATGTTTTAACGCACTTGTTTCAGGTTGGAAAATGCACTAATGTACGTCGCTCTGGATAAGAGCGTCTGCCAAATGTCGTAAATGTAAATGTAAATGTAAATGATCACATTAGTCCTACGGCAATGACAATATAAAAATTTGGGAACCCCTTGAAACATCCGATGGGCAGTGCAATGTGTAGCCTACTCGGAAACCCCCCCGAGACGTGGCTCCATGTCTTTAGTCAGTAACATAAGCTAGCCTACTTAACGGAATGTCAGTAGGCTAACGTTCATGTAAGCACTCATTCTAGAGGGTTAAAACATTCAGGGACTGTTAACGTTAGCTACGAAGGCGTTTGCTCCATAGGTCTGCTCTCATGTGCTACTGCTTAGCTGGATCCATTCCATAGACTAGAAAAAAAAGTAAGTTCAAACTAAACGTGCGTGCTCCTTGTAGGCTATTCATCATTGTAGGCTACACATGCCACTACTTAGTCATATGTTGACCAGCCAGAGTCTAGTACTGTTGACTCTAATAATTATGTGTAAAACAACTCGACTTTGTATCAAGTAAAATCATGCTTTGATTCTTATTCGTATATGTATTATGGGTATAACTGGGTTGAAAATATGACTGTAAACCCTTTTTTTTCTTATGGGAACCATATTAACGTTAGTTGCTGAAACTCCTGGCTCCTCTCGCCTGTCCAGTTCCTATATAGCCTAACGTTACTAGTTAATTTTTAGGTTTATATGAGATAGCCTATTAGTTATTCCCCTAAAATGCCTAAACATAATTTGTGAAGCTTGCCGGTTATTGTTATAAATACATTTTGAAACAGAACCCATTACCCATCTGCAATGTATTTTTATTTAATAAAAATAAAACATCTACTTTCATCTTATCATCTTGCTTTCATTTATTTTTAGGCCATCGCATCGTCATATGAATAAGTACTTTCCATTTATTTAAAACTATGATAAATGCATTTGTACTTTGTGAGTGATTTGTTATTGCAGTATTTAACCTTTTTTATTTAGGCTGCAGGATGTCAGTGTCGTATAATGGTTAGGGAACTGGGCATGTAACTCAGAGGTTGCAGGTTCGATTCTCAAGTGGGGCATTGCTGTTGTACCCTTGAGTAATCCCAGCTAACAAAATTAGGTCCCCGGGACATCCCCTGAACGTCTCGAAATGCCATCAGGATGTCGCCTTGACGTCTTTTTGAAGGGTTTTCGAAATGTTACGTGGACGTCACAGAGAACGTTCCCAGGAAGTTCTAGTAACCTCCCCCAGACATTAATTACCTGATGTTATATTGTAACCAGTAACAGACGTTGCAGGAACGTCCCTGAATGTTATGAGCACAACTTCATATCATAACCGGAAAGAATTGCTTGAACGTCCCTGAAAAATTTAAATTAAATGTCATATTGTAACCTAACAGTGACCTTCCTACAACTTTAATAATGCTCTAGTAATGTTTTTAGGACATCTCTAGGGAACGTCACATCATAACTTTGAGGGGACTAAAATGGGACGTCCACAGTTTGCTGGGTAGCGAGTAGCTAGCCTCTCTGGTTTTATGTTCGCAGTTGGCTAATGCGATAGCCTGGATAATACAGACAATACAGTTCAGTTAGCTTGCTACATAGGTAACTTAATTGACTCTAAAAGTTAGGATATTTTGATAAAGCTACAAAAGTTCAAGGTTTTTTTCTAATGATAGGGAGAAGCTTATATGAGAGTAATGTTATAACTCCGAGGGAATCCTCCGTCTCAACATGATTTCCTGCTGATGAAGGGTGATCACAAGTGAAAATTGAATCAATGTGTACGTGAACATTTAGATGTATGCTATGGAATCTGGTTTTTAATTTCAATAAAAACCAAATTGCTGGGTTAATTTAATCTACAGGCCAGACCTAAATGAATTCTGCTATTATAAGGCAATTTGCTATAAGCTGTCAAACTAGAATGCACATTGCCATTGTCTTTCGGCATTGTCGATGGGCATACATTTTAGTTGATAGACGATGGTATCGTAGCTACATCAGCCTGACCCTATTGCTGCATATCCAAGCAATTAAAGAAATATTCAACAACAATGGCAAATTATTTATTAAATTTAGGCCTTTTGCTGCTCTAAAAACTCATGGGGAACGACCATTTTGTGGCTGCTTTTTTGAAAATTTTCTTCTGGGGGTGCATGCCCCCAGACCCCCCTAGTAGCCCCCCTAAACATATATCTCTGGTGACGCCCCTGCCCTGAAGCCCCACAGAAAGCGGTGTGGAGCACATTTCTCAGGTGATTACCTCGCCTCCATGCATTTTCAATGAATATGACACACCATTTACCCATTCAACCACCACAACAAAAGATACCTCCATCAAATCACCAACTTCAGATTAAAGTAACGGTTATGAATGTCGTTTTGGAAAAAAAATTCAATAAAATCAGTTTGAAGGGCCCCATGCATGTTTTTGCTTGGGGCCCCCAGAGACACTAGAATCGCCTCTGAGCAACACAGTTGTAAACTGATATTTTCCTCGGTTTGTTTAATCCGTATTGCTACTGACAAAGCCTTACATCGTCTTTTCTGTCATTTTATCCTGGTCTCTCCTTATTGCTATTTACGAAAGCTTACTTTTCTGAAATTGTCCTTTTCTGTCATCTTCCCCCTTCTCTATTAACTATCAAATTCAGAGAGCAATGGAGGTCTGCGTATCGCGAGATCGGAGGTGATACCCAACATGGCGACCCCCTGTCACTGAAACAAAACTCTGCTAAAAGAGAAAAAGAAAACTGATTTCTCATTGACTAAGACAATTGCAAGTAAAAGCATTTTAAAAGAAAATTGGTTCAACATACACGGAACGGAATATTTATACAGTGGCAGAAATAACGGAATTGGAAGACTTCATCGACCAACATTACAACGACCAGAACAATATGCAGGCGAACTGCAGCACACCGCAGCCAGAGGGAAATCCATCCAAAAGAAAGAAGAACTCTTCGGACACAGATGATTTACTAACTACTGAAATAGAGGTCAGTGTTCTTTCATCAATAAAGCAAAAATTTGATCTTCTTGTCACACTCCACAACGAGATTAAAGAATTCCACACCAGTTTGGAATTCGCACACAACCACATCACTGACCTAGAAAAAACAAACAAGACGCTCCAATCCACCGTTAAATCCCTCACGGACCAAATGGAAATCGCTACGAAAGAAAACAAAACTATAAAAGAAACCATCTTGGACTTACAGTCTAGAAGTATGCGTGATAACCTTATCTTCTCTGGCATTCCGGAAAACTCTCCTGACAAACCTGAGACGTTGATAAAACAATTCAACTCAACTTAAACTACCACCGGACACTAAATAAAATATCTTTCCACCGAGATCACCGCCTAGGATCACATTCTAAGATATCTCCATGCCCCATCATAGCAAAATTTGAACATTTTAAACAGAAAGAGATGGTTAAAAGCAAGGGGAAGGAGCTTAAAGGTACAAAACTCGGAATGAATGACCAATACCCAAGATAAATAAATGAACGGCTGAAAGCACTATACCCCATCATGAAGGAAAAAGCGTACCTACTTGGTAGCGGACAGATTATACATTGAAGGACAGTTATTCCGCGACTCCAACATAACTCCCTGGCTTTTCTGAAATAATTACCCTGTAATAAATCAGCAGTGACAGTCACAACTAGATAACACTAATCTTAACTGGTTGATTCGGCCGAACGCTAAAAATATGGATTCAGTGCATCCCTACATAATAGAGACACATAACAGTTCAAGCTCAGTTCCCGTTGACTGAAGACCTCTGTGTTGGTGGTCGCCCTTTTTTGGTCTAAAGTGTTAAGCTACCAGCCAGAAGCACAAATTGATGACACACCAGGGGCTCTACCTTGGCGATCTTAGCGCTTCGTTTAAGCGCATGGCGTAAAGTCCATTTAGGGCGTGTCCAAATCCACTTTTTCTATTTTAATGGCGTGTTTTTTGGACGCTAAGCACGGCGCAACGTCCAAATGGGCTGAACCTAGTCTCTTCATTAATTATAGGTGTGTCTTGGGCGTGACATGCAATAAACCAATCAAAATGTCATAACCCATTCCCTTTAAAAGCCTGCTTTTCCACCTTGGCGGATTGCTTATGATGGCGAAACAGACATGCTTGTGCATGTTTAGTGCGATCAAGGAATAGGCTAAATGGAGTATTCAATATTACTCGGACTAACCATTAGCCTATGAGTTCACGGTAATTCCTGACAGGGGTGTTATTTTACAAAATATATGCGGTTAAATTTCGTTAAAAGGACCTGCAACAGCTGAGAATAAGCTATCAATGGCTTCAGTCTCACCTTAGAAAACGGCAAATTAGCCTGCTTGTTCAGCGAATTTCGTTTGATTATGCAATGAAAGTGTCAACCATCAATTCCATGAGGCTGTTCTCATGGAGTTCTCAAAGTTCAAGCTTCATCCGAAGTTCATTAGGCTACCTGCATAGTAATATTGATTAATAACATAAATACCGTTATTTTGCCTTAATGATGACACTAAATACAATAAAGCTGTCAGGTTGGCAACCCATATGTTCACGCATATTTCCCCTTGTTTAATAATGTCCTGTTTATGGAAATGTGACCAACCTGTTTTACTCGTAGCGTAATGCTTTAAAACAATCCACTTTCCCAGGAAGACCGTGAAAAGTGCGATTTACAGCAGGGGAAACAGACATGCTCATCTAAAGCGCACATGCAGATAATGGCATTAAAATTAATTGTAAATAAATTGTGTAACGTGCTGCAAATTTGTTTTCGTTCCTAATTAGATGCTTAGTTCTCTTTAAAATCGTTTTGTTCAGTTATGGAATAACAGGTGAAGTCAGCTGGGTTTTAATAAGCTGAGAGTATGGAAACCTGGTCACTGTAATTAAAAAAATATGAAGGACGAAGAATAGCTAAGGTTACAATTTAGTTAACAGGGTGACATTGATCTCCGTTTTTTAACAATAGGCTATCGAAAAAACCTTATGCACTGCGAATCCGCTGTAGCCTAGGCTATTTGAAAAACAATAAATGCAATATTCACTGGACAAGGTTTTGAACTTTTTTCAGTCACAAACCATTCTATTTACTTATTTATTTATTTATTTAGGCTGTATTCTTAGATAAACAGCTGTATTGTAATGACATCTGAAGCGCATTTTCAGAACTCAAATGTCCGTCTATTGCCGTGCGCGAGTTTACCATTGAATGACAATTCACGCATTAGGTATAAATGACAATTCGCGCATTAGGCTTGATATAGGTGTTATCAGCTCCTTTTTAATGGATAGCCATTGTCCCGTACCATCGCACATCGCCTGGATGTTGATGGAGTGGGCTGAAAGCAATTTAAGGCATTCCCCTTCGCTGAGGGAAAGGTAGGCTATGTGGACCTATGGACCCTTTTATTATTATGCATTTTTTGATATAGCCTACACAATAATAATATTTCACAATGTAATCTTGATATTTTAGTCATGCTTGTGCGCGCTCCTGTGTGTAACAGACAGGAGGGTATGCCCGTTGTGCACACGCCTATGTAGACGCACTTACATGCGCCGTTAAAATAACATGTAAACAACTGCGACATGACTTCAGACCAGGTTTGTGGTGGTTCTAGCGCAAGCGCTTTCTGCTGGCTCAAGATAGCAATATGCCAAAAATAATCCTGGCCACTCCTCATCTTAAGACCAACACGCCCAGTTCACTTGCAACGGGCGCAAGAATACATGGTAGTTAAACGACGTGAGCGCTAGGCGTTATAATGAACCCAGCACCGGGTGTAAGATAGCAAAGACACTTGCGTTTGGGTTAGCGCCGCTTAGCGCCGGGTGTAAGATAGGGCCCTAAGATGTAAACCTCCAACCTCAAATCTGTTTTTGTCAAACTTGAAACCATTTCTTCCCCCCATCTCACTCAACCCATTCTCTCTCATCAAATTCTTTCTCTCACACAATTGGACAGACATGCACACACACACACATCACTCAAGCATCACAGAACGCACAACACTTCTCACACAAACATCACATAAGAATCCACAATTCCTTTTCACTTTATCTCTCCATCCTTTCCCACTCCCATCCTTCCATTTGTGATTCTATTTTATTTTTATGTGTGTACACACACACAAACACCAATGTTTTGTTTGGTTGTTTCTGACTCATTGTTATACGTCTCCACTTTTATCTTTATCTTTATCTGTTATCGCTATTTTGTTACTTTCGTTGAATTTTATTCATTTGATGACAAAAGGAGATATGACTGGAGACATTTCTTTTCACAATCAAAAGCACACACACACACCCTTGCACGCAAGACCCACACATTCTCAATCCCATATCATATCAACCCACCCATCCCATTCCTATCAATATGGACATGCCTCTTACATCCATAGTAACTGACATCACTCACTAACCATGGCTCCAATCAAATTTGTAATATCCGGGGCATCAGCTCCGTGACTAAAAAAAAATGAAGTGCTAAATCGTTTAATTAATTTAGACCCTGACATATGCCTACTCCAGGAAACCCACTTATCCTCTGACCATCAACAATTTTAATCATCTCAATTCAACCAAGTATTCTCTGCAACATACAATTCCAGACAAAGAGGCGTGTCCATACTGATTAGCAGAAAATTATCACTAATCCATAACACCACCATCACTGACCCTGATGGAAGATATATAATTATTAGCGTTTCCATTAATAATACTGACTTCACTATTGCCAACCTCTACGGACCAAATACTGATGACCCCTCCTTTTTCCACATATTTTTTACTACCCTAAATAACTTTTCAGATTCCAAAATTATAATAGGAGGAGATTTCAACACTGTACCAGACCCATCTATAGACAGAACAGGCTCCGCAGGCATCTCAAGGAAATGGCAATCAACTGAAATAATAAAACAGTATATGGAAGATTTTGGCCTCAGTGATAGCTGGCGTTTACACAACCTTGCAGCTAAAGAATATTCATATTTCTCATCTTTTCACCACACATTCTCTCAAATTGATTTTTTCCTCACAAGCAACTCAATCATATCAGACATTACAAATACAATAATCAGTGACAACGCTCCTGTAACACTGGGCTTAAACAACAAACAGTTTCATAGGCCACATACAAGATGGCATTTCAACACATCTTTACTCCAAGATCCTGATTTTGATAATTCCCTTAAGAGAGAGTGGCCATCCTTCATGGAAATAAATGACTCTCCAGACATCTCACCCACACTACTCTGGGAAACCGCAAAAACAGTTATAAGGGGCAAAATTATCTCATATTCATCTCATAAGAAAAAGAAAGAAAGAGAACGTGAAAAATATCTGGAAGAAAACATTAAAAGCTTAGAAAATGCATGTGCTAAAAATCCAACACAAGACAATTTCAATGAACTTAGAAAACATAATTATCAACTAAATTGTTTAATAAATAGGAAAACACAATTTTTAATACAAAGGCTCAGATATAACAACTTTGAATATAGTAACAAATCAAGCAAATACCTTGCAAAACAGCTACAGCAGAAAAAAGATAAATCCATTATCCCAGCCATAAAAAATTCAGCAGGACAGACTGAACAATCACAACAAGAAATAAACCGCACATTTCAGACATTTTACAGCCGATTATATTCCACAGACATTAAACCCAACCCACTGAACATAAATTCCTTTCTAAACAGTATAATACTTCCAAAATTAACAAAAGATCATGCAGATTCATTAGACTCACCAATTACATCAGATGAATTCCATAGAGCACTTCTTCAAATACCTAACAACAAAGCCCCAGGTCCCGATGGTTTCTCTGCTGAATATTTTAAACATTTTTGGCAAACTATTTCACCTCTTTTTCTTAGAATGGCACATACAATTCAACTAAACTCCAAAATCCCCCCTCACATGAACACTGCTATCAATTCTGTCCTCTTAAAACCTGATAAAGACCCCACCCTCCCCTCCAGCTACCGGCCACTATCATTAATTAACACCGACATTAAAATCATCAGTAAAGCCTTAGCTATAAGAATAGAAACTGTCACACCACTTATTATCCACTCTGACCAAACCGGATTTATCAAAGGTAGGCACTCCTATAACAATACAGGCAGGCTATTCAACTTAATACACCATGCAACCCAGAATAAAATGGACGCAGTCATCGCCTCATTAGATGCTGAAAAAGCATTTGACAAGGTAAATTGGACATTTCTATTCACTACATTGAAAACATTTGGGTTTGGAGAGACATTTATCAACTGGATAAGAACACTGTACAACTCACCTATGGCCACTGTCACAGCTAATGGACTAACATCACCAAGTTTTGTATTACAAAGGGGGACCAGGCAAGGATGCCCACTCTCTCCCTCCTTATTTGCCATTTTTATCGAACCCCTTGCTGCTGCAGTACGACAAAATAATAATAGCCATAATATATATAATAATAACTCTAAATACACACCACAAAATCAGTTTATATGCCGATGATATTCTAATTTATTTACAGAATCCACAAACTTCTCTACAGGAAACAATCAAAGTAATGAATGCATTCTCTAAATTATCAGACTACACTATCAATTGGTCCAAATCTACAATTCTACCACTTTGCAAAAAAAGCTGGAACTTGGCAGCCCAAACACCACCCATCCCCTCAACCACTGACACTTTTAAATACCTAGGTATCAATGTGTCCTCCAAGCTGTCAGACCTGACTCATCTAAATTTCAACCCACTCCTCAAAACAGTAGAAGAGGACTTGAATAGATGTATAAATTTACCAATTTCACTCATTGGCAGAATAGCAACAATCAAGATGACAATTTTACCTAAAATAAACTACCTATTCTTAATGATCCCTACCCAACCACCCCTTACCTGGTTCAACTCTTTAGACTCAATAATAACAAATTTTTACTGGAAAAACAAGAAACCAAAAATCAAACTCTCCACTCTACAGAAACATAAGAATGAAGGAGGCCTTGAAGCACCTCATTTTTGTAATTATTTCCTCGCCACCCAACTGCAGTTCATCATCAACTGGATCCACCCCACTGAACAATGCAACCCCTGGATCGAAATTGAACAGGTGCAATGCCGAGAAATCTCTATATCAGACCTGCCATTCATCAACTTCACCATGAAACGCCACAGCTGCTTCAAGGCCAACACCATTTCAACCCCTCTGACAGCTTGGTGGAAAGCCCACAAAATCACAAATTCAACACTGGCACCCTGTAAATATACCCCACTATGGAACAACCCTCACTTCCTGCACAATAAAAACCCACTAAATTTCACCTCTTGGAAACAAAAAAGCATTACTCAACTTCAGCACATCATCCATAACTTCAGGTTTATCCCATTTGGTCTGAAACGCGAGCAGCCTATGACGCGAACAGTACAACGCTGGTCGGACCAATCAGACGAGGCCCTGCGTCACTGCT